>VZTY01002277.1:1197166-1255545 GCA_013400935.1 Turnix velox
CTAAAAAACCAAGATCTAGTTTCTTTCTATGGTGTCCACTCCAACGTTTACTATTTTTTTAAGCAAAATACTTTATTTTCTTGTATACTTTATTTTAAACAGAACCACACAGAATCAATGAGATTAGACATGAAGGTTTTTAGATAGTATCTCATCTTTTGATATAAGATTCTTGCAGTTGATAGTTGAAGAAGCTTGATATTTGCTCTTTTGTGATGCAACAGCAGATAAACTAGGTGCCAAGACAAATGTTTTGCAAAACATGGACTTAAGTGCTAGAATACATGAAAACAAAATTTTCATGGAGGTGTCTAGAGTTTTTGGTAAATTTGGCTTTTTGTTTTTGTTTTCTTTTTTTTAAAATGCAAAGACAACAAACAGCCTAAAATTTGACCTTCAGGAATAATTTGTTACTATTACTTTGACATTCACAAGGAAGAATATATGTCTGTGGTGAGATGAGAGTTTGGTTAGTGGCATGCTATACATGAATTCACAAAATCACAACTCTAAAAAACTTTAATATAATTTTGACTAACTAATATATAAATGTCAGATGGAACTCTTCTCCTAGGGGAAGGGAATTACAGTGCTGTATGAAATAGAACTTTTTCTTATATGAGGGAATAGTTTCAATCATGCAAAATCTAAGTAGGTGTAATTTAGCTATATATTTAATTAATCAGGTATCTTTACAGAGTTGGTAATACCTTCCTTCATATTCCAAGTGCTAATCCATGAACAAACTAAATACCTATACATACTTGGCAGATAAATGAAACAAAGGACAAAACTGAGATGAAATCAACTGGTGGTTATAATGGCCTCAGCTGTTAAGAAGAAATTAAGGGATTCTCAAGGTACCTGTATACATGTGAAATTTTTATGTTTGTAATTTGGTTTTGCCGGTCTGCTGGTGAACACAGGATTAAGATCTTTGTTAAACAAGTCTAGGTGAATAATAGTTGCCCTCTGGGCATGACCCTGCATCTTTAAGGATTCTTTTAGAGGTGAAGTGATATGTCAGGAAATGGTTTTAGAGAAGCAACATCAGTTTTCCTAGTATTATTCTTGTTCTTTTCAAAATTTATGCATTCAGTTATATTCAGCATATAACCCCGTAATCCTTGTCTGAAAAAGTACTAGTTAGCCAGTTTCTCTGCATGCTTACTTTTCTCAAACTGTTTCTCAAGTAACACATCCCTGTAAAACGTCATCCTTTTTTCTTCAAGTTTTTTCTCCTTTTTTTTTAAGGCATTTAGCTTGTCTAATTCTGTCTTTTAATGCACTTGCTGTCTGTTCCAGTTTATTATAGTGTAAAAAATTTGCTAGGAATTTTCTCCAGCTCATTATCCAGACAGTCATTGAAAAGAACTAAACCAAGACAAAGTTCTGCTTTGGAACCTCCCCTTCCTGGCCCTTCAGCTTGCTTTCATATCTCTTTGGGTCTAGTTTCCCCATCAGTTTTGTTTCTGTTGTAAGACAGGCAAATTTACTTCTATGAAGACATGTAGAAGTTAAAATACATTACTTCATCTGCTTCCCCTTTAACTCTAAGCTCATATTATCTTATCAGAGAAACTAGATTTGGTTTGCAACAATTTGTTCTTAGCTTATTTATGTTGTTTTCCATCTCACTCCTGTCTGTCTTACAGGCTCTATAATCTGATGATTAACTTTCTAGGATGAAAGTTTAGCTGATGAGTGTGATTCCCCATTTCCTCTCTTTCACTCTGATTTTTGTATCTAATAAAGTCTTTCATTAAGTCCTACCTTACTGCATTCATCAATGAGTTTTCAAATGCAATTTTCAATTGTTTTAAATGCTTTGAATTGTTTTATAAAATGCTAGATGAAGTACTTCAGAGTCTTCCTTTTTTGAAAGCATCCACTTAGTATTTCCACTCTGATTTCTTTTTCTTTGGGCTACCTTCTTCATTCTGTTGGTGTTTTTAGTGAAGCTTACTAAAGAAAAAACACTTTAAAATAATTTTTCTGTCTTTTTGATATCACCAATCTCCCCACAATGGGCAAAATTTGGTTATATGTCTAAGACTAGACAACTGGAGTCAGATTATTACTTGCTATTGCTAATACTTAACTAATGCAGTCTTTTGTGCTTTTTTTGTGTGTGTCCGGCCTTAAATGTTTATAGTGTTCCTTTGTACTCAACCTTCTTAAATATACTAAGTTTCCACTTTCTGAATTCATCTTTTTATATCTGAGGTCAATCAAAACCACATGATTTGCCAAGTTCAGTCATTTATTACACATAGTGTTTTTTCTTCAGCCTGTTTAATATTTTTAGTGTAACTGCAAGTCTGGGTTCCTCCTTAGACATTAGGATAATGTAGGTCTGCAAGGCTGTTGCTTTCATTTTATTCTTCTCATTCCTCTCTTCCCTGAAGAATGTGAACTCAATCATGCTGTGGTTGCTCTTTGCCAAAGCGCTTTTTATTTTCTTATTCTCAATAATTTCCTTTCTATTAGTTGTATTTAGAATTTGAAGAGCCTTTTAGTACTTTTTTCACCTTTTAATAATATTTAACAATGCATTCCAAGAACTTGAGGGACAATCTGCTGCCTTAGCAACTAGTAAAATGGAAAGAGAATGGAAGTAGGATTTTATTTGTGCAGCCTGGTGTGCATCTAGGAGCATGTGTTCACATGGCATATTTACCTCCTGTGGGAAAACTTGCACCAGGTGTTGGTCCTAGGTGCATACCACATATCTGTGTGATGCAAAGCAGACTTCTTTACAGATTTGTGTGCGTGCACAAGGAGCATACTGCCTGGGGAGCTCTGGGAAAATACACTTTCGTTCTGGTGTAGTAGGTACCTTTTGTCTGCCTTCCATGTGCAGTGCTCTTGATCTCAACTTCAGCTTTGGTTCCACTGGAGTTCTCCCTTACAAGGAACGGCTGAGTGAGCTGGGTATCTTTAGCTTGGAGAAGAGGAAACTGAGGGTTGACTTCATTAATGTCTATAAATATGTAAAGGATGAGTGTCAGGAGGATGGAGCCAGGCTCTTCTCAGTGACCTCCAATGATAGGACATGGGGCAATGGATGCAAACTGGAACACAGGAGATTCCACAGTAATATAAGAAAAAACTTCTTCACAGTAAGGGTGACAGAACACTGGAACAGGCTGCCCAGAGAGGTTGTGAAGTCTCCTTCTCTGGAGACATTCAAATCTGGATTTGTTCCTGTGTGACCTGATCTAGGTGTTCCTGCTCTGGCAGGGGGATTGGACTAGATGATCTCTTGAGGTCCCTTCCAGTCCCTGACATTCTGTGATTCTCTGATTCTGTGGAGAAGATGCGGTACTGGAATGGCCTCAAGTTGCACCAGGGGCGGTTAAGACTGGATATTAGGAATAAGTTTTACACTAAGAGTTATTAACCATCAAAGCAAGCTGCTCAGGGAAGTGGTTGAGGCACCATCCCTGGAGATAATTAAAAGGTAGGTAGATATAGCGCTTAGAGATGTAGTTTAGATTAGTGATGTATTTTGCTAGATTTAAGTTGATGGTTGGATTCAATGATCTGAGGGGTCCCTTCTTCATCTAGGTTAGATGATTCTATGAGTGCATTAATGGTGTGTGCTGTGTAGATCCAACAACGGATACAAGGTGTGTTTGCTCTTGAAAGAATCCCATCAAGATAACTAGCCACTAACCTAGATGTGTGTGTGTATCCTGCCATACTTTTCCAAAATCTCTAGGAAAGGAATGTTCTATGCTTTGAATAGTCTCCTAGCTATTTAGGAGACTCATTTTTAACAGTCACGTGAGCAACTTCATGAGGTAGTTAAGTCTTAATTATGCATTAGAGCATACATCTGCTGATCTATTCTCTGCACTTTAGGTATTAAGCTGTAAGCTACTGTATTAAGCTATTAGTGAGAGGTTTCAAAATTGTTTTCTTCCTGTAATGTTCCTATAAGCAGCCATCCTATTTCATGCAAAACATGTTTTATACATGTTTCTATGTTTAATCTTTATTGTGGAGTTTAGTACTACTTACTCATTTTCTTTTTATAAACTGAAATGAGCCAACAATGTGCCCCTGTGATGTGAGCAGTGAATGATATCCTAATCTGCATTAAACAAAGCATTGTCAGCAGGTCAAGAGAGGTGATTCCTTCTCACTGCTCAGTCCTGGTAAGACCATATTTGGAGTATTGATTGCAGTTCTGGGCTCCCCGGTACAAGAGACACATGGATGTACTGAAGAAAGTCCAGTGAAGGGCTGCTAAGTTGATTAAGGGACTGGAACCTCTTTCCTATGAGAAAAAGCTGGGAGAGCTGTGACTGTTCAGTTTGGAGAAGAGACTTCTCAGGGGGATGTTATCAAAGTATATAAATATCTGAAGCCAAGTCAGTGCTAGGCACTCTTCATGCCGTGATCAGAGGGAAAGGCCACAAACTGAAATATGGGAGGTGCCATCTGAACTACCTAAATTTTCATGTAATCTTACTCTCAATAACTGTCATTTCATTGAAAAGAAATGTAGATTAAGGCAATCCCTTTTCTTCTGTTTGTGGTTGTACTTGAGTAAACATTTGTGTTTTTAATAGTTATTTGGGGAAAGAAAGCTCTGCTTTCTGTCAAAAAATAGCTTTTACTTATTTATATTTGCAGGAATGTTTTTGAATTTTATTAACCATTTTTCCAGACACATGCCCAGAGAAATTATTTTCTAAAGACATTTTTGAGTAGTTTACTAAAGATTAATATACAAGGAAGAGTATCAGAGAGGCATAAAACCCATTAGATGTCACTTACAAAAGTACAAACACTCTACTTGTGCATTTTGAATGCTTTAAGGAAAACATGCTGTTCTACAGTACAAGCTGTGTCAGTTTTTTGAACTTAGTCCAAGTTAAGGTTGCAGAAACATGTATGTCCATTTCTTAAGAAAAAAGAAAGTACAGTTGATGTTTGCTAAGTGTTGATTATTATGGATTATGTGCAATGTCAGGGATTCATGAGTGATGTTCAAGCAGTAGCTAGATCCAGGGCTTCCTAGTACAAATGAAGTCTGGTGCATTCCACCTGGGACATCTGTGGACAGTGACTGCATGGAGGAAGGTAAATGGATGTTGAGGACTAAAAATGAGCAGCCTGCTGGCAGTTGTTACTGGGTAATGATCAACTAATAATGTTTGTTAAACACAAGAAGGAAATGAAAAGCCATTTATGTAAGTAAGTCTTCAGGGTAATAATTGGTTCTAGTTGACCTTCTGGATTTTTTTTCAAAGTGTGATATTTGTTCTTCATTGAAAATATTAAATTTGCTGTATGTCTTCAATTATGTGCCAGTTTGTAGTGCAGCCAGGTAAATGAGCCACTGCTGCCACAAAGAATAATTTCAGTTAGAAGCTGCAGAAGCAGGAGCATGATTTGAAAGAGGTTATTTGTCTTCATGGATATTTGTTCTCTTCTGCCAGAGAAAAAAGTGAGAAAGTAAGTAGCACTTTCACTACTTTACCTGTATTTATTGTCACATTTCTGTTACCTTGTGTGCAGACTTGCTTGTGTACCAGAGTTTCAGACTATTTATCTTCCACCCACTGCTTTCTGAAACTACTTTAATGTGCTTCAGCTGTCTTTGCTTCTGTCAAATCCATAACTAATGACAAAATGGTTCCTAATCAAACTGTTTCTGGGGGAATGAAAGAGTGATCTGCATGTAATAGCTTTATCCAGAGAGAAGAAAAATATTGAAACATGTAGATTCACAGGACATAAAAAAGCATAAGGCTTAGAAAGGCCATATTTTATTACAGGTTCCTACAGTTCTTCAAGTCATACTCCAACCCATTTTTAAAATGGATTGCTGCAAGTGACTCAAATGTGACTCATAAATCTGAAAGCATATTAGTTGTAGTGGTGTTAGGCTATTCAAAAACATCTTTAAATTAAAACAATGAATTTCAAAGTGTTTATAAACTTAAGTAGCATCATGACTTTCAAAACTAAATTTTCTCATTTTCCATTTCTCTTGGTCACACTAAAAGTTTTGAAAATATACAAGATGCACGCACATATATTTTCCTTTCTTACCAGGAAGCAGCTGCTTGCTACTTGTAGGAAATAAATGCGTAGTTTCTCTTTTTCAGTGGTGCATATATGACAGTTTAGAAAACTGTCACAATGGCCTTGCTAAGGCCCTATTCTTAAGAAAAATAAAGCAGCTGTATTTCAACTCTAGCTGACCCAGAATCTAAAGAAAATTAGGAGAAGATTAAGACGATTAATTTTATATCTATCCACACAAATTTCTACTACTTGGTTTTACACCATGGATTTGAGAGAAGTCAAAACTGATTATCTGAAACCGTAGATTGTCTTGTCTGGCATATTTAGATATCAATTGTAGTTTCCCTGAAGGATGTCTTTAACTTTCAAGTTTTTTACTACCCTCTGGCAGAATTTTTTCTATAATAACCAAACATGAAAATATGCTATTATTGCAATGGTGATTTTTACAAACTATATGAAGAGTTCCTTTTTTTTAAAATAGATTAATTCAGTTAGTACTTATCAAAAGAAATCCATCCCTACATATGTATGTATATATAAAATTAAAAGGTGATCTTTTCTCCCCAAAATCAAGAAGTGTAAATAGGTTTTATGGACCTGCGAATTTCAAGACTACATGAAGACATTTGAGTGATGAATTTTAATCAATCTATAATACTCTCTCTAGGAACTCAGAAGTAAACAGGATGGTTGTGGAACATTGCCTACTCAGGCAGCTTGACATCTACATTATAAAATTGTCAGATGTGTCTGTTGCTGATTCTAAATTGTCTCCTTTTTCCTATCAGACAAGATTCAGGGAAGTTAGCCATGACTTTTGTTTAACTAGTTAAGAAGTCTCCAAGATGAAGAAGACTTGTTGAATTAGGTTTACAGTAAAGCTGCAGGCACAGAGATATTGCATATTGGATGAAATGTGGTATTTCAGTTGAAAAANTAGTTAAACAAGATGAAGACTTGTTGAATTAGGTTTACAGTAAAGCTGCAGGCACAGAGATATTGCATATTGGATGAAATGTGGTATTTCAGTTGAAAAACTATAATTAAATTGTCAATATTTGTGAGGTTGCTTGTTCAAAGGTTGGAAAGTTCTGGTTGAAAGCAAAAAACAGGAAGGGTTTTCTAATATATTCTGATCTAAACAGATTAACACGTCTGAAAACATGGCTATTTTCTGTACATTTTAATAGAATAAATCGTCGTATGTTTCAATATCTTGGATATCTTATGATGTAGCAGTAGAATGCAAATTTAAGACCCCATCATGTGATTTGTGGTTATAACGGTAAATCTGGTGATCAAAACCCAGAACTCTGAAGTTGTCTTCAAGTCTCACATTTTGGTTATATGATATTAATATGCATGAATGCCTGTGGAAAAGAGCTGCAGCTGAAGGAGTGTGCTTGTGCTCTACATACACTAAACCTAATTTAGTCTTCCTTTGTCTACTGAAATGTGATGGGAGTCTGAGAGAGGGTTCTAATAACTTCTGATTGCACCCATTTTTTCCCTCTTTCCAATTAAAAAGAAGAGTTACAAATTGTGTGACCTTTCTGGCATAATAGGGAAGCATGAAAGGAGAAATCAGTTGATTATGCAGTGACCAATGCTATTGGAACAGGTAATTAAAAGAGGAAAAAGTAGAGAGCTGGATGAGAAAAAAATAGCTGGGGATGTATTTGTTTTGGGAATATTTATTTTTACAACTGTGAACAAGGGTAATTTTTTAAACTTCGGAAATATGCATATAGATTAGATGCAGAGTTCTGGAGCATACTGTTTTGTTTACAATATAGTAATGTACGTTGTGTTTTAATGTTGACTGCATTTTTCCATGGAGAGCAAATTTGCTTTAAGCTGATTTAGAATATGCTGCTCTTCTACCTTTGTTAGAAAACTTTTTAGTTTCAAACTCTGTGGTTTGACTCTTAAATCTTAAGAGTATCATTATTTTTAGAACAATTCTTTTAGTGCTTATAAACAACCTAATGAACTTCCTTAGTGCTCTTTGGAATTTTAAACATTTCTGGATGAAGACCGTTGTCCCCTGCATTTCTTAAAATAAGTTAAGCAACAACAAAATAATTACTTGAGACCGGATGGAAGTGGTCATTTAGATCTGATCTCCAAGCCTAGAGAAATAGTTGTCCATGAACTTTTTAATTTGCCACACACTTCTAATGTTAAGCTATTTTGTGTTTGTTTTTCCATCAAGTGTGTGTGGTAGCACAGCATGCCTCTTGCACAGCTCCCTGAACGGCAGCCAGCACTTAAGGGCACTTCAGATTGTGTATCCACAAAAGGAATCTGTTTCCTGGGGAACCTGCCTCTTTTGCTTCTTTTGCTTTTGGGAGCCTTTTCAAGGAAGCCCAACAGGTTTTTTTCTGTAGAAATACTTGGATGATCAATTTTAGGAGGC
This sequence comes from Turnix velox, assembly GCA_013400935.1. Taxonomy (NCBI): domain Eukaryota; kingdom Metazoa; phylum Chordata; class Aves; order Charadriiformes; family Turnicidae; genus Turnix; species Turnix velox. Next base: position 1,205,634 of record VZTY01002277.1, read on the forward strand.
ACAAGTAACAATGAGAGTGAATGTTTCTTAGTGCATGTGCCAGTGGAGCTGCAAGAGGTACATTTTCAGAGAGCTTGGTTCCATTGCTTGGTTTCATTACCTCGCCTCTCCTCAGCATTTCATGTGTGACTGGAATTTTTTTAACCTTGGGAACAAGAACATGGTGGAATTTACTGCCTGAAATCATGCATGAAGTATAGGCAACATTTTTTTAAAAAAATTTATATATAATTTTTTTTAATTCAAGGATGATTTGTTCTATAAAATATACAAACTGAGACTGACCTTTACAAAAGCAGAAAACACTCTGTATCTTGAACTACTTATATGTGATGTCCTAATTTATTTGCAATACTAGAGCAGGAAATCCCGTTTGTACTGCTCACTGCATAAATGCCTTGAAGGACTGAAGATCTAGTAGATCTAAAGCAATAGCTCCATGCCAGCTGGTGTGCTGCTAAAGAAGGCATTTCCCTTTTTTCCCTAATGAACAAAATACAGGCAAAAACATCTCCAGAAGAGGAGGAATACCACATACCTTCATGCTGAACTAAACTCAGAATGCATCCTGGGGAGCAGATGTGTGTTTGAACTTTGGGGCTATAACTCTGGTGTTGAGCTGTGACTGAACAGTGGAGGCAGTTGCCAATGTTCCATATTGAGGGGCTGTATTTATCCCCTTAGCTGGTGCCAAATGCCTTTGTGGAGCAGGTCAAGTAACTTTTCACTAATCCTGCACCATTGTTTTCCATGTATCCAGTCTTCAAACCATGAGACCTGGCTTGTGGAAGTGTAGGAGTTCCTAGCTGCAACAACACATAGTGTTTCAATTTGAATTAACTGATCCTCAGGTAACAAATAGAGATTAATTTTGGGTCTAGGGAAGGAGCAAAAGGGAGGCAACTGATGTAGCTTCTCAATTACTCTTCATCACCTTTCATTGCTATGACTTGCAGTGCCGTGAAAAGTATTTTCCCCCATTGTTCATGCTGTAGCTCCAACCACATTCCTTCAAGGATGTACCTTTTTCATTTCTGTATTTGCATTACACTTATAAGCCACATGGAATGGAAAGTACTTTGGGAAACAATCAGACAGATGCATGTAAATTTGAACTAGGCATAGACAACTACCTTCTGCTTACTCTTACTTTGATTAAGTCCATCATAATTCAAACAGACCTAATCATACTTCTTACATCATGACTGTTGTCGTAGCAATATTTTTGATTTACTAATTCACTATAGGAATGATGCCATACAAAAGTAATTGAGAAAATTTATTCATAATGTTTTTAAATTATGAGCATCTTAAAATAAGTTGCTCCACATTGTATCTGAGCAGCAAAAAATAAAAATCAGCCATTTAGTTCTAGGTATGGAGTGATGAAGGCATTTAGAAGTAGTACAATTACAAGTGTAACCACTGTCAGTGTTATGATCCAACAAAGCAGATGAAGTTTTCATAAGCAGCCTTACCTTTGGCATTTCTGACGTTTAAAACATCTGGCTTTGCAGGCTTAAAAATATTTTTTGTATATGTTCAGCTATATAATGCACTGTTTCATCCTGCAGCTTGTCATGTCATCATATGTAGTGATGTACTGTATGTTTAGAAAATATCTGTAAACACTTTTTATTTAGAAAAATGCTGACATATTGCTAAATTTAAAATTTTTGGCAGTCTTGGTTTGGGTAAGTGGTTCAGATGAACAAGATTTTTCTCATTTTCCTGGGTCATTTGTAAAACAGTACAGCAGAAGAAAATCACAGCCAGAACAAAGACTTTGCAATTAAGTCATATTGTTCTTATGAATCCTTTTACATTAATTAGTTTCATATTCAGAAGTGGTTCTAATTTGTACCTGCATCCTCTAATTTAAAAAAATATTGTACGCATTAGGTTTAAAAGCACTAATATCTTCAATAAAAGCATTTTATATATGGGAGCAAATTATATGTGTTAACTAATGCTAATGAGCTGCCTAGTAAATTGAATTCACCCCCATATGTCCCATTGAGTTCTTCCATCACTTCCAATCCAATGATCTGGATATTCATGGTGCAATTATCGTTACTTCTTCTGGGCAACCAAACATGTTGTCCCTCCTGCAAATACATGCAGGGCTTGGAAGTTTAATTTGTACTTTCTTTACAGGGCAGAAGGTTTGAAAAACCACCTGCCTCATGAAGGACATAAAATGTGCATGCCATTACTGACATTCTTCTACTTGAAACAAAGAGAAATTATTTTTTTCCTCTGTTGCTACTGCTTTTGTCTGCTTAAGGGAGGAATGTGGAAAATTAATTGAAAAGACCACAGCATTTGTTGACCTGGTGCTGAAAAAATTAACAGGTTTGGTGTTTTTTAAAAATTTTATAAAAAGATACTTGATTTTTCTTTGAGTCTCTGTATAACACAAATCTATGTCTTGAAAGCAAGTACTTCAATGCATTAAAAATTTCATGAGTCACACCAGTTGTTTATCTAGCCAAATGCACCTGTCCCCAGCAGTAGCAGTTAGGAGAAGGTTATTATGGAGATAACTCAAGCCTGGCCCCTCCTATGAGCTTATTTCCCATGCTGCCCTCTATTTCCATATAATCGATTAGGGGTTTTAGAGTGTTATTTTAGGATCTGTTTTGGACCTGTGGTTCATTTATCTGTCTAATGCCTTTTTGATCCTGTTGATGCTTCTGCCATAAATTCCAGAAGATTCCTATATGGTACATAAAAAAGGTCATACAGATTTTCTCTGTACTTGGTGCACAGGGTAGTGGTAATTCCAGTTATGGGGAAAGGGCTGTCTATACTTGTCAGTTGGAACATGAAGAGAGGTCTTTGTGTAAATCTTATTCTGTCATCAAAGATAATTTCTTATATCTTGAAGTAATCTTTTTTTGTACAGTTCTGGAACTGTGGGCTTGAGTAAAGTGAGGGGTAAATGATGACAAAAGAGTTACTCTGGTGCATTGCCTTGCATCTTTCATGAGGTCTTTGTACCTTGAGGTACAACAGAAAAATACAATCATCTGCCTCATTATGGACACTACTGGTGGAGTAAGATGATGGACAGAAGTATCTGAGAATTAAATACTGCTTACCTGAAGTCTCCTTAGTTGATTTAGTATGAGGTAGCTGGAGCAAGGACAGATAATTAAGTACAATGAAATTATCTTTTGTCATGTTTGATGCTGTTGCTGATTCTTAGGAGTATTTTCAGTCCATCCTAATTGCAAATGCTTTAAACCATATTATAAACATTGATCATTTGGTTATCCATCCATCAAAATTCAGCATGGCTTGGGTTCTTTGTACCTAAATAGAATATTGCACGTTTTTTTTCAGAGTTTTTATCAGGCAGGTTAAAAAACTGTTTGGGATGCCTCACTGTGATAATGTTTATAAAAGGCACATGTGTAATTGTTGCTTCTGAACAGAATAAGAAAAATGTCCTTACATTTTTGACTAGATGGGAGTATCTGTCACACAGAGAACCAGTGTACACATTATGTATAATGACTTTTTTTCTGAGATTATTTTAATATATTCAACTCAGTAATGCATTCCTTCTTTGACTTTGTATTTCCTCTGGCTGATTAACAGAAAAAAGAAACATTTCTCTAAATGCTTGTGTTGTATTTATGCACCCTAATTCAGACGAAGAGGAAGAAATAGGCACACATGAACACAAACAATAGCAAGCATCTTTGTTTAAGAATTATGTTTATTAGTGTATGTAAAGAATAAAGACTCAATTGTTCAGGAAGAAAACTTTTAGGATGCAACAACAATTTGCAACCTTTCTTGCATCCTGCTGTATTTCAAGTTTGCCTAATTTTTCCAACTCAGCTGGCTATCAAAGAAAGAGGGTGACTTGGCCAATTGCAACTGTTTTAGAGGAAATAAAGATAGGTGTGTCTCCTCTACAGTAGGGCAGAGATTTGCCCTCTGAAGGGCAGTGAGGATACTGTGAGCTCTCAGGGTCATAGGGTGGCAGTTACTGTGGAGTATTTAACTCAAAACAGTGCTGGGCAGGCTGTCAGGAAGGATTTAATCCATTTGTCTTTGTTCCCCACCCCTCAAAAAGACCACAGATAATCATTGCATCTGTCTTAGTTGAAAATTTTCTCAGTGACATGTATTTCACAGATATGGATCCCCAGCTGAAAAAGACAATCTGACAGTTTTTTTTTTTTATTTTCTGTTTAACTAATTGCTATGTTATGTGCAAACCACTAAGTGTGATTAAAAATAGACCATATGGATTTTCATTATCATAAAATACGAAACCCTATTCAAACCTTGTTCTTAAACAAAAAAGGCTTTATCTATAGATAGTGATATTTGTTTTTCATTGTGTAGATTATATTCTCATTTAGTATATTTATTGTAGAATTAGTGCCCTGTGATGACCTTTCAACTTTTGAATCACTTTTTGCTTGAAAAATAGTTGTTCTTAAGAAGTTTGGCTAATAGCAGTGAGGCATTATAGTATGGAGTTATTGCATCCTTTGTTATCTCATTTGGCTGTTGCATATTATTAGGATCAAAACATATACCATGTTGTAATGATCCATTAAAAAAAGTTTTGTTCACTGATCTTAATTTTTTTTTCTACTATTATTACCCCTCTACTTGGGTAAAAAATATTTATATACTATGTTTTAGAAAACTGCTTAGGAAACTACCTCAACTGTTTCCAAAAGATCTAATTTTAATGAGGAAGGGAATATACACAAACTTCTCTTATGTGTGTCACTAGTATGTTTAAAAGCATGTCTAAAATCTGTAAAAATTTTAAAACATAAGTCTTTGATCTCTCTGTTTTGACATGTTACTGTGGATAAAACTAACCTTATGGACTGTGCTGTGAGATATGGTATGAAAGTACTGACATTGATTTAGTATTACATTCAAATGTTGTCTCTCTTATGGAAGTTTTACTCTTTGACCCTGTCATGGAAGTGATTATTGTATCACTTGGTGCCTTTATTTTTTTCACTTTTAGAAAGGATAAGTGTATTACACCCTTTCTACAGTTGTGTGCTTTGAGGTCAGGCAATGTCTACAGAAGTGTCCCTGGTAACATTATATATATATAGATATATATTATATGGATATTTTAAAATTTTATTCTGGATTACAAATAGATGATCAATAAAGTCTATAGGAAAAAGTACTGTGAGATTAAAGCTTATTTGTGGCAAATGCATGCTTTAAAGATGTCTTTAATCATTGTTATAGGAATGAAATTTATTTCTTTTGTAATGGTGCTTATCAGGAAAGTTGTTTCAAATTTGAGTTCATATCAGTTTCGTAATCATAAAAGGGAAAGACTGCTGTGTTAAATGTTTCTATAGTATAAAGAAGTGATATTTCTGTGCTACTGTTTCTCTATTGTCATTATAGGTTATATCTGACACTTTGCATTCACACCTCTTTCACTGGTGCAAATTTAGTGATTCTGTAAATTCAAGCGAGGGTCTATGTCACTGTGTCTGCTAGTTTCATATGATGTATTGCTAAGCAACATGTGTACAAACTGTACAAACGACAGTGTTTGCTTTCATTTTATTTCTTTCCTGTCCCACTTCAGCCCCCCCCCTTCCCTGAAAAGTGACACAAGTTTGAAAGGTGAGCATTAGCTTGTCAGGCAAAACAGTATTTTTAGTTCATACTCTGTGAATGATGGATTATGCAGGAGACAGTGAGGATTTTGGATGTTCTACACTTTCATTACTTAAATACTGATGATGTTCCCAGCACATTATTTTATTTGAAAACACTTTTTTTTTTTTTTTTAATGCATGAAATGAATGAAATAAATGTGCAAGGTCATTTTTATGTCCAAGCAGCATTGATCTCAGTTTAACAAAGGCAGAGGACAAGTAGATCTATTATTGGGAGATACATTAATGGGCACACTAGAACTTGAAGAGAACCTTAATATTCAACCAAGTTTATGTGGAAAAATCAAAGTAAAATTCACTTTTTTCATCCTGAACTGCCTTTAATGCCAAAAATTAGGAAGGAGCTATGTGTGTATTCATCCACATTTTTATTTTTCAGACCATAGACTCTTTTTCCAATCTTAATTTTTAATGTACAGTACAAGTGTTCCTGTTGATGAAAACATTTTCCAGGATGTTTCAATGGGTTTTTAAGCTATGGGAACTCCCAAAATCCAGCTTATATTTTTGCTAAGTTTTTATCTGGTGGTGTGTTCTTGATGCTTTGCCTTGCCAGACTAGGAAATAGTTTGATTATATAATTTGCAAATAATGTATAGCTAAAGGTGATGGGTAGTAAATTTATGCAGTTTTTTTACTTACATTGTCAGACTGATAGTAGCCTTATTCCTATATGGCATTTCCGATTTTTAAGGAGAAAAGAATGTCTTTCCCAGAATGTGTGATTACACAAAGGTGAAATTCATTATTTTTCTCGTTTGATATTCATCAATTTGCATATTAATGTTTTCAATAGAAACAAAATATGCTAATTTCACAGCTTCTTAGCAGATGCCATAATCATCAGGATATTTTTATGTTTAAAAAGAAATGTGATAAACTGCAGCATTGGTTCTTAAAATTATACTGCAGGTCAAATTGAAAATCAGGTCTCTTTCAGGGGCCTCATCTCCTCAGGGAATATAACCAGCTGCCACTGAATTTAAGACATAAATCAAGAGATTTGTGCTCTGGATTGGTTGATCCTTCTGTCTTTAACCCCTGGTTTCTGTGAACAGGCAAATACACTGTCAGTCAGTAGGTCTTCCCATCTTTTTGGAAATGCTCGTTAAAAATGTGCTTGTACAAAAATTAAATTTAGGTGCTCTCAAATATGACTAGATGGGTAATGACCTCAATGCTGTTGTACAGTGGAGCTCAAGATATTGAGATATTGTAACGTGGAGTTACAGTGACAAAAGAAAATAACCACTGATCAGTATACATAGGCAAAACTAAAAATTAGTTCCTGAGACTTTCAAAACAATAGCTCCTCTTAGGCTAATTTGATTTTTTTCTTAGTGTGAAGTTAATTCCTTCCATGTCTGCATAGATCATATTGTAGTATCAAGTCGAAAGAAGTTAAAATACAAATAAGCAATAGTACAATTAACAGGTTTTTTTTCTCATTAGAGTAGAAATGTAGCCCTGTGAGAAAATCAGCTGGAGGTTTGGGGAGATATCCAATATTGATGCTTAAACCCACTTACACTCTTCTTGAGGGAAGAAAACTTAAGAGACAGGCAATTTAGGGCACTTAAGTTGGGAGGCTTGTCCTGATGGCCTGGTAAGACCTCCAACTTTTGTGGGCTTGCAGTGGTGGGGCTGGTTGTGATGGTGGGCTAAGTTACATCAAATAAATCTTAAATATTTCAAAATAAATATTAGTTCATAGAATACTGGAGTTTGTGCCATTCACTGAATATTATTTATAGCACTTGCTGGATGTGCCATGCTATATTTGTATTTAAACTTGATTAATGTATCTTTTTGCTTTGTTTTCTTATACTGCATAGTAGATGGTGAATAATTATATCTGCAAGTTCACACAGTTTAGAGCTTAGTCATTGCATTTCATAGTCAAATTTTACAACTGTCATCCAAATATCCTCGTCTAAATGATACACATCTTATGAATCTGTCCCAGTGAGCAGAATTTAAGTAAAATGTATGTCATCTTGTCATTATAAGATCATTCTCTTCAGCTGTATTTCAGTGTCAACTCAATTTTTTGTAGTAATTTTTTGTAACATTGTCACTTAAAATAAATAAAACATTATAATTTTTTTCTTATTTCTTCCAAAAAAACCAACCTTAAAACAATCTACCCATTATGTGTTGTTATTATTACAGTAATAACATCACTTAAAACTAGTTGAACCTTAACTGTAGGCTAATGTCTGGAAATTAATACTTTGGTGTGCCTCAGATGGCACCCAATTCAAATGCCACACAAAGACAGTTCCAAGACAGAATGAAATCATATGATGTCTGGGAGCTAAATGATTTAAAAATCAAATTTCCTAAATAGTTTCTTAACAGGAATAATTTAAATTTTTGGTAAGTTAATTTAATGAGGTAAATGTCCTTTTCCAGATGAGATTTCAATGAAGCTGAAGTAAAATCAGTAAGTTTTAAAAAACAGATTCAGCAGAAATATGCACAGTTTGTGATATATACTGTTTCAAGCCATTTTTATGAACAGATCTAAGATTTTTATTCTCTAATCATATGTTTAGGGGATTGGCTATTTAGTAGATTTTTAGCTTTCCAGATGCTCCAACAATGCACTATAAGCACAGTATCCATAGATTATCCACAGAATGCTGTAGATTAGCTATTTTAAGATGTGAATTGTGACTAAAAGCTGGAGAAAAAGCAGTAACAGTTGCAACTGTGTTGTCTCAATTAGCTCATTTAAAATGTATTTACAAGTGAAAGAGACAAAGTAGGCAATTCCTGCATGTAGCACTGTTACTTCATTAATATTTTATATACATATGTGTGTCTATAAATAAAAGCTTTATGTGAATTCTGTCAAAAACAGAGTATCTAAATCAGAGGCCTTTTTTGTTTGTTTATTTGATGAGGAGGACAGTACAAGTTGTTATCACCATGGACCAATTAGCAAATTTTGGGCAACAATGAACATAGTTAAATTTTAAGTAGAGTTTCTTTCTGTTTTGATAGTCCGAATTTTAGTTTTGGCAGAAAGGTTGCTTCATTGCTAGCTGAAACCATATTTTTAATTTGCTTTAATTTAGTAACTGTAACTCTTACCAATATATCTTTTTATTGAATAATTTTTAACCTATGTTAGTCCTTTGAATAAAGATAAAATATGTTTATTCAAATATAAAATAGTCACCTTAAAATCCTTTAATTAGTAACAAACAGTACTTGCTGGATCTGTGTCTTGTTGGATTACCTAATTTAGCTAACTTAAACCATGCTCAAAACTGTGTGCTTCTTCAAATATCCGAGTTGAAGAAATACTTCAGTTTATTAAAATGGCTTTTGTGATGATAGTCATATGCCTCCAAACAAATATGTTATACAATTACTTTAATGAACAATCAAGAAATAGTTCTAATAAGTACCATACACAGGTTAAAGCTAACTCAGGCTGTTTAGTAATGGTTTGATTTTCTGACTTTGGTTAAATAAAAATTGTATCTCAGCAAACCTCTCCTCTGTCATACATGGTTGAAGGAGCCTGCATATGCTACTACTACATTATTACAGCCTTGTTGAAGATCAGGAGACACTGAAACAGGTTGCTCAGAAAAGCTGTGGATGCCCCATCCCTGGAGGTGTTCAAGGACAAGCTGGATAGGGCTTTGAGCAACCTGGTCTAGTGGCAGGTATCCCTGCCCTTGGCAGGAGGAATTGGAATCAGATGATCTTTGAGGCCTGTTCCAACCCAAACTGTTCTAAGATTCTATGAATTGAAGCAGACTTTGAGTGGGTTCCAGCAGAGCATAATTGTTCCAGTGTGTTTCAAACTGATGGCAGAGAAGAACAAGTAACTAAACCCAAAAGAGTAATATAACACTGTTACATTAAAATTTTTCCTACTGTAGTGACAAAAGAAAAAAAATAGCTGCATATAGTGGGTTTAATTGTTCACATGATATAAAAATAATTTCTACTTGTTTGTAGAACAGTCCAGATGGGAAGGGATCTTGAGAGATCATCTGGTCCAACCTTTCATGGGAAAGGGAGCCCAGGTAGCATTATCTAGTGCCCTGTCCAGTTGTATTTCAAAAAAACATCCATTGATGGGTCTATACCATCTCTCTGCAGAGGCTGTTCCATTGCTTGATTGCTCTCACTGCTCAAAATTTTTCTTATATTGAAGTGAGACATCTGGTGCAGCTTGTACCAGAACTTGTACCATGGTGAAGAAAAGAAGGAACCCCTATAGTTGTTGTAGCCACACTTTAAGTAGTGGGGAGTAATTACGTATTAGCATAAAATGTTAGTACTATTAATATTTTTGCCTGTATTCATTTCTTGGAAGTGTCACCTATGTATCTATAAAACTATAAAATACTTGAAAAAAAAAATTAAATCCTTACACCAAAACCAAAAAAGAGAATAGGAAAATCTTCACGCTGCTTACAATTGAAATTGTGTAATGTCAGCACACTGAAAACTAAGCTTCTCTCTTTGTTGAGCACCCCAGTATTTTCATGGCTGCAGTTACTGGAAATGATGAGACAGATGAGATTTCTTGTCAGCCTAAAATCCAAATGGCTTGGTGACTTAGTTACAGGCTTCTTTTGGCTAAAACTTTGCATCCAGCACAGATAATAAATTATACGCACAGTGGAATTGCAGGCCTGGTGTAGCAGTGGGCCACTGCTACCCTCTTAAAGAATTTAAAAAAAAAAAAAAAGAAAAAAAAATTGGGTTTTTTTACATACCTCACGTTTGTCTGCTACGAAAACAATTTTCCCATCTCTGTTGTTTGCTTCGAGTTACTCTGTACCCACTGCTGGGAGCGCACCGCCATCCTTGTTGTAGGCAACTCACTTAAAATGCACATGGATTGATTAAACTACTGGAGTGCCTGGAGCGGCGGCTCCCAGCTGTGCCGGCTCTGATTGCTGCCTGCAGTGTGCGCCGCCAACTTCGCCTGGGGAGAAACGGGCCGGCGTTTGGCATCGCTCCGCTCAATACTAATTGTGTAACAGAAATAGTAATGGAGAAAAATGTGCTTCATGTTCTCAGGTGCAAAAAGGGCTTTTGAAGAAAAAGGACAGACCTGGCATTGATGCATAGGTAATGGTGCAGATGTTCAGCTTTTGTATGCTTTCTGTGTAAGCAATAGTTCTGAACCTTATGATACAAACTAGGCAGGTTACTCGATGTTGTTGTCATGACCCATTTTTTGCTGCTGAGGTTGCTTTTGTGGTAAGATCTTGTAACATTTAAATTTATTTTTTTTCCTGTAATGTTCTTACAGCTATCTGTTTACTGAAGGATTATCAATATGACATCTGTTTCTGAAGAAGCGTCATTAGTTATTTTGAAAATTAAGTATTACAATGAAGTTGGAAATTACAGGAGGAATTCTGTTATAGATTATAATTTTTTCCTATTAAGGGGTAAACTACTTGGCTGGTATTTAATTTGGATAAATGACTGTCAATAAATTATACTGGATCACTTTCTCAAGATTACAGGGAGTAAAAAAGTGCTAATAAAGCAACTGTATTAGTTGTTGAAGTTAATAAATTTGGTCTGCTGACTAAGTTCTTCATCTTGAGTGTAGTGAATACTTAGTGTTAAACAGCTCTGCATTATTTATTCAACTAGATAGCTTTCTGTACTGATGGGATAAAAGTGACTCAAAGTATAATCCATGAACTAGATGCTGGTAGATGTAGAGCCAAGGAATTATCAGTCCTAACATATAGAAAGAATTGGAGTTGATTTATGGCACTGCTTCACAATTACTAGTATAGACATTTTCTGTAAATATAGATTATGACATTGAATCGGCATGAGTTGGGGGGTGGAGAAAATGGAATGTAGTTCTATATTCTACAGTATATTTCTTTATGTTTATAGATGCAGCTTGCTTAGTTTTTATGGTATGTACATATGTCAAATTTTACACTATAAAGGAAGACATACTATGTGAACTGAATAAGTGTTTTTCTTTAAGAAAATCTAGCTATTGGCTAGAGCCACTGTTGTGAAAATTTAAGGATTCCTTACCAACATTAGCTTTGACTTTTCATTTAAATGAGGATCTCATTGTTATTACTAAATGAATAGTAAACTTCAATCTAAAATTTTATAACTATTCCATGACCATTGTAATGTTAAATAATTAAAGCTAGCATTTATGTTCAATAACTGTTTTGCCAAACCTCTTGCTAGCAAATGGCTGGCAGTATAGTTCAGCCTTTTTTATTAGCTCTTAAGAAAACAAGATTTTAAATGAACAAAGCCCCAGACCTCTCCTGTCATTTTTGCAATGGCTTAGAATTCTTCTACCTATTGTTATGACTAGGCCTAAAACTGACGAATGAAAGATGCCTCTGATTTCAGTAAAGCTTCGCTATCATACCTTTCAACTTCCCAGCCTGCTAGTGTGTGTGATAGAAGCCATCAAAATGTGTGAAAAATGACCCAAAAGCAGAACTGTTATTTGCAGTTATCAATACAAACTGTTATTGTGCCATAATTGACAGATGGTTTTTCACTCTAATATCTGTTTTTAAGGATATTTTTACACTGATTTAGAGAGCTGTGTTGTGGGTTGTGGGTTTTTTTTGGTGCTGGTTTTCTTGGGGGTTGTTTGTTTGTTTTTTTTTTTTTTTAAAGCAAAACCAGAAAGCCACGAATTAATAATGCTCAGCAAGGAGGAACTGCACTGTAGAAAAAGTGTGGGAATATAATAACAAATTCCAATTCGTTACTTGTGTTGTGGAGCTCTATGGCTAAAACAGACTCTCAAACTCTCAGAAAGGAGCCTGGTCTGGTGGTTGGTGTGATAAGTATTTTTCATTCTTTAAAACTCTGTTAGATCTGAGGTCTATTGTGCTGCAGAGAGAGAGAATATTTGAGAATTTATATAGCTGGACAAAGTAAAAACTGATTCCTTTCTGGAATTGTTGGAGAACTCATTTGGCTAGAGCAGGGTCAAACTCCACTGTTAAAATGACTTCACACAGTTCTTTGCTCATGTCAGTTGGTTGCTTGGAGTCATTTAATGTTGATGGTAATTGTAGCTCTGCCGGAACGCTGTCATTAAAATTAATGTGGTCTTAGCTCTTGTATTCATACAGGTTGCATCTGACTTTCCCTTGGTGTACAGCTTCTAGTGTCTAGCTGGTCTAGTGTCTGCACCAAGCATAGATTTCTCTCTGATTTGATACAATTTCCACTTGCTGTTTTTCAGAACATTGAAATGTATATTTTTAAACTAAATGAGATTTTCTTGTTTACAAATCAACAGCTAACATTGCCTTGCTTGAGAATAGCTGTAGCCTCATGTCTGCAGAACAGAAAAGATCTGCAGTTATTAGGAGGGTACGGTTGTGTAATGAAAACTGTCATGTTCCAATGGACTGTGTTGTTTTTCGGCAAATATAAAAACTGTGCCATTTGCAATTAGATTATGTTACAAAAAGTTTTGTGACTTTCATTGTGCTCCTTGGGTGGACTAATAGATGATCCCAGTTCTAATTCATGGCTTATCTGTTGCTGGCTAAGACACTAATCTGCACAGTGCACAATGTTTCTGCAGTGGTAGAATATTTCCACAGCTACTTTCCTTGTGTTAATTACAGCAGGGTTCTCTTATGAGAAAAAATTGTGTGCCTGAATTGAAGCATTTTCAGTCTAACTGTTGGCATGGATTCCTGGTAATGAGTGGTTCTGCGAGGTGGAAATGCAGGAAGATACCCTGGCCATGGAAGATAAGGTGGTGCTGTCTCTCTCTCTAGAGGGATTAAAGAGTCTGGTGGTAGTGTCACCTGCATCTGGAGCTTGGAGGTTCCAGACCTGTATCTGAAGCTTGGCAGTTCCACCAGCCATAGTAATTTTATGGAGAAAACTGATCTCAAGAGAAACTACATGAGGTAAGTGATAGGAACCAAGTCAGGGAGGGGAACTGTAGAACTGAAGTAGAAGCAGAAAGGAAAAGAACATGAGTGAGAATAACATGGTTGGGTATGACTGTACATTTGCATGAAGTACAAAGAAATTAAGAGCTCTGAAAATATGTGTTTGATTTTTGTCTGGGAAACAAGCTGTATGTGTTGGGGGAAGGAAGAGAAGTAGAGAGGCTAAGAAGTTAAACCATTTGGAGATACTGACATGTCCTTTCTCCCTTTCCTTCCATACTCAATGTACAGCAAAACAAACAAGATGTTCCTGGGATTAGAAATTATTGGTAACTAATTTCTGAAAACATTCATCCATATGTCTGTATTTTATGTCTGAAGATTTGCTTACTCCAAGTGGGTTTCAGGGGATTTCCTTGGCATTTGCTGAAGGTAAATATTAGAGTGTATTGTTGGTGAGTGCATGGAACATGTTCTCAACACCCACTTCTAAGCACCAGCTTCAAGTTGTTATATACAGCTTTTCCTGAAATGGTCACCAAATATGTTTAGTGTTTTTATGTATGCATGCACATATATAATTCTTCTGTTCAAGATTTTATTGCCTTTAAGCCATTAAAGAGTTAATACTTAGCACTGTCACAGCAGGTTGTGTTCTCTTCTGTCTGCTGATATAAATATTTCTGTCATAATCTTAATGACAATCTGAAGTGATACAAAATTTGCCAGTTTGCAAGAATATTCTCAGAGCTTCAGCTGGAGGTTAACACTGAGTTTGGTATTAAAGGAGAGAAGAATTACCCCCCAGAATAACTTGCTTGTGATCCTTGCACAGATGGATGTTTTTATAGTGTGGGGTGGGGTTTTTTTCCTTTGTTTTATGTACCTGCTGGGAAACTACTGGAACCTTTCTGCAGGGTTTAAATAAAAAAGTTATAAAAGCCAAAGTCACTATTTTATGTAAACCAGGGTTCTAATATGAGTAGCAGCAGCACATAGCCCTTAGGCATGAATGTTCAGCTGTTGAGAACTTCAGCATCCAGTAAAAATGTGGGCATTCATCCCCACTGCCCTTTCCCATAGTCATTCCATGTAATTTATTTACTTTATTAAAGACACTGACTCTAATCTGACAGCGTTTGCAATCTGCCAAAGTGTAAAACTGTCACAAGATACATTTACATTTATAACAGAATCTGCATAGCTGTACAGGAGGTGAAAATAAGTCGATATAAACCTATGTCAGTGAAGATGGGTCTTTGTGTACAAAATCTGGCAAAACAGTCCATCAAATTTTGGGCTGTCCTTGGTGCCGGATGAGAGGTGGAAAATTTTATGAGGAAACAAATGACTAAATTTTGAGTCCTTTTATTCTAGGAAAAGGACAGGCAGTAAGCTATCCACTCAGGCCTTGAAAGCATTCAGTGGATTGTTATTAAACAATTGAATATGTTGCTAAGCTGTCATTCTCATTCAGAGCCTTGCTGTATTTTTTTTCATGGATGGACCTTTGCTTTTCTTCCCAGGTTTTACTTTAAGTCTTTTGCGCTCTGAAGTAATTGTTGAGACAATGAAGGAAGAAAAAAGCCAAACAACTGAAAAACTCCAGACAATTTTATTGCTTATAAAAATCATTATTGTCTTTAAAAGATCATATTTGTGGTTTTATGTTTGAAAACTTTTGGATATGTTTAGTTTTAGGCTTTTTTTTTTCCCTGATACCTTTGCCAAGATGAGACTTAGATTTTTGTTCCATGCAATAGCAAATGAGGTAAATAATTCATAATACACGCAGTTCAAAATATAGCTTCATGCGATAAGCTCTTTATATTTAAGAGAATTCTGTAAGATAAAGTCTCAGCACAAAGCAGTTGAGAGCAGTGCTGTGTCCTTTTTTTTGAATGTAAGAGTTAAAGAATGGGCAACTTCCATGGCATGCTAAATTTCAAGCAGCTTATTGTATTTCCAACTGTTTTTATTTGCTCCATGTGGATTTCTGCTGCCCATGGATCAGTTAAGATGGAAGTGCCTTACTCAGGGTGGTACTGCTTCTTCTCTGTTCTTGCATTTGGAAAGATGCTACTTTTCAGTAGTAGTTTATATCCTCCTGAAATGTCCCAGTCATACTCATAAGATGGGTGGGTATCACAAAGATAACTGAAATTTAAACCTTTGGAAAGTAAGAAATAAAACACAATGGTATATATTGAACGTATGTATATTTTTTTTATGGCATCTAGTGCAGAAACTGCTTGGTAGTTCTTGAGGATCCCAGCAGGGAGGAAGATGTGAGCATGACTCAGTGTGCACCCTCAATGATAAGGGTTGTGATCAATTGAATTCCAATGCAGAATATGATGCTAAAAGGTCATGGAGCAGCTCTGCCTCATTTTCAATGAATCACTAATGGAAAAGTAAGAAGGAAAGACCAGACTAGATGAGGCTTTGAGCAGCCTGGTCTGGTGGATGTGTCCCTGCCCATGGCAGGAGGGTTGGGACTTGATGATCATTAAGGTCCATTCCAACTCAAATCATTCTAAAATTCTTTGATTCTGTGAAAACTTTGGGGAAGGAGGAAGTAGTGGTCTGATGCTGCAGACCAGAAAATGGAAGATGAAACACTGGTTTCCTTTCTATTATTTAAAACTGTTGTGAACATTGTGCAATAAATTGCTTCAGAAACTGCAATGCAGAGCATATTTTAACATTATCAATTACTAATTGAATGTTGTGCTGTGGAACCAGAAATGAACATCTGTTGTAGTAAATCATGTCCCATCATGGCAGCTTTTTTAATGCAAACATTTTGAAAATTGCAACTAAGAAAATTGTATTTGGTTGCCAAAATTAATATTTTTGTTAAAAGCTGTTTAATTCACTGGTAATTTCTTGTCAGTGTTAACTGGTTTTGCTCAATAGGATTATGAATTTTGTGGAAGGTACAGTGAAGGAAAATAAAACTTTGGAAAATGGGAGACAAATCATTAAGCATCATGCTGACACAGGATGGCCAAACCCTTAATTTACCCACAGTTAGCTTTACTTAGAAGCTGAAATAAATGTGCTTTATATTGTAATGAGAACTTATGTAAATTTGTTCCAGGCTTTCTAATTAAGTACCACTTGAAATTAATGATTGTTTTATATTGAAACCATATTTATGTTTTTTCTTTTTGTTATGGAAAGGGGTAGTCCAACATGAATATTTATTAAACTTTTCAAGTTACTAAATATTTTACACAGTGCTTCTTTACTGATGTCTTTTAGTAATTAATTTTTTCTCATGGTTTTAGAGCATGAATGCATGATAAGATTTTTGTTAGGATATTTAAATTGTTTGATGAAGAGCTTCATAAGTTTGGTTGGGTTTTTTTGTTATGAGGATTTATAGATTACCTGTGTAATTCTGTGGAGTGGATTTTTGGTTTTATTTTTTTCCTCAGAAGCATTTGGCAATGAAAAAAATCTGTATTTTTTGATGTATGTCTGGGTAATGTCATTTAGCCACTCTTTGGAATTAGCAGTGGTTAACCTTTGAATATGCAATCCTTCTTATTATAGGAGACATTTAATGATGTCTGCATTGCATATGGGGATTGTGAGTATTGATTTTCAGGTGTACTTTGTCTTTGCATTAAAACACTTGGAAATCATTGCTCGTTTTTCCATTACAGGTATCTAAGGAGTGGGGTGGCTGATGATAAAATGTTTCTGTGTAGCATATAGCTATCTTAAGTTTAATAAACCTGAAAATTTAAGCAAGTTCTAGATTGGGTAATGTAATATACATATCAAGATAGTGTAGCTTTTGTTGGGTTTTGGCCTTTTTTTTCCCCCAAGACTGCTACAGAAAAAGATGTATTTTAATCTCTGTCCATCGCTTTGGAATGAAAACATTCCTGGTCCCTTAAATTACTTGCTTTTGTTAGAATACTAGGTTAAATCTGGTAATGCATAAATATGGAATGAACTACATTTTTAAAAATTAAAGGAAAACACCTTATCGCTTTATGATTTTTCAAGAAAAGGTGTAAGAAATGTATTCCCCAATTACCAATGCAAACAGAAATGTTATAATGGAACAATGACTTAGAGTGAAATGCAATATTATGCAAATATGGCATTGTTTTAACAAAATGCATGTCAAAAAGATGCTATATTTTTTATTTAAAAATTCTCTGAATGTAGGTAATATGTGGTTTTACTGTATTGGCTTTGGGACAGGTAGTCCAAGAAGTAATTCTGAAGGTATGTCCATCACAGAACTGGACAAAGTGCTCCAGATGCGGCCTTACCAGGGCAGAGTAGATGTGGATTGAGTCTCATGCAGTTGGTACTTGTGTTAACTGGGCACAGTATTTTGCTGATAACCTTAAAGTTCTCATGAAATTCACCTTTCTTCTTCCTCCTGATCACTGATACAGCATGAGAGCTACAGGCTGTAAAATGGAGGGATGTTGCATCTGGATGGGTTAAAAATGTAGCAACCAAAAGACAACAAGAAGTGCCTTTAGTTGTGGTGCTTTTACACTGCAGAGGCAGACCAACAGGTGCTAGTCCTTTCCTCTGATATTCTGTGGCTGAAGAATCCTTCCATGCAAGGAAGGCAATATCTCCTTCTCCACTCTAAGGTGCAGGTTGCAATGGAGATGCCCAGGTCTCCTAAGTAGGACCCTACTACTCTTCCCTCCTTCTACTTTTAGGGTAACTTATTTGAACCTTCCAGCTCAAACTTCTTGATGCTTATCTTTCTTCAAAGCTCCTAAATACACTGTTTTCTCAAAAGCATAGTGGTTCAAACCACAGTTGGAACTGATTCCTCATATAGTTTGTAGGTATTGCAGATCCTTTTTTTTTAGCATGAAAAAATGTTTGTATATCACTTCAGTTGTCCACATTAAAATAGCAAATGTAATTTCTTTTTCACATTACTGCACATTCAGGTGCAGTAATGAATTACCCTTTTTTTAAATAAAAGATTGTTTAGCATAGGAAAATATTAGTCCCATGATACTGTAATTATATGGTTATGAATATTAAATATTGGTTTATTTTAATTATGTGCATATAAATTTTTCCTACATTCATACATATATATTTATGTATGCACACACATGTAGGCAAATGTTTACATTTTTTCAGCTAGGAGTGTGGGCTGAAAGGGATGAAGTTAAAAGTTACTGCTGGGAATGTTTGCTTTTGATTAAATCATGACTGACTGTGTATGGTTCACCCACTGTGTGTTTAGGCAAAAGCATGTAGTCACTGCACTAAAGTTCTGATTACATCGTTTCATACTTCTGAGCCCTTTGTGTCTGCTGATATTTAAATTACTAGATAGAGCATTGTCAGACTCCATTCTGAGACAGCATGCGTTGATTGTGCAGACATTCACTTCTTGCTATGGTTGTGAGGAGCAGGAGATAAGAAGTGGGAGGATGTTGTATAGCAGTGGTTTCCTGGTGATGCCTACAGTCTACCAATACCAGTACAAAATGAATATTCCTTAAACTGCACCAGTGACATGATATGCGACATATTAATTTAAAAGATAAATGGGAAAATTGACTTTCTAGAAATTCCTGCACTAGATTTTGATTTCTAGTTTCTTTGACATAAATGCGACACTACTTTGCCTTTTGCTTGCATAAAGGTAGAAGTTCCTGGGGTGAGGAATTTCTGGTACAAGTGATTAGGTATTGTGTTGGTAGATTTAGCAGACAAAAACACCATTCAATCAGAAGGCAACAAAAAACTATGTGATGTTACTGCAACCACTTTAGATTGAGGTGCTTGAAACCCAAAGTATCAAACCCCAAATTACTTTCCAAAAAGAATCTCAATAACAGAAAAAAGGTTGATTTTTTTAATTGTTGCTACTCAACTTGTGACAAAACTTTGGTTGCTTTCTATGTATCAGGATTGCTAAACACTTCCATTTGCATTCTTTGTGGTGTAAGTGGGATGTGTTAGCGCTAGAGTAACATCTTATGTTTGGTTTGACTGTCTCTGAAGACTAGGACTAAAATAATATAGATATAGAAAGAGTCTTTTTAAAACACTAGATCATTCTTCAACAATGTGTGCATTTTTTCAAGGGTAAAGCTAAGAGCTGATTCTGCAAATACATAGGACCAAAATGGCAATGCAACCCTGTTAGCAGAAGGCAGAATGTTCAGTGTTAAAGAGATCTGAAGCAGGACAGAAGATTTATGTTGAGTTTCTTTATAAAAATTAAAAACAAGACAGAAAACATACTTCAATGATGTCTTTGACTTGTGAAATAGGAAATAAACCCCACATTTTTTGATGTGTTTCGAAAGACCATGCCAGCCTTTTTTAGGGCTAAAGTAGAAGAGGTGGCTCTACAACTAAGTACAGTTGAGAACAGTTCTGAGCTTTTCATAGTGAAGTTGATTCATGTCACAGTTCCAGTGGAAAGAAAGTTGGAACCTGTGCGATGGAGAAAAACATTAGCAGAAGGAGTGGTGGTAAGGTTTTAACCTCCATAAGAAAGACAAGTAGTTATTGCTTGTGCAACACTGAGGACTGTTCGTATTCCAGTATCACCCATCAGCAACAGCACTTTATTGTTTTTTTTCCTTCTTTTTGCCAGTAGATCTTTTTTAACTTGCCAGTCTAGAATGTAATTCCAGGGTACCTGTGAGACAGCACCTCGGAAATAGATCATCTGTATACAAAAAGCCTCACTTGGACATTTAACATCAACACAAGTAGCTCATTATAAAAATATCTAAACTAGATTTTTATGATACATGTACATAATGGAACAACAGTAAGCTTTTGTAGTAATATAGATAGGGAAAGGTTACAGAAATTCTCAGTTCAATAGGAAGAAATATATATATGTCATATATATTATTACATATGCACTTTATTAAAAGTTAATGTTTTGTACACTGTTTTTTTACCTCGAGGTAGTGTAAAACATTGATAATGAATCTCTGGGAGACTTCTGCACATTTCAAGTTTCATACTGACTTGGTTCAAAGATTTTGCATTGATTCAGCAGTTTACTCATGATTCCTATTTCTAAGAGGATAAGTCTGATTAACAGATTAGTAATAACTTTGTACTTTGGCAAGATTAGTAGCAACATGAGCATTTTTTTTTTCCTTTACATTCAAACAAGTTTCTACAGCTGGAAAGGATTGCCTGTATTATCACCTGCTGCTGTAGACAATTGTATTATTTAACTTTTGTCATGAAATTGTCAAACTTGACTTTTAAGAAAATTTGGCTTTCTGCCCACGGGGCTTTAGTTAGAAGAGCTATCCAAAAGATAAATTTATTTGAAGCTAAGGAATCCATTTTAAATATGCAGCCTCTCTTCTTAGACCCCAGTACTCAATTCTCTTAGGTTGTATCTTGGTTTTGCTGGTTCTTTGCTATCTGTTCTAGATTTTGAAACATGGGTAGGCTACTATTATTTTCTCTTTTAGGTTCATTGAGATAGCCCAACCAAAAAAAAAAATTAAACTTTTCCCATTAGATGCACTACCTATTTCCTTCATAATATTATCTTCTTTCCCATTAATCAATTTGATTATTTATTGATTGATGGATTTATTGACAGTGGAGCAAGCATGGGGATTATGTCTCATACCCACACTCATGTCCCACCAGTGCTTTGTACTATGACATCAATAGACCCCTCTCTATTGAATGTGCCTAGAACCTAAAGTGTAAATTCTTTTAGGGGCACACATCCATTTTTGTACCTAGAGTGTATACTTGGTTAAGATTAAATGTGACATAGGACTTCATGGTAAAAATCTGTAAGTTTTTAATATCAAGGTAAATATTTGACCTTGTCTTGACATGTCTGTGACATATCTAGAAAAAGTTGTTTCTATCTGGGCTGTCCTGCTGTAAATTAGCACAGATCTTTTGATTTCCATACAAATAATCTCTATTAATTGACTTCTGAAACGTAGCTCAAAACTTTCTTTTGTGATCCAGTTTCTGTTGAATGTGAGGTCAGCTGGCCATTGTTTTGACAATGTAACTGCATGTTTCCACCGGATATGATGAGGCACAGTGTAGGTGCCTAATTTAGTAAGTTATTGTGAGCACAGGAGTTGTTCCAGAAGGAGTTTATGGTGAGTTCAAAGGAGGGTGAAAGAAGTGTCTCAACATGATATGTTTCTTTTTTCCAAGTTGCCAGTCTAAATGTAATTGCCATCAGTATTTTACAACTTCTGTTTGACGTGATAGAGTATTGTACTGGCAACACAAGTGAAATATGCAAAATGACAGCACGAATCTCATGAAACCTAGTTTTCCACTGCATAGTGATGGAAAGTGAAGTTCTGGATGACTTGCAGGCTTGTATTGCATGGATATCAGGGTGCAGGAACATGTCTCCTGTTTTCCCACCTGTAACACCACTAGATTGCTTTGCACTTTTCTGCCTCAGCCACTCCTAGAATACCTGCAGCACTTTGTAGTTGCTAAAAGCCATATAAAAGATACTGTTTATGAATTCTGAAGGGATATACTATCTGTTACAGAGGTAGCAATGCATAAGGGAAGTAATATTTTAAAAAAGCATGACATGTAAATATATGTAACAACCTATGAAGTATTTGAATTGATACCAGTGACCCTCAGTTATACTGTAATTATGGATATAAATGTGAAGTACATGCCCTGTTTCACTCCAAGGTCTCACAAAGAGTGCTGGTTGCAATGTGGGATGAGACCCAGGCCCTCCTTCATTGTTACAGTAGAATCAGTGTTCAAGGAATTTTGTGCCTTGTTCTTGTCGTACTCATTCACTGACCATAGCCAAACATTGTTTTTTAAAATTCATCTTCTGTATTCCCTTCTTAATGTTCTTCCTCTAATCATAAATTTGAAGGCTAAACTATTGGAATAAATTATCCTTATAGTGAGTTTTCTGGTTTTGTCATTAGAGAAAAAAGCCTTCTGACCTGATGATCTACTCAAGTCACCTTTTTCAGTATAGAGAAAATAGTTGTTCAAAATTATAGTTTTAAAAGTTTTGGCATTTAATTTATACATTCACTTTGCTGCATGTGTTTTTATTTGTTTTCAGGTCTCAAGGGAAGGCATTTATGTAAAATGAGGGTGATAGATGGTGAGTTATTTGGCCATTGTGGTTGGCAGGCGTGGGACTTTGTGGTTTAGTGGCTTCTGCAGGCTCAGCCTTTGGAGGAAGGAGAAGCTGTGTAGGAAGAAGTACACTTGTTTCCTCATGATTATGGTTTTATTTAAAATAGAGTTGATAATTTTTTTCCACTAATTTGCTGCTTGCTATTTTGAAATTTTCTCAAAGCTCCTGTTTGAGAGATGACTACTGCATTTGATATACAGGATTGGATGTCTCTTTGAGATGGCATTCCATTCAGAAAGAACACCTACCATTTAAGTAAAATTATAGTGCTCTGAAAGCAAAAAAATACTCTTTTGTCACTCCTGTATACTTATGCATATTTCATTTAACCAGAAGGACTTTTTTTCCAGTTTGGCAGAAGCATTCATTGTGAGTAATCATTTTTACTTTTTAAAATTCCAGTGTGAAGAGTTCTCTTTCTATTATAAAAATTTCTTCAGGGGGGGAGAGATTGTTTGTTTTTTTCTTTCATAAATACAACCAGTTCCATTCAGGATCAGGTGAATCCATTTTTTAGGCTATGTGGACTTTTGAGTGGATTCAATGCCAATTGTAGCTCAGGAGGAAGGGTGCAGGAGGCTGATGTGATATGGAAAAGTTGCCATGGACTCTTTGGTTCTTAAAGGCAAACAGACTACTGGTGATTTGCCCTCACCCAAACTTTTTGAGACAACCATTTTTCTCCACTTTTGAGTCTGTAAAAACTTGAGAACAAAAAAGAAGCTGACCTGTATTTAAGAAAATATAGGCAAGTTTGCAACTTGATTTTGAGACATGTTGAGGAACTATAGATGGGTTCTCAACACACTGAAGAGCATTGAACATTCTCTCTTCTTCCCTTCACAAGAAAATAACAAACAAGCAGAGACTTCTAGACTACTTATTTGATCATCTTTTATGTGGTTGAGATTAGAAGCCCTACCTTGCATATCTGTATTTTATGCTCTGTCATGAGAAATAATCAATTGTTTTGGCTTTTCTGAAGTGTGATTTTTTTTAGAGAAGTAATTTTTTTGGCCTTCTGAAGGAGGCTATCTGCACAGATTTCCACAAACTGTAAACAGAAGTTATTGCTGCAACCAGGTTTGTGGTTGTGGTCTAAGATGATCTGCAATCTCTATAATTAGATACGTCCAAAGAAGGACCAGAGGGCAGGAAGGAGGTAATGGTCACCAAACCACTATATGCAATGTAAACTTTTGTGTAATTTGAATGTGCACCTGCCTGTGGATATAAAATCCAAATCTGTGCATGGAAAACTATTTCTGGCCCCAGTAATTAGGTCTATCTATATTCAGATTTGGCTCTCCACAATAATGCATACTTTTTTTTTTCTACTTCATTCAGCTTTCTTTTACCTACTTTTAGTTTCTTGGTCTCATTTTTACTGGATTTAAAGTTTATTTGCAAGTAACAAAAATCCCTTTATCTATTGTGCATAATTGACACAGTGATGAAAATTATGCTGGTGAATAATTTAGTGAGGAAAATATAAATGAACAGAACTTCTGTTTGCAAGCATCCTTGTAACAATTACTCATTTCATTCTTTCTATTTAAATTTTTTATCTTTTTTATTATGGTTTAGGTTTTACTTCAGCATACAGGTTACAAATGGTCAACACGACACCAAGAAATTACTATGAACCAAGAGAATCTAATTCCTGAAAGTAAATTTTAGCTTGCTATCCATAACAGCTGTAACAAGATGATTTAAAAATCATGACCTTGCTCATTTTTGCCCAATGAAAATTCCAAAAGGATTGATCTTCATTTTATCCAGTTCCAAGTGCCTATCTATTTTGTTGGAGCATAGTAATTAATGATCAACATTGCATAGAGTGAATCTAAAGTGACATAACACATGAAGCCTTCTCTGGTAATTGCTCACTTTAGGCTTCTGAAATGCCATTTGTTGTGGTGGAATGGAAGCCATACATTTTGGCAGTTTGGATAGCTTGCTGGATCACTGTACTCCCATCCATGCTTATTTTAAATGTTTATGGCTTTTTTCTCACACAGTTGTGCACTCTCCAGTTTTAGAGGCAAGAAATAATTGAGGTGAATTACAGTTGAACTTACCATGGGGAAATACTTAGATTCACCTCTCTAAATGATCATGAAATATTCTTATGATCATGGAGACCCCTTCAGTGGCTAAGGAGTGGGTTAAAATTTTGGGATATGGGTGGAGTGAGTGATGGGTGGTTGCATGTGGGTGGTGAGTACATGGTAGGAGGTGTTTGTGTATGGAGTATCTTGAGCATTCGATACTGGATGTAGGAAATGCTGGGGAAGTATGATATGTAAGGGACATGGAGCAGAAGCTCTCACTGCAGCTGGTGTTGCTTGGTATGAAGTCTGTCATATTCTCTGAACCAGCCAGGGGTTCTGTTCCTCATACTGGGAGTTTGTGCCTTGCTGCAGCACTTGAAGAAAAATGAATGTGGTCAGAGCAAAATGAATTAACCACCACTGGTTTTGAATGAAAAAATAGAATCACTTCTTTTTTACTTACTTGTCACTTTACTTGCCTTTCTCTGCTGCTGTGCAAGGAAAGAGGGAGGCTGGGACAGGGGGAGGATTTGAACGTTCAACTAACAAAAGTTTGTTTAAGTCCTGCTAGAAAGGATGATTGTCTTAGCAATGAGCAAAAAATTCTGACTGCTTAACTGATTCCCTCTATTTTCCTTAAACAGAAGTCTCCTAGCACTTTTATTCCACATATGTAGACTGTGCAGTTTACAGAATATAAAGTTTTTTGCCCATTCTGATTAGGAGCGTAGTGCCTGGATTCCTGCTTCTTCTCTATCACAAAAGACTAAGGTAGCCCACAAAAACTGAATTCCATGTATTCCTCTGTAATATCTGAAGTCTTATTCACTCAGCTGCTGGTAATAGAATCTCCTGGTCCCTGCAGACTTCTAGTTGCTAGGATCTTTGTGTATTAAGTGTCTGGCTCTTCACCTCCCCGCCTGGCTGGGTGCCAAATGGCTGAGACTTCAAGCAAATTAGATTATTTTACAATGACTCGTTTGTTGTTAGAACTTAGAAGTGGTTTTTTACATATTAGATGAAGGTATGAAAAGTTTTTTTAGTTTAATGTGACAGCTGCCTTTCCCCTGGCAGGAATGGAATTTTGACTTTGCTTGTAGTGCTCTTCAAAATATTGTGGTTTGTGGCAGAGACTTCAGTTTTATTATAAAAGTCAGAAAGCGTGATGTTGTAGAGGAGCAGCAAATTATTATTTTTTTTCATGTGAAATTATCCTGTGAACCAGTAGTTTTAAGGAGCTGTTTTACCTTTTCGTTCGCAGTCTAAATTTCTTTTCTGTGGCATTTATAATTTAACAGTTCTGATTTTAGTTAAGAAAAATAAATCATAATCTTGTATATTCATTTATGATCTCCTTTAAGCAGTTGTTAAGAAGATAACAAAAAAAACTTCACCCACCATTTTTTCTTAAAATTCCAGCATCAATTGTGGAACACATTTCTGCAACTGAAAACTGCAGCACTGAACAATGAATAAAAAGTACATTTAAGAAGATTTTGTTAAAAATTAATCATCGAGTGATGCTGGTTTTACAAGCAGACAGGAGCCAGCATTTGAAATTAAATTTTCAGAGACATGTTTAAGTCAACATGTATTCACAAAGCCATGAGAAGAGTTTCAGTTACTTCTTGACCCTGACTACAGTACTGTCAAATAATGATCCCATTGTATGAGAAGGGATACGATTTAATGAGTGTTGAAATTTTGTACTGGAAGAATTAAACACTTGAGTATTGGAAGGTGGGAGTGGAGATTTGAAGATGGGAAAACTCATGCTGGAATTAAGGGTTGGCAGTGTGTTCATTTCATCTGTTTGAGAGATGCTTTCTATGATGCACATCCTGGATATATTAAACTCTAAAGCAACTTTTGTCTTGATTTTTAAAAATATTCTTGAGGCAGATAGGACTGACTGAAATTAAACTGTCAAATAACTTGTTAGTGGGGGTGGACATGCATTCACCCACACTGAGAAGAAAAAGCTTCTGTTGTTAAATGTGGCAGCTTGTGATGTTGTAGAGGAGCTCCACACAACTGTTCAGGATAAAAAAACGGGAGTATTTCTCCAGTTGAACTTACAGTAGAATTTTAGATAATCAGAAAGGAAAGTCACAGGAATGTGACTTACAGGAAGGAACACTAAACTGCAGAAATGTGCCTTATATAGTTTCTTTCTGTTATTCTAAACTGCGAGTAACTTCTTTTCTTGTGTCTTTCAAAAGACATGTGTCATAGATACAGGACAGAAAGACCCACAAGGTCTTCCTCCTCTCTAAGTCCGAATTAACTTTATCTATAATCCCATCTCTTACTAAGCTTTTCTGAGAATCTCCATTGCCACAGCCAACCCAAAATGTCATTGCTATTTTTTAAACTACACTTAATTAATATCTAAGTTAAATCTTCTTTATATAAATTCCTGGCTGCATAATTAACAGAACTAAAGACTGTTAAAAGCTTTGATCCATCTTCTTTCCATCAATTATTGCTTAGGTCTTTATATATTTCCTTTTATATCACATTTAACAGAATTTTCTTTATCAGTGCTGACCTTGAACTGCCTCTGGGCAGCCAGAACTAGACAGTGTGTTACATTAGAGATCTTGTCAATGCCAAAATTGAGTGGCAGGACAGTGTCAGATAGCAGATACTTGTTTTGTCATCCTGCAATTAAACAAAAAAGAAAAAGATGCTCTGAGAAAAGTCCCAAGAAAGCTGTTAGCTTTCTTTGCTGATCTTGGCTGTGAGTTGTTGCTGCTTTGTAAGAGAGTATGGCATTAGCAGTAATTTGTTCAAATATTTTTCAGGGTAAGAAAGGCCATAGGAGCTGTCTGAATTGATTCCTTTTCAATCAGAGCGTCTCTCTTAGAAACAAAAATCCAATAATGTGGGAACAGCGCTACTATATTTGTTTTTCACTGAACACTTGTTTTAGCTACTTCAGATAAGCAGAAATAAACCAAAGAAATTGGACCTGCAAAATAATTGTTGTTTATTCTAATACTGCATAGCCTCAGCTGTCAGAAATTGGAACGTCCCATTTCTTTGTCTGCAAGACAGATGAATCAATAGATAATCAAATTTCACTTTCTCCTGCTGATGCTTATCAAAAATGATCAAATCGCATCCTGAACTTCCTTTAGAAATTAACATTTTAATCCCCTGCTGCTACTTACAGGAGGGCATGTCTTTCATTTCCTTAATTACTCTTATCATTCTTCCAGGAATCTTTTCTCTGGTTTCTTTGTTTTTTGAATTTTAAATGCTAGGTATAGGCATAGTCTTCCAGTTGCTGTTACCTCAGTACCAAAAGCAGAGGTAATAAATCCATATGCTTCGTCGATATTCACCAGCTAATTGCAAGGTATCTTGGCGCATGCTCATCTAATTACACCTGACATTAGATAAATTTCATCTCTCTTACATCACAACGCCTTGCATTTTTCCTGGGTTCCCACGTAATGTTTTGCAAAGCTGGACTCCATTCTTGTGCAGTCTCTCCTTACATGACCAAGTTATCTAATTTTAACATAACCCAGGGTGATGGTGAGACATTAGTGCTGTTCTTCATGTTCACAGTTGTTGAACTGTGTGTCTCTTGTTCCAGCATTTTGAGAAGTCTACATTTATGCAGGAAACCCTTTTTAAAAAGCAGCACATTAGTTTTCCTTTTGGTTGCTCCAGAATCCAACCATTGACTTTACAGCAATTTTGATTTTGCTTTAAAGTTTTTTGCATGTGCAGCTTCAGCAAGTCCTCTCAACATAAACATCAACTAGTGCTAGAGTAGAAAATGCTTCAGTTTTGACACCTAATACGATGTTTTCACAAAACAGGGACTGGAGGGGGTGGATGGAAGGAATGTGATAAGTGATGGTAGAATTGTTATAGTTGTTTTTGTTCCTCTAGCAGTAGCAAAAAATTTAATGTGCTTTAAGCATGATGACTTTGGTGTATGTTCTGGCTTTCACCTTAGTGGTTTTCTGCAACTCTTAAATTTCTATCTGTTGCTATCAGCTTCATGTTTTGCCTGTTAATTTTCATATATGAGAGATACTTCAAAACTCCTTTTATGACCCAGCACTTTCTGCTTAGTACATTTATTTTATGAAATCAATTAAAAAAAACCTAATTAAGCATAAGCTTTATTTGTGTGCTTCTCTTTAAATGATGTTTCTAGTTCTGTGAAAGTGTTCCTAGATTCACAGGACACTTAAAATATATGTTTAATCTTTATGTCTGAGTGTGCATGTGTGTTACTAGAGAATGTACTGTATGCAAATATAAATATAACACTTTTGTTGAGAATAGGCCTTTGCTCTTGGGAGGGTTTTCAGTTTTTAATCTGACTGGGGTCTATCGAGTGCCCATAATAGAGACAGAAACTTTGTTGTGGTTTGTTTCTGATCCCATCCATCTTTCAATGGTCTCTGTTTCCTTGATGATTTTTGTCCTAGCTTAATGATTTGGGCTGTGCTTGAAAAGCTGTGGAGTTTGACTTTGAACCTTTCATGTAGAAGGCCTAAAAACCCAAATGGCCTCTTTGTGAGTAGCTTGAATAGCTTGAAGTCTCTCTCTCTCTTCCTACACATATATGTATTACTGTTATGTAAAAGCTGCCATTTTGTTGGTCATGTTAAAAAAAATAAAATTGTGCTGTTTTCCTACCCCCAAACTGGTATTTGGCAAAGAAAATCCTTTTGTGTGTTGTGAACAATGAGCCCTAAGTCTCTCATAACGAGATACTAAATTTGCATAAAACAATCATTTGCAATCATTTCTGTACAAATGTTCTTTACTGGCTGTTCTGAACACTTCCCTTTTAGTGTTTTGGCCTTCGCATTTTGATTGGGGGATTAATGTGCATAACAATATACTTTGACTTACTGGTAAGTTAGTCATTTGACTCCTTGTGCAGGCCTGCTAGTTCTGTGTGTTCATGCTGAGCTGTGGTTTGACATAAGTTCCTGCAGCCTTTTCTCCTGCTATAATCTTCTCCTGATTATATTCATTAAAGGATTAGGAAGCCCAGTAATCCTGTTATTTGGTGTTGTCTCTTTATCCTTTATTAATAAGGATCCTGGTTATTAATAAATGGAGGTAAAATAGACAACTAGCTTCTTGTTAGTACTAAAAGGTGAACCCACATGCTTCTAACACTTAAAAAAAATTTCACATTTACATCAAATTAAGTAGAACATAGACCTTTACAAGTATTTTTCAAATGTCCTTACTATATTTATTGGAACATAGTAATGCTGTTGTAAGCCAATAGAAGACCAAGTATTTTTCAAAATTTCTGAACATAAGGAGTTCTGCCTTTTCAGGAGGGAACTGCATTTTTGGGAATGCTTTAACTAAAACGGATGTCTTGATCTGAGGTGTTTTGTTTTCTGTTTCTTTGCAAAAAATAGTTTTCAGTATATCTTTAAGCAAGTACCTAAGCAGACATCTATAGAAGAAAATGAAGTGTATTGTGGAAGTGAGGTATAGACAACTGTGAATGATCTGTTTACATCTCTTACCTCAGACACAGAAACCTTGACTGCATGTGAGTAGTTTTCATGGGCAGTGTGTAAAGAGATGAGACACCTGTTCTTTGTCTGCATAGTCTCTTGAGTTATGTATCTGACTGAGTCTTCTAAATTGATGTAATGCTTGCTCAGAGGTGGTAAAAACACATTCGCAGCTAGACTGTCACAGAAATAGGAGGGCCTGGGGTTTGTTTTTTAAATAATGTGTAGAATTAGCTGTTGAATTGGTTTATTTTCATCTTTCTTAAATTAGGGGTTCATTTCCCCACATGTATTGTAGAGCATAAAATTAGTAAAACTGACTTCAACTTCAGAAACAGTGAATTCTTATAAGCAAGGGGATATTTAGTTACCATCTTTAATCTTTTTTGATTAAAGGAACTGAGAAAGATACTTGATTTTCTTAGGGATTCATTGTCCTTTTTCTGCCTGTTCAATGAAGGGCATGAAAAATCCTGCTCCAGTTCTCAGTCCTTTTGGTGATAACTGCAGTCTGTTCATGGAGCATCTTTATAGATTGATTCCTGTCAACAATCTGACATTGTTGTCATGTTCTTCTCCTAAACATTTCACAGGAAACTCTGTGATTCTATGCTGGGGTGGACGGTGTTGGGCTGTACAGAGAACATAAGTAGGAATTGTAAGCCTTTCTGCTGAGGTCCCCATGTTGTCTTGTAAATAGAATGGCCTCAGTTGTAAGAGGCCATCATCTAGTCCAACCATCAGCCTAACACTGACAAGAAACATCACTAAACCATATTGCTAAACACTAGGTCTGCCCATCACTTAAATACCTCCAGGAATGGTGCCTCAACCACTTCCCTGGCAAGCCTGGGATTGGTGTCAGTAGAACAGTGGTTCCAAACTAACAGTATGAAATAATGGAGAGTACACAAAATGTTAGTGTTCTTCTTCAGTCTTTCTGCCAGTGGAAATTTTCAGAGAAATTATGCAGTTTATTATGCAGATGTGGTATATGTGATATTTTTGGATGCAACAGGATAGGCAGGGAAGTTTCACTTTTGAGGTTCATTGTTGTTTTTTAAATTATTATTATTACTTTTCCAAATATTTCTATTAATCTGTTAAATTGACATGATGAAGTCAACTACATAAGTTTCTTTTGATTAGCATGGCAAGTGAACTTTTAGAAATTTTATATGATAAAATTGAATGTTTTATCTTTCACTGGACTTTTTTATCTGTTTGGCTGCATTATCTTCATTGCATTTAAAGCTGTAATAGAATATTCACAAAATGTTACGGTAGTAACAGTAAAAAAGATAACTCTTGCAGAAAATAATTTTTACATAAGAATCGGAGATTATACACATTGTTTTAGAGCAAATCAATTTCCAAGACATAGTCAATGTATATTTTTTGGTAAGCCATTATATGCAGTAACTCAGAATGAAGTACTTTCGCAGATGTCTCAATGAAAAATAAATACAGTCTATATTAATGTCTTATGGTAGCATAAATAGAGTTACACTGATTATGCCCAATATATCTTTGTTTTAGAGAGAAGTTATTATTTAAAATTTAATTGCATTGAGTAGTGGTGAGTTGACCCCAGACAGAACTCACTTGCCAGAACCTGTTCAGGAGCAATGAGAGAAATTACTTTTTTATTTCTCCTTCCCTCCAAATCACTAAAGCAACATTACTCAGAAATTGGGATCTACATTCTAGAAAGTAAAATTTAACAACTGTTTTGAGATGTGCTTCTGATGTGTTACATTTGCTTTCTGTTTGCTGTTGTGTAGAGTCTGAATGTGAAAAAAATGCCATGTGGTATTGTTAAGAGGCCTTTGTTTTGATTCCCTGCCTCTTTCTTTTTCTTTTGTTGCTTGCCTTGAACTTTGAAGTTTTAAAGTCTGCATACCTGAATAAAGTGGTGCATGCATTTGAGTGACAGAAAGCAAGATGGCATACAGTGACAGGAGGCACAGGTAGCAAGAGAATTTGTTTAAAGATACTGTGCAAAGGAAGCAGTTCCTGCCCACAGTGGCCACAGGGAACAACCTGTACTGAAAGAGTCTAACAAAAAGGTTGTTCAGAGGTCAGGCTGTCTAAAATAGCCATGTTCCTATGTGTCACTATGGCTGTGTTTCATCTGTTTCATGGATATTTCTGTGAAGGACCTCATACGGGTTTTTAAATGGGAGTTGCAGAAAAAGTTACAGTTTGGTGCCAGTCCAAATGGAGTGTTTGGGTTAAGTACTTTGTTCTGCTCCAAGAGAGATTAAGGAATCTGATTTCTGCAACAAGTCACTGCTGCAAGCAGAATTGATGTGCATATTTGTTATTTAAAATATTGTTTAGATTATTGTCAATAAGACGCTTGCTCCTTCCTGATGGTTCACTTGTAAAATGCTTATTAATTTCTGTGCTGCAGGTATCACTTTGTGCTTTATAGATAGTATGATTGATCAAAGGTTGTAGTAAAAAAGTGGAAAGAATAGCTACTGTGAATAGGAAATTAAACCTCTCGTGTTAGATCTTAACTGATGTTGGGAATGTACCAGATGTAATGATTCTCTGAAGTTATATCTCAAAATATATCTAGAAATGAGTCAAACTGAGAATCCAAGCTTAAGCACTGCCTCAAAGTCACACAAACTTTTTGGTTTAATTGTGTACTTCCTGGTACAGTTTGAACTGTGCCAAATCAAATTCAGATGATACCTAGACAGTTTGTATCTTAGCATGTGTAAAACACTGTTTAAAATGAGCAGTAAAAAATGTCATCTTGCATCTGTAGAAAGAGTTCAGCAATACAGCAGTGAGCCACCTCTGTGCCACAGCCTTGGAAAAGAATAGTGGCTCCTGCCTGGTTTAGTGAGTATAATCTTAGAAACTTCTCTTTTTCACATAGTGATTATATCAGGAGTAAACTTCCCAACACTTCTTGGGGGATGCAAAGACTAAAAGGAAGCAAGGATGTGTATGGTTGTTCTCATTCACTACTTTAACCCGTGTAATCCTGGCCCATTGTTGCTACCCTCAAGGCTCTCAAGACATCTATACATCCTGTACTTCTGTTCTAAGTGTGTTTTTTTTTACTCTGGTCATCTCTCTTCCTTACCTTTTGAGATTTCTTAGGTTACTACTTCATCATTCCACTGCAAGATCTTTGTTCACCAGTCATTTTTCTTCCTTTCAGTTCCTGCAATGAATGAATTTGGCCCAAGCTTGTCTTAGGCAATAATGCAATGTAGACCATCTCAAGATGGTCATTATTACTCTTTATGTTCTCTGACCTTGTTTTTCCTGTATGACAGAAAGCTAGTTGTGTGTGGAAAATAAAAATCAAAGAAGGAAAGAAAAGAAGATAAAAAGGTATTTCTCGCCAAGTCAGTTTGTCTACCTGGCAAGTACACTGGGAGGGCCTAGGAAGAGTTACTTCTGACATGTAGCACAGCATGGAACATCCTGGAGTAAGGTGGAGATACCTTGCGGGTTCCAGCTACTGATCTTGCTGAAATGTTGCTACAGACATTCTGTGTGTTCACAGTGTGAACTGTGTTGAATTATGGTGTGAATTAATAATGACTGCCACAATTAAGGAAGAATTAAGGCAGCCCTCTTGGCCAAAAATACTCTTGCTTCTCAGCATCGTGAATTTGCAGCTATAACCTCTGTAGAGAAAGGAAATCCTGATTTCTAAAAATAAATGCATTGTTATTTATTTTGATACAGTGGGATCCATATGATTTATTTAATTATTTATTTTTAAAGCATTTTGGGGTTAAGTCAACATCCTTGTGTAGACTGAGTCAACCTAACTCATGTTTTAGCAGGGTAGGCTATGTCAACAAACATCTAGTGTGAATAAACTTCTCCCTGTACTGTGAGGACATTTTTTAGCTTGCAGTTCCATGTGTGGTGGAGCATTATCTGTGTACCATGAAAGACTTCCAGGATTTTTTCATATCTTGTTGCTGTTACAGCAGTCATCAAGACTTCTGTTAGAGGAAAGCTTGCAAAAATCTAGTGAGTTCTGAAGGAAAAAATAGTTATCCACAGAAGTTCACTTCAATTTTGCAAAATAAGTCAATGAGGACTAAAAACATTAAAAAGGCAACTCTCATTACTTCCTAGAATAAAGCAACAAAATTACAGGAAGGAAATGGGCAAATTTGTGGTAACATACAAAAAGTCTGAAACAAAAGGAGGACTTCTTTCTTTTGCACCACTAGCACTGCAAATCTCCCTAGCTCTTGTATCTTGTATTTTAGTGTGTTGAAAGAAGTGTTTTTGCAAAGTGATCACAGCAACACTTTTTCAATTATTGGATTACAATAGTAATCGCCCTGAAACCAACATCAGTGTTTAGAGTAAGTGTTTTTCAGCATTTCCAGATGAAGTTCTTTCCATGGAAGAAATTTATTTCTCATTAGTTTTACATCTGAGACAGGTAATGTGCAAATCTCCAGAAGATGATAAAAACTGATGAGAGTTCTCTCTCATTTCCTTTTAGGTAGTTCCTATTTTTCTATTAGAAACTGTACTTTCGTACAGCAAAGAGGA
Organism: Turnix velox; assembly: GCA_013400935.1. NCBI lineage: Eukaryota > Metazoa > Chordata > Aves > Charadriiformes > Turnicidae > Turnix > Turnix velox. Next base: position 1,240,512 of record VZTY01002277.1, read on the forward strand.
AAGCTGACTATTTTCTCATTCAAATACCTGTGTATATGATGAAGTATTATTAATTATTGAAAGCTTCCCAATTCATACTGGAAGTACATTATAATTTAGAAATATCAGAATTTGTAAATTCTGATTCTTTAATAGCAAAACATTTGATTGTCTTTGATGTTTGTATTAAGGGCAATTGTTAATAATTGTACAGTTATGAACAAGCGTAGTTCACCTTGTGTCTGCATGTGGATAGGCATATGTCATGGAAATTAATGATGAAAACAAATAATGGATTAAACTATCAGCTGAATACTTATAGTTAGGTAGTCTTATTATTAAAGTTTGAGTCTGCAGTACGTTTTCTGATACTACTTGGCACCTTTAAATGAAAACCCAGGATTTGCCTAATCATTTAGCTTATATACAGTTACTGGTGAAATATTTTGGTGGTTTTTCTTGAGATATTTACTGTTGCTAAGGATAAAAACACTTGAATGATTGCTTCTGCTTTGATGTCTACTGAGGAGAGGTTAGTGCTGGGCCTCCTTCCACCCTGTGTTTTATAGACAATCTACTGCCATCGTACCTAAAAGATGGGAGTATGAAATAATTACTTAAGATCCTGATCAGTAGGTTTTCTTATTTCCAAAAGCAGTTATTGTATGTGTGTGTGTGTATCTGTGTGTGTGTGTGTATTTATTAAGTCTTATGGGTAGATAACAGCTGGTATTTTCAGGAAACGAAAGAAGCTCCTAACTTAGTCTGCCTGCAGGTGACTTCAAATGCTAGCAGTGTTTCCTGTTTTTTACCATAAAAGCTGGTAAAACATCATATAAAACATGTTTTAGCTGACTGTTTAGGTGGCAGGTTTTTAAGGTTCAGTTTTTGAAATAAAAGTCTGCTATGTTTTTCCCAAATAATATACTTTTATATACTTCTATACTTATTGCAGTAATATTACAGTACCTCTAAGGAGAAACTGTTGGCATAAGGATCATTGAAAAATCAAAAGTGGGAATGCTGAAAACTGACATTTAGCTCTTTGTTGTTGAAATTTTCAGAAGTAAACCTTGAGATAATTATGCTTTTTGTGAAGTATGTGTAGTTCTTGTGGACATGTAATTGTGGACATTAAATTGTTACTAAAGTAGTAGTCACAGTCCATGGATGACTGCTGCATGTACATTAAGTAAATATTAGTAGTTTAAAAGTTAATAAGGTAACCAATTGAAATCAGAGTTATCCATCAGTAAAAACATTGCATTTAAATTGTAATAATTTTGTAATGACTACAAGCAACAGTAATGAACACTATCTTGTTAATAGACTATTTCGTTTTCCTTTTTAAGGTGGATAAGTAAGAAATAATTTGCAACTTAATCCAGAAACGTCTGGCTAAAACTTTAAACAGTCCTCTTTCCCATCCCTGAAAGCTGATTTGAAATGTAAACGATCTCTATGAATTTTCCCAATCAAGCTGTGTGAAATCAATTTGACTTACTGTGACAAAATTGTTTGTCTTTGTGAATGCTATTTCATGCTGAACACTGAAACCTTTTATTCTTCAAGCATAGAATCATAGAATAGTTTGGGTTGGTAGGGGCCTTAAAGTTCATCGAGTCCCACCCCCCCTGCCATAGGCAGGGACACCTCCCACTAGATCAGGCTGCCCAGTGCCATGTCCAGCCTGGTCTTGAACACCTCCAGAGAGGGTGCATCTATGTGTGTGCTTTATAAATAGTTGCACTGATCAGTAGTAGTCAAATTGTTTAAAGGGTACTAGAATCCAGATCTTCCTTGATGTTGTAAGCCTGGTAAACAGTCTGTTTACTGCCAGAATTTTGTTTCTTCAGGGGAGTGATTAATCTTTTTAAAACTATCATTGACAGTAGGGTGAAAAACAGTACATTGCGTTTCTTTTATTACAGAAGAGTGTGTTTTAGATGAAAGTTTGCTTTGAGAGTGGTAGTTGTTTATATGCTATGCAACATTTCCAAGTAGCTACTGGAGCAAAACAAGGGCTTTTATTAGCATTGGGAGTTTAGATCCTATATTATCCTTGTTAGTTTTAATTGCCTTAGCTTTGATTAGCTTTTAGGTATCTTCTCATATATGGATTTCATGTTTTACTCTGTATTTGGCAAAAATAAATACTATTTATAGTGCTGTGATCTGGCTGCTTTTTGTTTACTTTTGTTTGTGCATATCAATGTTGGCAGAAATGAGCTTAGCTGAGGGAATATTTTTATCACTGTTGCAACAGTTGGTCCTTACACAATGTTGTATTTGGAGAATCACACCATCAAAATGGCTTTCTTGGCACAAGAGTAGATTATCTGAGAAAAACTAACTCAAACTCTTGTATATGCTTTTCCAAAAAGTGTTGTGATTGAATTTACTTTTCTCTACAGGATATGATAAAAGATACCTCAAAATAAGCGTACATGAATATATAATACACATAATGTACAAAATACTTCTAAAGGTAGAAAAACGTAGAGGTAATTTGAAAAAAGCTAATGGACTTGGAGTATAAAGACGAAAGAAACAATGCAACTCATAATGAGTTTGGAAGCAAATGCTTATACTAACTCTGGAATACAGCGAAATGATAAAATTCCTTCAGTGTTCAGGAAAGATCAGCAATGCTCATTTTGAAAGGTATTTTAAATATTTCACTGCTTCTGTGAAAAGAAATTCTCACTCATAGGATATGCCATCAGGGGATGTAGCAAGGTAGAAATATGTTTAATTATAAATATAGACCCAATGGGATTAATTTCTTATGCATATTCTGTTTTTATATAACCTAGGCTATGATGGCACCTCTATGGGTGAAGAGAGGAGTTGCAGTTTAGACTACATCTCTCAGAAGCTTTGATTCACTCTCACTTATGTTTATTACAAAGCAAACTTATTTAAAAGCTAGAGTAACTATTTCATGCCTAGGCTGTTAATTTAATTTCTTATTGAACAACAGGTTGCTTTTTGGCACTGAGTTGAACGAGTTATGAGATCAAACAGTGCCTTGAGAATTAAGATCCTTCACCATTATACTTCCAGTTCAAATTTTTAATATTTACTGGATCTTAAGTATGTGATACTTGAAATATTTACCTTCACATTTGGTACTGTGGGAAAAAATGTCATCTAGTTTATGTTGTCTTTATGCAAGATTAAGAATATTGCCTGTTACTTTTTTTAAAAAGAATTTTCACTGGTTTTCTGAATTTTTTCCCTTAGGTGAAAATACACTGTTATTGCTATATTTATATAAGAGTTGATTCCAGTTATACTGAAACTTCAAGGATAACTTTCTTAGGATACCTGGATAAGTTTCAAAGCTTACACTAATCAGTAATAAATATAGTGTTTTTAAATAATCTTTGTTGGATTCCTTCCATTCTACACTCTTTTCAGAGTAACTATAACCTCAAAACATTTCCTCATGAGCTCTCCTTTAGGCCTCCTTTTTGTCGCTAATCTGGGGAGACATCATAAAATCATGGAACAATGCAGAGTGGAAGGGACATCCATAGATCATCTGGTACAAACACCTAGTCCAGGAGTATCTAGTTAGATCACCTTGCTCAGAAACTTGTCTTTAAAAAGTCATCAGCAAACAAACTATATATATTAATGTATTTTTTTTAATATATATATTCTGTTTGATACAAGTCTAAGCTATGGACTACTCTGCTTTTTTTTACAGTGTAGTAAATTCTCATGGCTTTGTTTTCGCAGTTTCCTGAATGCGGTTTCTACGGAATGTATGACAAAATTCTGCTCTTCCGCCATGACCCTACCTCTGAAAACATTCTCCAGTTGGTGAAATCAGCTGCGGATATTCAAGAAGGAGACCTAGTTGAAGTTGTGTTGTCAGGTAACCAAACAACAGTGAAAATTACTGTCAAACTTTATGCAACCAAAAAGATCCATGGTATTTTTGTTCCAGTTAGGTTTTGATAATAAGGAGATCTTGTTTGTATGGATTTTCACCTATGTTGTGTCAAAATTTTTCTCAGATTTATATAGGCCTATTATTATATATCCCATATATTATGGCAATTAATTTTTTTTTCTACTGGACTGTGTACTTTTTAACAGTCTTTATTTTTTCCATGTTACTAGTTAAGCAACACGTTAATAAGTAATTTGAAATATCTATAATCCATATTTTTAAAGTAAAAAAATCATCCTGTGTGACCGTACAACTCTTTTCAAAAAAGTACAATAGATGCAAAATGTTAACAGATAACTACAAAATCAACAAAATATAATAGATAAATTGACATTTGCTTAACAGAGTAGCTTGAAAATTAGAATTGCTCATCACATGTCTTGCATGAAGTATCAACAGTTTAATCATTAATTAATAGAACAGAGTATATATTTTTTGTAGTTTATGCAGTCGTTTGCAATTGGAACATGCAGTTGGAGTATCTGGAAAGACACTTAAAAATGGGGATATGCATTATGTCATAAAAAGGTAGAAACAGTCTACAGGAGAGTGTAAGATTGGTAAAAATACAGTCAAGAGTCCTAATGGATGCTGAAAAGAGTGGAGGCAAGAATTAAATTCACATAATCAAAGACAGTTGAGCTTCTGATTACTTTTTTCTTGTGTACAACCCTGTTTATTACTATTTGATTAGAGAAGGAAGAAGTACAATAAGGATTAATGCAAGTAATTTCTGTAAGTTTATTTTCTGTTCATCTTCTCCAGATCAGAAAGCTAGTTTTTCCCTCATGAAATTATTTTCCCACAGAAAGTAATCACGTCAGATCAGTAAATCAAATGTGGCGGAAACAAATCAGCAAGGACTTCATTGCTTTATTTGATATACTGTTTATATACTTTTGAAGTGGAGACCACAGATCTTCCAGTTCGACAAAACTGGGCAAGTAGCTGCTTAGATCTTCAAGAGATGTGCTTGCAAGTGAAAAAGGAGCACTATATTGTTTAAGAGCACTTGAAGATTTATGGTTTTGGTTTTTTGGTGAAGCATCTGTCTGTGGAAGTGATCATAAGCTACTCTGCAGTATTTAGAGGAAAGCTATTAAACAGGCAGTGTGTGAATTTGTGGCTGATACCTTCAATGGGCAAGAATAATTGTTTTCCTCTCACCCTCCGATGTAGCAAATAAATTGCTGGCCTAAGGCCTGGAATTTCTAATGTCACAAAGCACTGTTGTACAGCATTCTAGTAACCAAATTTTAGCTGAAGTTAAATCCTCAAGGTACACAATGTAATTCCTAATAATTCTGCTATAATTATTGACAGTACTGATCAGCTGTATCATTTTGTATGGGTTGCATTTATTATGACCTCATGAAAGAAATTTATATTTATTATCCTCTTGTTACTAATTTACATAATTTTTGCAATGGACCAAATGCATCAACTGTTAGAAAAATTGTGCAGCTGTAGAGGTATGTTATGATGAGTTAAAAAAGAAAAAATAATATAGAGAGAATTTAGGGGATCCAGCTCTTTCAGAAGGTCATTTTAATGGAGAAAATTAATAGATTAGGCAAATGATTGTATCTTGAATTAATAACCAAAATATTATATGGGGCTTAAGCATCTGGTTCATGTAGTTCTGAAGGTGAGGTCCTTCCCCAGTTGCAATGGTAAGAATTCAGCAAGAAATACAATTTTATTCTTCATGCCTCGTTGTAGATCTCTCACACACAAATGCTCTTCTGCAAGTACAGTTGCACAAAGGAATTTTTTAAGTGATGCAGTTAGTTGATAGAAGCTGCTTCTTAGACTGCAGTGATTTTTTTAATGAAACACTGAAATCATGCACACACACACACAAAACCAAACAAAAATCCTCCAAGCAAAACCAATTGTTACCCACCTAGAGATATTATGAAACTGTGACAACATGAGGATTACCAGAGAAGGAGTGGAGACTCCTCAATTAGTGGTTCCTTAAGGAATTTAACAGCTGAAACCAGAGAGAAGGGTTGGATCAGTTGTCTGCACCTTTTCAGTTTCACTGTCACACCAGACTTTTCAGTGTGATTCCCTGAAGCTGGGAACACAGCTTTCATCAAATTTGTGTCTACTTTCAGTCTTCCTTCTGTCGTACTACAGGAATGTCCTGGGAAGACTAATTGCTGTGGCATTTTTTCCAATTGACATGCTGTATTACCAGCTCCTGAGCAATAGCAAGAGGAAGTAGATCATCAAACACACAGTCAGTACCTGTTCTAGTAATATTAAATTGGGAATGGTGTCTTCCTCAATTGCACAGGAACTTTTAACGTGGCAAAAATTGCTTTATTTAGTTTGACTCATCTGTTTTTCACTGGACTGCACTGTGCTCAGAGGACTTTCTCTAAATGCAAAGGACAGTGAATGAAACTTCCAATACGTCATGGCCTGGCTGATGATTGCACCACTATAAATGAAAGCCTTCAATCAGATGTCCCAACTTATACAAGAAATGAAATACATTTCCTCCATAAACACTCAAGAGCATCTGTCCTCCCACAGATAAGCCTTAATGCAGAAATTAATTTCCTCAATATTAAAATTCCTATGTCATGGCAGAAAGGAAAATCTTCCCAGTTCTGTAACACCAGAGAAGAAGAAAAAACATATAAACTCTCTGTAAGATCCAAAAAGTATTCAAACTAATGCAGGCAGGTTTTTATTTAAGTATTTTCAGATGTAGTTTCAAATTATTATAGATTTTTGCAATGGTGCATGATAAATTAGCTGAAGATGGTTTATCTCTCCTTTTTGATTAAAAATAAAAAGGCTGCCTAAACAGAGGACTGTATTTTTTTTTCCCATAATGCTTAATATTTTGGAAGTGCCTTGACATTTTGAGAGGAGAAACCCATCTGAGAACAGGAGATACTGGCTTAGAGCCAGTCACAGTTGGTGATACTGAGCACTTGAGTGGTAGGAAGGACAAAAGAAATGCAATATATGTTCAGATGGTAACATTTAACTGTCTTTTATTTTTAGCATATGTTACAAATATTTGAATGCTCTCTACATCTTAAAGTCTGTAAATTCAAGGTATATTGCAGCAACTGTTCTTGACTGGCATGTCTAAAAGAGGTAGTAGATCAAAGTGTTACTGCTACAGCTTTGCTGCTGAAAACTGTGTGCTGTGGATAAACATCTCCTGGGGCGCTGATATCTGATGTCAAAAGCTATACTATCCATGGCATTCATTTTTTATTGCACATGTCAATTCTGATCAGAGTAGAGAAAGTTGAATTGTCACTCCTAGTAGTGTGGGGTCATACAATCATTTCCTATCTTAACACTGTGCATTTTCTAATTTTCATTGTTCATTACTTAATTGTCTTTTGTATTTTTTTCTTATCGTAGTCATGTTCTTTTCAGTTTAAGGAATAATAAATATAATCAATTTCTTGTTTAGAGGTTGTATTACAGGTCCTTGAAAAATAGCAAATCTATCTAGAGGAATGTATAGTTGAGGGGAGTAGCTCAGTGTGGCTGATGTGCTTTAGTCCATTTTAGGGGAGAAAATTGTATCTGAGGATGTCATACAATATAAGTGAAACAGTTTTTGGTAGAGCTGGAAGTTTCTGGTGAAGCACAAGAAATTTAATCAGCTGAGAATGAAGCACCTGCTGTGACTTTATACTCATTGTGAACATTATTACTTACATTTTGCATTGGTGTGTTATGCAGTAGGACTTTAATGAGTGTAAGTATGTCATGTTGGAATTAAGCACAGGCAATTGCAGTCAGGCAGAGGAATTGCCCTTCAGTGCCAATATAGATTCTGATGTTTGGTAACAGAAGGGCCGGTCGTTAGTGTAAAAGTGGAAGCAAAAGAGTGTGCTGAGTTATAGATTCAGTCAATTTCACATTAAAAGAGGAAAAGAACTTTCATTATGATTATTCATAGCCCTTGCAATTACAAATTCATTTTCACCTCTTACACTGTTTCTTTTATGTAGTCTTTTATCTGTTACCTGTTTTAATACAGTATTTCCATTGACTACATGTGAACTTTCATTATGAATATTCATAGCCCTTGCAATTACAAATTAATTTTCACCTTTTAAACAACTTCTTTTATGTAATCTTTTAATTGTTACCTACTTGAATACTGTATTTCCATTGACTACATGTGATGGTGTGCATATAGGAGACATAGGATATGCATCTGGTCTCCTGATAAGCAAAACAGGAAAGTCCTTTACTAGTGCTGTTCATTGAACTCAGCATTGATTTAGTTAAAGTGCATTTCAGCCTGACAAAGGATCTGAATCTTTGGAGAAAGGATTTTTTTATCAAGTTCTATTGGTAGAAGGGGTTCCTTTTTATTAGAATACTTACAAGAATGAGCAGGCAGGATAAACCAGGCATCATGGTACAAAAGTTTCAGTCAAAGCTTTAATCAAAAGTGTCTTGAAATTAGCAGCCAGTTGAAAAACACTGAAAGGAGGAGAAATAAAAAGTTGCATCTTTGTAGATCTCTCTCTCTAAAATGCAGTTTTGACTGTTTGCTCAAGGAAAGGAAGTAAATTTTCTGTAAGGTGAACTTAATTTGAAAACTGTTTTTCAGGTTGGATATGATGAAGTAGCACTTGCTACATGCTTCAGTTGGATCTATGCAAAGTTAACATTTATGTTCCACTTACAAAGTAAAGGATGCAAATGCAAGTTAACAAAACAAAATAAAATAAATTCACAATAGGTCCGAACATAATGGAATATGCTCACTCTGTTAAATTGTATTCTTTAGGCTTAACTTCTAGTTTTGGAAGCTATTTGTATTCTTTCCATTAGCCTTTAAAAATTATTTATTTCAGCTGCTCTGTACTTCCACACTCTGAATCCTTTTGAGTTCTGCTTTTTGAGACCTCGAAGGAAAGAATTACTTTAGATACCTCCAGGCTTTTGTTCCTGCCAGCAGAGTTCATGTCCTATGCTCTACCTTGTTCATGAAAGTTCATTAAAAGCTTCTGTGTAAATTTGCTAAGTCTTTTCATATTATATAAAGCAAACTCCAATTTTACATTCACAGTTTTAATATGAGTTTCCTTATAAAAATTCTGCCTATTTTGGGCAAAAGTATTTTAAGATGCAAGCGATCTTTGCCAGCCACTGGAAGGCAGATGGTGAAACATTAGCATCTTGTGCAAATTGGTGGAATGCACTTTATCTCCTTGCTGGGAGCAGTTGTGCTCAGCTTGGCAGGACTCCCGAGGCAAGGAACTCAAATAGCAGCTATTTTGTGTTCCCTTGCTGAGCTGATGAGGGCAGGAATTGATCTGCTGCTTTTGTTAAGAAGCTGTTTCTGTTTTAATATCACATAGAGGGTACACCATCTGGTCATTAGATGCTGACATTTTATTTGGATTCAGTGCAGTTTATACTGTCTTGTATGTGATAAAATATATTGAACTGAATAAAAGCTTTGGATAACTACGCAATTGTAGTAAATGTCACATATCAACATATAACTGGATCATTATGTTAGCTTGACTGCCAGCTCCTTATGATGTTGTCTCTTTGAACATCATTTTGTAGTACTTATGTAGCTGTTCATAGTTTCTGTCTGTACTTTGTTGTGATTGATAAAACATAATTCTCTTCTTGTCTTTATGGCTATGTTAACACTCTCTTTTCCTGGTGCCTTTTCTTTACACTGTCCAAGATAACTTTTCAAATTGTTCCTCCTCTGTGTCCTATTAACTGTTTCTAGCTGTCATCTTTTTTCTTATTTTAGTAGAAATCAGGCTCACTACTGTTTAGGTTAGCAGATTAATTTTGTATCCTCTGATGCTCCTTTCCCTGTATCACTCTAGGGTTGTGAATTTTGGATAGATGAGTCCATGTTCTTAAGATTAAATAATTCTTTACAGTCTTATATATGTTTTGGCTGATCATCTTTATTACAGCTCATTAGTGTCATAATTGTTGCCTTCTGGAGATCATAGAATGGTTTGGATTGGAAGGAACCTTAAAGATCATATAGTTCCAGCCCCCTTGCCATGGCAGGAACACCGCCCACTAGACCAGTCTGCTCAATGCCTCATGCAGCCTGGCCTTAAACACCTCCAGAGAGGAGGTATCCACAACCTCTCTGGGCAACCTGTTCCAGTATCTCACCACACTCACTGTAAAGAATTTCTTTCTTATATCTAGCCTAAATCTCCTCTTTTACAGTTTACACCCATTACTACTAGTCCTGCCATCCTGTACTCTATTAAAAAGTCCTACCCCAGCCATTCTGTAAGCCCCCTTCAGGTATTGATAAGCTACTATGAGGTCTCTTCTCCAGGCTGAACAACTGCAACTCCTTTAGCCTGTCCTCACGAGGGAGGTGCTCCAGACCTCTGATCTTCTTTGTGGCCCTCCTTTGGACCCACTCCAACAGCAGGTCCTTCTTATGTTGAGGGATTAATATTCTTGGAAGACAGACTTCAAAATGCTTATCTGTAATGCATCTGCAGAATGCATCACACTCTGAACTCCCTGCTTGTCTTCACTTACAGTTCCTTTCTTAATGCTGCAGATGAGACAAGGGAGAAGTAGGATATGAAAAATGGATATCTGATCAATATTGTCACTTCCTTATATTCTCTGGCTGCGTCATCAACAGTACACACTGAGTAAAATGCTACCTGACAGGAAAATGTTAGGGGCAAACATAGGAGAGTGGTTAATGTAAAGCCTTAACTTCTAGTGTTCTTACAGGTATCTTGGGTCTTTCTAATTTTTTTTTTTGCATGTAATGATTTTTCAGCAGCTAAAAGTCTGAAATAATTGCAGGATTTTATGCATGTGGATTTACAAGAAAGTAAACAGTGCATTTCTCCATAGGAACAAAATTACCGTATTTTTCTTAAGTAAACTTTTTGAACTTGAATAATTTCTCACTTTTACCAAGATACTAGAAAAATTTGGATGTGGCTATGAATTCTTTCACAGGAAATGACTTTCATAACACTTGAGATTTTCTTAAAGGTAGAGTGGCAAAGTCCTATAGATCAGTGGTCTCCAAAGTATTTTATTGTGCACCCCATCATGAAAAGGTGCTGCACATACACCTCCAATATACTTATCTTTATTTATGACTGCAGACACCCTAATAAATAACTGTGCATGATCAGAAATGTGTTCTCAACACTTTGGAAACCACTGCTGTGTATTCACTTAAAGATGTATTTTAGAAAAATAGATTTAAATCTTATTTTCTGATTATGTGAAAAAGGTAATTAAACTTATTTTACTCTTTTTTTTTTTAATATTCTTTCAATTGTTTCTGTTACCAGCAAAGATTCTAATTATAAAAGTGCCAGAACTTTGAGGATTTGTCTTTTCTTCATCAGACTCCATTTTCTTCCCTGAAATAGCTACCTTTCTCACTTCATTTTAACTAGCTGGAAAATGTAATTGAGAAACAAGAATTACTGTGCGATTTCAGGAAACTCTTTTGATTTGTCCTATGCGGTTTTTGATATGTTTGTTTGACAAGTTTTTTCAACTGATAAATGCTTGTTCAAACATTTCTACCATTGTATTTGTTAATTTATAGTAGTGAGTCCAGAATGCAGAGTAGGTGTAGATGATTCAGAGAGGACCATAATTGCAAAATTAAATATAAAACACTTGGAATAACTTGCTCAACAGAGGAGCTTTGTTGTTGACCGGTCAACAACCTGCTTGGATATATGCCAGGAAAAAAACCCAGCCTGCCGATTACAGACTGGGGGATCTCCTTACTTTTTCAGTCTCTCTGAATTAATGGTCCAAATAACTCATTGTTCAAGTAGCTTTCAAATTAAATATGTCTTATGCAAATGAAGTATGTCTTTCAATATCACTGTTAAACTCATCAAATTTACTTTCTTTGGCCAACAGCTGGCTTTGCTATTTTAAAAGAGCAAATAGCAATACACAGTGTCATGCTTATTTCCAGTAAAGGACATTTGCAACCCTTTGTGGTAAGGCACACTTCTTTAGGAAATGCTTGAGTCGTGTAGCTAAAGCAGGTCTGAGCACAAACAAGCAAACCTCCTTCCCTTGGGAAATACAACAATTTGAAACGGAAACTGAGGAAGAGACTCAGGAACTGCCACAGGTTGCAATCTGCTATTTTTTGTATCTGAACGGTTGTGTGACTCAAGCCTGGAGACAATGTCATTCTGATGGAAATCTGGCTCACTCTGACTCTTAAAGAGGTCACAGAAGTATTCCTTTTAACTTAGTTAAGGTGTAATGTGCTCCCAGAAAGAAGTTTGGAGAGCTTGGCTACATCTTAGAACATGATGACTCCTATCACTGTAGTTTATTGATGCAGAAAGTTATGCTACAGGTATTATGCTTGTTTCCTGGTTTGGTTTTTTGGCTTCTTCCTCTTTTTGAACCCAGCAAATTTTACTCATTTCCTATTTAAATTAAACAATTCCCATCTTTTAATCTTTCCTTATATGGAAGTCTCTTCTATGCATTGTTTTTCTCATCCATTGGTTCATCTCTCTTACCATAATTCATTTTGAATTGGTCTCACAGAAACTGAACATAGAATGTCAAGTGAGCAATATTAGTATCACTGTTTCCTGATGTGGATTTCAATCCCGTTTGTTTATGTGCTTGAATGAAAGGCTGTGTAAGTCAGTAGAATGCTTCTGTTATCTTGAATGCAGCAGTGATATATTCTCTAAACATTTTGCTTATCTTTTTGACCTTTAGATCTACTTGGCCAGGCACTAGAGATGTTTCCACAGTGAGTCATTCTTTAATTGTTGTAATCCCTTTTTAAAAAGTCAACCACAATTCAAAGTGGTAATTAATTTATTTCTTCCAGTTTATGTAGTCCTGGAAATTTCATGTGTGAATTGTGCATTTCTATAGTATCTTTAAGTTCTCCTTTTTCTAGTGTTATCTTAGAAAGCAGAGGGTTGCCAAGAAGACACCAGGGTTGTACACCATCATGCTTCTGTTAATTGTCTCTATATCCCGATAAATATAATCTGAGACTTGAAGAAAGCATTGTTAGTCAGGCAGACTCAAAAGCATATTCCAGAAGCAGTGTATTTCTAGGATTATTGATTTCATCACCTTCCCAGGGCTGAGTGGCTGGTAGTTCCACGAGTCTTCCTTCTTGCCCTTGTTGACATTTGTCACATACATGTGACATTTGCTTTCCTAATGTCTTTGGGCACTTCTCGCAGTCTTGATAATTGTTCAAAGATTGGGAAAAGTAGCCTCACAATGATGTCAGCCAGATCTCTCATCACTCTGGCTGCATTCCATCAGGGTCCATGGACATCTGATGATGCCATGCAAACACCTCACTCTCCCCACCTCTCTGTGTATGTTCTGCATATAATAATACATACTTGTGAATTCTTAGCCAGCATTAAGAGATTTCTAAACTTTGGCAATTGTTTGCTTTAAAGAATGTTAAAAATTATTTAGTGTACACAGAGTGTACACTAGTGAATTCAGCATAAAATTGTATTTTTCTACCATTATAGTTTGGGCCATCAGTGTTTGTTGACCATATGAGAAAACATTTTCTTAACCTTTTATGAAAGAAACTTGTAGGAATTTGATAAGTTTTACAAGTGCAACTGATTCTTTTTTAACATCTTTAATTTTTGCTGTGTATAATTCTGACAATGAGCATGTAATCCATCACTTGATTTTTAATTTTTTTTTAAAAAGTATGTGAAGAACTTAGAAAATAAAGTCAGAGGAAATTAAGATGTAAAAGACATGTAGTGTTTATTTTAGGATAGTGATTTAGTGTAGTGTGAGCACAGCAAAGGTGCAAGATGCTTTATTTTTAATTTGAAGCTGCCTCTTATTGCCCATAGTCAGAATCAATTTTGAACACTACATCAGTAGTTCCAGTAAACTTGTGGAGTATTTAATTTTGTTTTTCTATCCCAAATAAATACCTCTGCAGTGTAATTTTTTTTATTAGCAGGACCTGAATCCTTGAATGAATGTAATGCTGATTTTTCCACTTGTGTGAAAAATGGGTAAATGCATGAAAAAGAATTCTCTTGTGCGATTTAAAAAGAATATAAACCATACTGTGCTGTATAGTTTTTACCCTTGAAACTGTGTAGTCATTGGTCAAATGAATAGAAGCACGTTAAAATTGAACTTTAAAAATTCAGCATGTGCAGATGAATCAAGCACATTGACTCATAAATGTTAATCTGTTGTTAAAACTCTCCATAACAGTCTGAGCTAGTACTGGACAAATAATAACAAGTTAGTTATTATCTCTCATGGTTTATTGCTTAAATCTCATGTCATGGGTGAGACAAGGTGAACAACAACCCATAGTGAATCTGTGTACTGGGGTTTATTGAAGAACCAAGGAGATCAGAGCTCTTACCTTACTTGAGTGCTTCCCAAGCTGACTCATTTACTCACTTCTCAGCCTTGTATTTGTTAGCTCCACACTGGTCCTCCCAGAAGGAGTGATTATAAATCTGTATTTGTTTTAGGAAGCTGTAATTTATGTTGCATATTAGAGTCCTGAGGTCCCTTCCAACCCAAACTATTCTATGATTCTATGATTTTTAATTCCCATTTCAGGATGGACATCAGAGATAAAACCTCTGGCTTCTATGAACTGCTGTAATTCTGCTGACTGATGAAAACTGAAAACTCATACTGTCTTTGATTGCCAGTGCAAAGAGTAAAATGCCTTGCCTTCCCTTATCTCATTAAAATGTCATTGCTATGGTTTAATCAGTACTTGAAGTGGAATAGTGTATGATGGTATATTTGTTTTTTTAAGTGATGAACATCAGCAGTTCTACAAAAGGGCTCAGTTACACATGGCTATGGGGATCCAATGGAATACATTACTCTTGAAGGCATTCCAAATGCCTAGCAGCACGTCTGCTTTTCAAATCTTCAAGATGCTAATTGTGTGATCTCTTATGCGCTTATAGTTTCTTATGCTATGAGAGACATGGACGCAGGATTACAGTTTCCATTAAGCAAAGCTGTGTTGCTCATAATAGCAGGATCTGAGCTCTGCAGATACATACACAAATACGATGTCATTGG
>VZTY01002280.1:1338-17787 GCA_013400935.1 Turnix velox
AAGAGTTTTCCTTGATCCCAAGGAATCAAGATCCCAAGGTTTTCCTTGATCTTTTCCTCCCATTCCATTGATCTGAGTGTCTCCAAGAATTCTCCTAAACTCTAGACCATCTCCTCCAGAAGGCCATGTGCAGTTGCTATAAACCAGTGCAACCATTGGACTTGTTTGTAACATCAATAGAATTAACTGTGCTTCTTACCCCAGTAACCACACAAGATTAAGGCAATCAACTCAACTACATCATCATCACCACCAGGCTAAGAACTATGGGCTGGTGCCCTTACCTGTGTGAGTCCTCTGATGAGCCTTCAGGTGGGAGCTCTTGGTGTAAACTTTGGAGCAACCTGCAGGAGACAGAAGAGACCCACCCCCAGTGAGAAAAAGGGAGTCAACCCAGAACATTCTGATATTTGAGGTTATGGATGGATCCAGAATGAAGAGCACTCAGGGTGACAACAGGCAAATAAACCTATTCTCTTTCACTGGTATCTAAAGAGGTTCTCCAGGACAGATAGACCTTCATAACACTCCACCTTTTGCCACACAAGCCACTTTTTTGCCACTGGTGGACATTTTGGCTGGGAATTAGAGGGGAGGAAGTGGTGGGAAAGCAAGAGACAAAAGCCTTTTAAACCCCAACTTCATCACTCTGGATGAAAAACCTTTAAATTCACCACCATTAGCTGCTAGGTTTGTGCTCTTTCTTTACAGATTCCACTATCTGTAAAGATGTTCCACTGTACATTCCACTATCATNAGAAGAGTTTTCCTTGATCCCAAGGAATCAAGATCCCAAGGTTTTCCTTGATCTTTTCCTCCCATTCCATTGATCTGAGTGTCTCCAAGAATTCTCCTAAACTCTAGACCATCTCCTCCAGAAGGCCAAGTGCAGTTGCTATAAACCAGTGCAACCATTGGACTTGTTTGTAACATCAATAGAATTAACTGTGCTTCTTACCCCAGTAACCACACAAGATTAAGGCAATCAACTCAACTACATCATCATCACCACCAGGCTAAGAACTATGGGCTGGTGCCCTTACCTGTGTGAGTCCTCTGATGAGCCTTCAGGTGGGAGCTCTTGGTGTAAACTTTGGAGCAACCTGCAGGAGACAGAAGAGACCCACCCCCAGTGAGAAAAAGGGAGTCAACCCAGAACATTCTGATATTTGAGGTTATGGATGGATCCAGAATGAAGAGCACTCAGGGTGACAACAGGCAAATAAACCTATTCTCTTTCACTGGTATCTAAAGAGGTTCTCCAGGACAGATAGACCTTCATAACACTCCACCTTTTGCCACACAAGCCACTTTTTTGCCACTGGTGGACATTTTGGCTGGGAATTAGAGGGGAGGAAGTGGGGGGAAAGCAAGAGACAAAAGCCTTTTAAACCCCAACTTCATCACTCTGGATGAAAAACCTTTAAATTCACCACCATTAGCTGCTAGGTTTGTGCTCTTTCTTTACAGATTCCACTATCTGTAAAGATGTTCCACTGTACATTCCACTATCATATCTCCAAGGCTGGAGGGAAGGTGTAATGAGAAAAGCTCCAGAAGATGTGGGAAATGAGGTTCAAGGAAGGAGGAAATATCAGGGAGGCTGTGGAAACACAGCTGGGCTTGCAGGATGCAGCAAAGACCTGGTGGGAAGTTGGATTTGGTTTGGTTTATTTCCCAGAGGTTCAGCAAGAACATCAAAGAAAGGCTCCTCACAGAAGCACCAAGACTTTGGCAAATGATTCAACACAAAGTCGTTGCCAGTTCCTTGTCTAGGTCAGATAAAGCCACAAAAAGTTTCTCCTGCTGCCTTTATGGCCCCATTGACTTCGTGTTTTGGCAAGTGCATTGAAATAGGAATTTGCATTTTTCTGGCCTGCAGAAACAACACTGTCCTGCTGTTCATCCCAGTGTTTTCACCCCTCCTGAAGTAGTCTCACAGGAGATCAGGTCTCCATCTTCTCCTGCTCAAGATGAAGGATAAGGCTTGGTAAGTCCTTGGAATCATAGAACTAAGGGACCTTCCAAGCCCATCTAGTACCACCCCCTGCAGTGACAGGGACATCCTGCACTAGATGAGGTTGCTCAGAGCCTCAGCAAGCCTGACCTTGGATGTCTTCAGGAATTGGTGGGGTCTTAACCACCTCACTGGGCAACCTGGGCCAGTGTCCTCCACCCTCATGGGGAAGAAATTCTTCCTCATGTCTCATCTAACCCTGCCCTGCTCTAGTATGAAACCACTGTCCCTTATATCCTGTGGCTCCATGCCCTGGCAAACAGCCCTTCAATTGTCCAGTTGTGCTTCTGATGCTCTGAAGCTTCATAGGATCCTCACATTTGGGAGGGAGATGAGTCTGCATGAGATCAAGGGCTGCCTCCTTGCTGGGGATGGAAACAGAGACCAGCAAGAAGCCAGAAAAGATCCTGACCCTGGAGGGAGCAGCCCAGAGACAGGGACATGGCTGGGCTTCATGTCTCCATGAGGAAAAAGTGCTGGGGCCACCAGCTGAGAACCCTGATGGGAGCTTGCAAACAGGTCCCCCCTGTTCCTCCAGTTGCCAGCATGAATTCAGGGTGTCTGCCACCACTTGCTGAGTGCAGAGCGTGTCACCAAGACCTGCTGCCCTCACCACCAGCCCTGACTGGTTTCACCTCCAGCTGAACCTCAGCAAGAAGGATTAGAAGAAACCCTGGGCTGTCTCTGCACGTACACACCACGGAGCCACCCACTGTGTGCTCAGAGCAGGTCGTGGGTGGTGGCTTTTGTTCCTGACTTCCCACACAGCCCCAAATCCGGCTGGAAACAGCTCTGCTTTGGCCATGAATCCTACAGGATGAGGCTCTTCCCCTCTACTGCCTCCAGCTTTGGAGCCTTCAGCACAAGGAGGACTTGGAACTATTGGAGAGGGTCCAGAGGAAGTCACCAGGATGATGTGAGGGCTGTAGCCACCTCTGCTACGAGGTCAGGCTGTGAGAGACGGGGCTGTTGGAGAAGAAAAGGATCCCAAGGAGACCTCACAGTCACCTCCCAGTGCCCAAAGGGGCTCCAGGAAAGCTGGGGAAAGGGGGTTTGCCAGGGCAGGAGCCACAAGACAAGGAACAGTGGTTTGAAACTAGAGCAGGGCAGGGTTAGATGGGACATGAGGAAGAAGTTCTTCCCCAGGAGAGTGGGGAAACACTGGAACAGGTTGCCCAGAGAGGTGGTGGATGCCCCATTCTTGGAGACATCAAAGACCAGGCTTGCTGAGGTTCTGAGCAATCTCAGCTAGAGCAGGATGCCACTGCAGGGAGGTGTACTAGATGGTCTTTGAAGGTCACTTCCAACCCTACGAGTCTATGCCTCCCCTGACCTGCTCTGAGAAGAGAGGACAACCACTGACACCCTCAGTCTGTCCCCACCAGCAGAAGGTAAAGAAACCCCCAGCACAAGGTGTAAACCACAAGGACATGGACACAGCTCACAAAGTCCCTCAGCTGCAGGTCGCTGGAGGGTGGGTGGGAAGATGTGAGAGCAGAAAAATCTCTCCAAACTTGTCCCATCCTCATCTCCTTCCTCAGGGTGACTGCTGGGGACAGGATCTGGGCGGACCCTACTGCAGCCAGGGAATGAGCAAACAAACCTTGTGAGAGGCCTTTAGGAAGTGACTTTCCCCAGTTCCCACCCCCTCCATGGGAAAAGTCTCCTCTGATGACCAGCAGCTCCATGGCTGGAGCTCAGCCCAGGAAGTGGGAGGTGCTTCTTTCTTCCAGGAGTAGTGATTTTCAAGCCCTTGCAACTGGTTTTACTGGGGCTCCTTGCTACGGACAGGGTGACTTCTCTCCTGTGCAGCCTGGATGAGAGTTTGGAGCAAGCTCAGCACAGAAAACCCCATGAGATGCCTCCTGCCAGCATATCATGGGTCTTTAGATGGACACACTCATGCAGTGAGGACACACACAAGGAGCAGCTTCAGCTCTGGGCTGGTCATTGACCCCAAATCCCTTTCCACACAGTCCTGAAGCAGCACAAGAAGGACACAAATTGTTGCCCTTTTGGAAGAGAATTTGGGCTATAGGGAAAGACCACAAAGGCTTCTATTGGAAAGGGATGGTTTGCTACCATGGGAGAGTGGGAAAAGAAAGGACAGTGGCAAAGACAACATGGTTTCATCTGCAAGACCAAAGCCACAAGGCAGCAGATTTGAGGAACATCCCTGTGCCTTGTAGGATCTCTCTGTCTCTTAGAGTCAGTTTTGATTTTTCCAGGGAAAGAGAGAAGAAAAATGCATGAGCCAGCACAGGCAGGATGGACCTCTTCTCCCCTTGGTCCTGGTGGGAACCCCACTTCCCTGGGGCTCTCCACCCAGCTTCATCATGCAGGCAAGGGGATTTGGGCTTAGACTCCTGTGAGTTTAATCAAGATGGTCTCCAACCTTGGTATTTCAAGAAGAGACTCCTTCCCTTCCCTCCCTCCCCAAAAAATAGAGGGGCCATGAGCCTACCTGGGTAGTCACAGTGATGGATCCTCCTCTTCTCCAGCTCAGGGTTGTTACGTCTGTTGTATTTGGGGGATGGCAGGACGATGTGCCCTTGGGAAAGGGTCCCCAGGCCATTGGGGACCGGTGGGACCTGCGAGGACTGGACCAACTTCAGTCCAAAAGTGGCTTCATAAGATGGTGGGGGTGAGATGGTGTTGATGAGCTCAGGTTGATTCTCTGGGCTGCCAGGCTGGGAGTTGGGGGGTGAAGGGGGCAGGTTGACCCCTGGGGCAGGGTAGAACTGCCCTGAGACACTGAAGTTTCCCTGTCCCTGGGAGACATGTGGGTACTGCTTCACCTGCCCTCCTGGTTGGACTGGCCTGTGGACCACACTGGCCATGGTGTTGCCCGTGGACATGGTGACACCAGTGAGACTGTTGATGGCCGTGGTGCTGTTGGAGGAGGAGGAGGAGGTGAGGGTGGTGATGTCAGCACTGCCGGTGCCCAGGGGCAGCTGGTAAAGCTGAGGCTGCTGTGGGTTGGTGGTGG
This sequence comes from Turnix velox, assembly GCA_013400935.1. Classification (NCBI taxonomy): domain Eukaryota; kingdom Metazoa; phylum Chordata; class Aves; order Charadriiformes; family Turnicidae; genus Turnix; species Turnix velox. Next base: position 6,345 of record VZTY01002280.1, read on the forward strand.
CCAAGGGCATCTCAGAGGGCATCTCCTGCTTGATGAAGATGTTGTTCACCGCCACCGACTGGGGCATGCTGAAGACACTGGTGAAGTCTGGCAGGGTCTGGGTGGAGCTGGAGGAGCAGGGTTGGGCAAAGCTGGTGCCAGGCTCCGTTTTGATCTGTGGGAAGGGAGCCATAGGTTTGGGGGGCCGGTAGAGTCCCGTGCGTAGGTGTGTGGTGTCCGGCAGGATGACGTTGATGTTCACACTGTAGGGTGTGGAAGAAGGTTTCTCAGTGGAGAAGAACTCATCCACCACTGAGGCACTCTCCCGACGATACTTCTTCTCTGGCATCAGGGGCATGGAAGGCACCTCGTTGGAAAGGTACTTGTCCATCTCGGACCGAGCCTGGAGTGAAAAAAAAGAGCACAAAAATCTCATGAGGACAACCTCAACACACCAGGGGTGGTGGAATTCCAAGGGTCAACACATACTTCAGGTGGGAGGAAATGAAAAGAACGGCAAGAACAAAGCAGGACACACCAGCTATGGTTTATCTTCAGTCTCTGACTCATCCTCTGCAGCCCTAGGAGTGAATCACTTTCTTCTGTCCTGCTTAAACTTACAAGCAGCAGGAACAAAGGGCAAGCCCAAGCTGAGGATGCAGCTGGGAGAGAAACACAGCCCAGAGAAGAAGAGTTGAGCTTCAGGTGGGAAGCTCTGGTCACACAAACTGGAGAATTTATAAGTAGAAGTGAAATGAAAATAAAATTTTTGCTCCTTGTCAACCTCAGAGCATTGGGCATGTTGGATCTGCAAGTCCTCCTCAGCCTAGTCCTGCCATCCTGGACCCTATTCAAAAGACCTACCTCAGCCTTTCTGTAGCTCCCTGAAGGGGATATTGAGATGCTACTCCAAGGTCCTCCCTGAGGTTCTCCAGGCTCAACAACCCACAACTCCTTCAGCCTGTCCTCAGAAGGGAGGTGCTCCAGCCCTCTCATCATCTTGGTGGCCTCCTCTGGACCCACTCCAACATCTCAATGTCCTTCTTCTGTTGAGGGTTCCAGAACTGGACACAGTAACTCCAGTTGGGGTCTCAAATAGAGGGAATCTTTAATCCCTTGAGAATATTTAGGCTATAGTCCTAGAAATCTAAGTAATGTTCCCCTAAATCTGAAATGGAAACTGCTGGGCACAAAATTACCTTCTGCTCTTAGTCAAGTGTCTCAACTCTCACCAACCAACTCTCTTGTGGTTTGGTTCTGTTATTTCAGAGCTGCTTTTCCAGAGCTGTTTTCCAACTCCTACATCCTCTAAGCCAAGAGGAGCACTAGCTGAGAAGAAGACTGCTGCCTTCTCCAGCTTCCTGTCTGATGTGGCATCCCACTGGGTCCACACCCAACAATTCATCAACCTCATGGAACAATCCACTAGGAAATTCATCCCTCGGAAGCCGATGACTCAATTTCTGTTCTCTGCGGTTAGAGATACCGGCTCTAAAGCTCTTCCTTAAAGCTGCCGACTTTCATTATGTGGTTATCCTGTGTCGAGCTGATGGTGAAGCCCTGGTAGGCTCATTCATATGTAGAAGAGCTGGCAGAACCACCAGCTTGCCCTGGCAGAGCCCTGGGAGCACTTGAGGAGAGGGAGTAGATCTCACCCTACGCCCTCTGTGCTCCAGCCAAGGGTTTTGACCTCATTAATGTCTATAAATACGGAAAGTGTGAGTGTCAGGAGGATGGAGCCAGGCTCTTCTCTGTTACCTCCAATGATAGGACAAAGGGGCAATGGGTGCAAGCTGGAACACAGGAGGTTCCACAGAAATAGGAGAAGAAACTTGGTCAGGGTGAGGGTGAGAGAAGAGTGTCCCAGGCTGCCCAGAGAGGGTGTGGGGTCTCCTTCTCTGGGGACATTCAAACTCCACCTGAACACCTTCCTGTAGGACCTGATCTGGATGTTCCTGCACCACCAGGGGGATGGGACTAGATGAGTCTCTCCAGGTCTCTTCCAATCCCTGATATTATAGAATCATAGGATGGTTTCTGTTGGAAAGGACCTTAAAGATCATCTAGTTCCAACCCCCCTGCCATGGGCAGGGACACCTCCCACCACACCAGGTTGCTCAATGCCTCATCCAGCCTGGCCTTAAACACCTCCAGGGATTGAGGGGGCATCCACAACCTCTCTGGGCAACCTCTTCCAATGTCTCACCACCCTCACAGCAAAGAACCTCTTTCTTCTCTCCAGCCTGAATCTCCCCTCTTCCAATTTGCGTCCATTCCTCCTAGTCCTGCCATCCTGAATTCTGTGATTCTGTTTTACAGCTCTGAACTTTGTCACCCCAGTGCCACGGGCTAAAGTCATTCCTGCCCCAACCTTCTCCCTCCTTACACAGAGCTGGCCAGGAGCCAAGAGATTTCCTCACCCTTTCCAGTGAAACTCACACATCACCTGCTGCTCCAGCCAATTCAAAAAGCCTTTGCACCTCCATGAGCTCAACTGGCAACACATGGCTGAGCTGGCTCCCACCCAGACACGGGGAGGTGGAATCAACACACCCTGTCCTGCACGGGCAGGAGCTCCAGGCAACAGGAATAGGAAGAGCTACCTTGTGCTGGGACTGGGGTTTCAAACTTTTACTGGCTGCTGTGGTGTGGGGACACACCGTGGTGTGCACCTCATCCATGTCTTTGAATCATAGAAGGGTTTGGGTTGGAAGGGACCTCAAAGATCATCCATTTCCAACCCCCCTGTCATGGGCAGGGACACCTCCCACCGCACCAGGTTGCTCAGTACCTCATCCAGCCTGGGCTGAAACACCTCCAGGGATTGAGGGGGCATCCTCAACCTCTCTAGGAAACCTCATCCAGTGTCTCACCACCCTCACAGCAAAGAGCTTCTTCCTTTTCTCCAGCCTGAATCTCCCCTCTTCCAATTTACATCCATTATTCCTAGTCCTTCCATCACATATCCTAATAAAAAGTCCTACCCCTTTCTGTAGGCCCCCTCAGGTATTGTTAAGCTACTCTGAGTTTCCCCTTGAGCCTGCAGAAGAGATCTCCAGGCTGAACAACCCCAACTCCTACAGCCTGTCTTCATAAGGCAGTTGCTCCAGCCCTCTCATCATCTTCGTGGCCCCCCTCTGGCCCTGCTCCAACAGCTCAATGTTCTTATTTTGAGGGCTCCACTTGGACACAATACTCCAGTTGGGTTCCTGCCCAAGAAGCACACCAAAGCTTTGGAAGCAAAGCCTGGGTGCTCCCACCCCGTACCCCCAGGCTGGGATTTCACAGGCAGCTTGGCTGGAGGCTGCAGATGCCGGACATACCTGAGCAATGAAACCTCCCACTTGCCAGGAGGTTGGGGGCAGGGGGAAGGTTGCTGGAAGCCTTTTGATTTTGGGCACTTCCCTTATCTCTGGCATTTCACTTTCTCACCTTCAGTTCCCAAGGGAAGGTCTCTCTCCTTCCCCACTCCAGTGGGTACTTTAAAAGCAGGTACATTAAATGGAGAAAGCTTTGCAAGGTCCTAGTTAGAAACCCCAAAATCTCCATTGTCAGCCAGAATCTCCCCCCTCCCACCTCTTTTGTCTGCCCCCTCCTCTCTGGGTGTCTCCTCCTCTCTCACAGCCATCCCTACCTGCTCAGAACAATCCGCAAAAGCCTCATAAATCCAAATCTGATGCTGAGCAGCCCCAGGGTACTGAAGGAAAGGCGTGATGAGGGCCAGTCGGTCAGCAGAGCAAAAGCCATGGGCTTCCATGGCTGCAGCCCCAACAGAGTGTGCAGGACCAGGAGGGTTCTCCCCACGATGGAACCCAGACTCACAATGCTATGGATTGTGTCAAGGGTTCCATATCCCCCCGGGAGTCCCAGAGACCTCCCCAAGATGGAGAAAGGGTGGCTTTTTGATTATTTTTTGGCTCCGAAATGCCCAGCAACCCTCCAGCAAGGCTCCTGCTGGGAGCTGACACCTTGTACTACGTCCCTAAGCACCTCCCAGGCAAAGCTCTGTCAGAGAATCAGAGAGATTTGGATTGAGAGGGACCTCAAATCCCACCCAGTGCCATCCCTTGCCCTGGGCAGGGACCTCCCACCAGCTCAGGTCTCTCCAAGCTCAATCCAACCTGACCTTGAACCCCTCCAGGGCCGGGGCAACCACAGCTTCTCTGGGCAACCTGGACAAGGGGCACACCCCCCCTCTCCCAGAAAAGGGTTTCTCTCCAAGATCTCATCTAAATCCACCCTGTTTCAGGTTAAAACCCTTTTCCCTCATCCCACCATCCCCTCCCTAGCTTTCCTGCAGCCTCTTCAGGGACTCTAAGGTCTCCCTGGAGTCTTCTCCAGGCTGAACCCCCCCGGCTCTCTCAGCCCCCCTTCCCAGCAGAGGGGCTCCAGCTCTCACCAACATCTCTGTCACCTCCCTCTTAGCTCATTCCAACAGGTCCATGTCCTCATGTTGGTACCACAGAGACAGAAGAAGCACCCCAGGTGGGGCTCTCATGATCCCAACCCATCTCCTCAGCCCACTGAGATGACTAAGTGGTGGTGTTGAAGTCAGGACGAAGGGGCAGAGGTGCCACCATGTCCGCTCCTATGGGTCTGGGTGGCCAGCACAGGACCTGGCTAGTCAGGGAACAGCCCCAGCTCAGTCTCTCAAGGTCTGTGGTGACACCTCTCACAATGGGGACAGGAGCTTGCAGAGAGAGGGATAAGGAAAATGCTTTACCTCGAGGATGAGTGGTGGCATCCGCTGTTCCATCCTCATGGGGTGCAGCTATGAGGCAGAAAGGGATAGGTTAGTGGAGTTTCCATCCTCCCAACAGGCTTCCCCAACAACCCCTGGCCATGGTGGACCTCTCCCACCTTCTCCCCAGCCCCTCAAACTGCAAGTCCCCACCACCATCACTCCTCCCACCCAACTGTGCTTCTTGGGTTCACACTCAAAGGGATTTTATTTTCACACTTTGTGAGGGTTTCTTTAATGTTTTTCCTTTATCATTCCCCACACAGGCCACAGCAAATCCTGCACATCTCTCTTCTCCTGCCTCCATTCCCCCCCAGCTCTCCACAGAGGGCTCCTCTCAGGTCTCTCACCCACACCTGGAACTTTTCTCCAAACTCAGGGCTCAAAACAGGTCCCATTCCTCCAGCACTGAGTAAATTTAAATAGAAGAGTTATCTCCAAACCCTAAAACAGTATTTATGTGCCTTCTGGGGGTTCAGCATCACCCTGTGCTCCATTTTAACTCCACATCCTCCTCCTGCTCCCTTCCACTGTGCCCACTTTCTCCTCCACAACCTCCAGGTTTCACTCCCACTTCCACCAGTCAATGAGATTGTGGTAAAAGCCTTCCCAGTTTGGGGTCAACCACACATTGTCAGGCTGGTCAGTGTGACCAGAAAGGGTTAGAAACCAGCCCAAGCTTCCCCTTTGCCTCACAGAAAACCAGGAAGAACAACCCAACAGATCTTTGTAGGAACCTCAGTGAGTCCTAGCTTCAGCGCCCTGCCCGGGGCTGCTCCAGACAGGGCAGCTGAGGACACTGAGGTGGGCTCACATGAGACATCAATGACCTGGAAGAATCAGCCCATCCCTTCCTCTCTATCTTCCACCCTCAGGCAAGGAATTAACCATTTTCTTTTGCCTTTCTGAGAAGGACTGAGGTCATCACGTAGCCAGGAAGGCTCAATTCACCTCAATTCCTCAAGAGAGACCCACCATGACTTGACAAGAAAAGCCTCCAGGGCCTTCCAGCTGAAGAACCACAACATCTTCAGTGGCCCAGTTTGCTCTTATAGTCAATAATGAGGCTGCTTTTTGCAGTCACTCACTGGAAACCAGGATGAGATGGAAGATCTGGAGATGGGCATCACCCAGACTCCACCAACTGCACTGAGGAGGGCTCCAGGAGGAGTCAGCAGTCAGGAATTCAGGCAAAAAAAAGTAAGCAAAAGAGAAAATGCAGGCAATAAAGGCACCAGCAAAACTTCTGAGAGGTTGGAGAAGTCCTAACGGGGATCTTTGGGGAGGGAAAGCTGGCAAGAAAAGCCTTTCATACAATACAAGCACTAAACTGTGGTGTTCCCCTCAAAATGACACTATTTCTGACCACAGAAATAGGTCTTTCCAACTTAGCAGAGAAAAGAGACAGATGGAACCAAGCAGGGAAAGGGAAGAGGTTGGAACAAACACTTTGTCCACTCCAGACAGGCGCCTGGACACCAGTTTGTGTCACTGGACCAGTAGGACCATGTCATACTCAGCGCTGGCACATCCAAACCTGGGACTTGGTGACCTGGAGGATGAGATAACCTCAAGGAGATAACCTCCAAAAGATCACCCAACACCAAGAAAACATCAAAAGCCCAAGCCTGAAGGCTTCCCGAAGGAGGAGACAGCAAAGCCCAGCTTCCCCTGAGTGGATTCTCTGGTGGCTGATAGGCATTGCCACCAGTTCCTCCCCCCCCACCATCTGCTGATTTTCATGAAATTGATAAATTTTCACAACCTCCTGCCCTGGAAGACACCTTTGCCCCCATCCAGATGTTACCAAAGGCAGGGTGGGGCTTTACCAGGACTTGATTCAACTTTTTTTTTTGGAAGACACAGAAGGAACCAGCTCTGGAGCAAGCCCATAGTTTGGCCATCAGTTAGCAGCGAGCATCGTTAGGAGAGCACTGGGCAGGAGGCCACATCCTCCCCGTGATTAAATGCTTTCTAATCTGAAGTTGATGAATAACAAACCATCAGAGAAACATCAGATGGTGTCACCCCACGGGCAGCAGCTGAGAACAAGGGAAAAAAAAAATCAATGTTTGCTAAACAGGCAACTAGAGCTGGAGCTGGCAGGGGGAGAGAGCAAAGGGGTGGGGGAAAAGGGCTCAGGGAGAAGTTTCTTTAGTACTTGGCAGCTTCCAGCTCTTCCTGGTCCCAGTTTCAAGCCCATCCTGTTGGGAGGAGGCATCAAACCCCCTTTCCCAGTTGGATCTCCATATCCCAGTTGTGATTCCACAGAGAACCTGTGACCTCCCAGTGCTTGGAGGGGCTCCAGGAAAGCCCTGTTTGCCCAGGTCATAGAGCCACAGTGGTTTGAAACTAGAGCAGGGCAGGGTTAGGTAAGACAGGAGGAAGAAGTTCCTCACTATGAGGGTTGGTGAGGCACTGGCCCAGGTTGCCCCCGAGAGGTGGTGGAGGTCCTATCAATGCCTGGAGACATCCAAGGCCAGGCTGGATGAGGCTCTGAGCAACCTCATCTAGTGCAGGATGTCCCTGTCACTGCAGGGGGTGGCACTAGATGGGCTTGGAAGGTCCCTTCCAACCCCACAGTCTATGCCATTATGATTCCCCCCTGGTCCCCAGTGTGAAGAGCATTTTGAGGAGAGAGAGAACAAGCAAAATGACAACCTCTCCCTGGCAAGTCAACCAGTGGCACAGCAAGATGGAGGCTGAAGGGATGGAAGATCAGTAAGATGGAGGTTGGTTGGAAGGATGGCAGACCAGCAAGATGGAGGCTGAAGGAATGGAGGACTAGAAAGATGGATGTTGAAGGGATGGAAGACCAGCAAGATAGGGATTGGTTGAAGGGATGGAGGACCAGCAAGATGGGGGCTGAAGGACCAGCAAGATGGAAGTTGAAAAGGTGGAAGAGCAGCAAGATGGAGATTAAAGGGATGGAAGACCAGCAAGAAGCCCCCTCCCTGAGCACAGGCACTCGTAGGACAAGGGCTGAGCCTGTTGTTGGGATTACACAGCCCAGGCTTTTTTTTCCTCATAAGTGCACCTGCACGAAACTGCAGCCTCCAAGGGAATCAGCAAACAATGGAGAGGACAATCATCAATCAAAAGCCATGGCAAGTACCTGGCAGTGCCCCCTTTAAAGGCTCATGTTATAAATAGAGTGTATTTATATCCCGATTTGGTTCAATATCAGCAGTTATTGTCTCCTGGTTAAATATTGACCCGGGTAAATATTTGTTTCTCTGATCATTTGGGTTTGATATTGACCTCCAGCCACGTTATTTTTCTGTTTGTTCCTCAAGTCTTCTGGAACTCTCTGCAGAGAGGGATCTGCACAGAAACCCCCAGGATTTTCCCCTTCAAGCTCATGTGGGGTCAAACACTGGGGTTTTCAAATAACAAAACCCCCTTTGCAGGCAGCAGAGCCCCACTCCATTTGCTGCTGGGCTCCAGAAAGCCTTGGGTGGACTCCTCTCCTTGCTCTATCTGAAAAAAATTAGGAGGAACTCTAAGAAATTGGTGTCCTCCCAGCATTCAAGCTGTGTCTGTGTGACATGCACTGGGGCAAGATTCATCTTTACTAGCTTGAGTCATCTAAAACAAGGGCACAAGCACATTCTCTCTGAAGAATAGCACCAGAGATGATCCATTCCACCATCTTTCCACCCTGAAGCTTTCACACCTTGCTAGACCAAGCTCCCAGGGCAGGACAAGACCACAAAGAGCTCGTGGATGGCCATGCTCTGCAGGGTTCCTCCTGGTAGTCCTTTCTGCACTTGTGTTTGACCATCCCAAGGTATTTATCACCTTTCTGAAATTAGGAATTGCCTCAAGGCCACCACGAGTCAATGTCCAGGCAGATGTGGGAGGTTGGTCAGCCCCTGCTTGAGCCCAGAGGCAACAGCATACCCAGCAGTTGCTGACTGTTTGCTATTCCTTTCCTCCAACAGCTGATAAAGGCTCACTCAAAGGCAATCCACCTGAGCTGTTTATCTCGGGGATCATGCCACCACAGTCAGCAATCCCAAAGGCCAAAAGAAACCAAGAAAAACACCCTCATCCAACTCCAAGGTCAAGTGCTTGGAAGAGGAGCAAGTGGGGAGCAGCCATGCTTTAAGAGAGTAAGAAATCTTTCAAAAATAAAGCCATGAATGGACTGAAAAAATACCCAACAGGGAAGACCTCAGAGAATGTTCTGGCCCTTCTACAGACTGACCACAGTGGCCATCCAGCACATCCGGCCCAAGGCAGGTTGTTCAGCTTGGAGAAGAGAAGGCTCAGGGGGGACCTCAGAGTAGCTTCTCCGTACATGAAGGGGGCTACAGAAGGGCTGGGGTAGGACTTCTGAATAGGGTTCAGGATGGCAGGACTAGGAGGAAAGGATACAAATTGGAAGAGGCGAGATTTAGGCTGGAGAGCAGAAATTCTTTGCTGTGGAGGTGGTGAGACTCTGGAACAGGTTGCCCAGAGAGGTTGTGGATGCCCCCTCAGTCCCTGGAGGTGTTTAAGGCCAGGCTGGATGAGGCACTGAGCAACCTGGTGTGGTGGGAGGTGTCCCTACTCATGGCTGGTGGGTTGGAACTAGGCAATCTTGAAGGTCCTTTCCAACCCAAACCATTCTATGGTTCTATAGATGAAGTGGGGTGTCCCAGGATGAACTTAGAGTAGCTCCAAAGTGGTTTCTGCCTATGCAGAACTACCACACAAAACCTTGACACTGGAGGGAGGCCAAAGGCAGGGAAATGGGGACAACCATCTGTCCTCACCCATTGCTGCCATTAGACCCTCGCCCCCAAATCTGATAAGACAAAAGCTCTCAGATGCCACCAAGACAACCTGGAGAAAATTACCCACCTCTTCCCAGCCATTGCTGGGCTTCTTCTTCAGCCTTCCAGCTCCCCTCTGGTTCTGTGCCACCCAGTCCTGAGCTCAGTGTGACATGGGAAAGGTTGCTGCAAATCCCCTGGCTGATGGGTGGGATTCATTCTGACCTCACTCAAACTATCTGAAAAAGCTCACACTCGTCACCCGAAAAGAAAAGCAGCAGCTCATTCCCAGGGCAGGGTCTGAATAAAGGCAGAGTGAGTCATCTGCTGCTTGCTGGGGCTTGTGGAGTTCTCCTGGCACTCAGGGAGTGATAAAAGGAGGCCAAAAAGCCAGTTCTCTCCCAGTAGAAGACACGAAACAGCCCCAGTACCCCCTGCACCAGGTCAGGTTTCACACCCCAACAGCAAATCCCACCAGTTGAGTTGCAGCCCTCAACTTCCTCGCCAAACCAGTTAGAGAAACAAAACAAACCCAGCCCCAGCACAGGGGAAAACCTCGTGTTTGAACCAGGAGGGCTTTGGGACAGTTTCTTCCTTCGCTACAAGGTCAAGAAGACACTGCTTGGGATCAGAGAGTGAAGGGGACATCATAACAAGTCCATCCTCTGCCATTTGGGGTGACAGGAGAGACCTTTTCTCAGCCTGAGAGCAAAAAACCTCCAAGAATTACCATAAGTTCCCTTCCCCCAGCCTAACCCATCCCTTCCCTCTGTAGAAACTGGTTGAAGGTTGGACTCTGATGATCTAAAAGGTCTGTTCCAACCTAAATCCCACTATTCTTAAATGAATCACCAGCTGCTGCTAATTAAGGGTAACTGATAATGGCACAACCTGATGACAGGCAATTAGAACCATGGAAGGTTTGGGTCGGAAGTGGCCTTCAAGATCATCTAGTTCCAAACCCCCTGCCATGTCCCACCTCCCACTAGACCAGGTTGCTCAGTGTCCTCATCCAGCCTGGCCTTAAGCACCTCCAGGGATTAAGGGGGCATCCACAACCTCTCTGGGAAGAGGCTCCTGTGGAGAAGCACCAAACCCTGGAGAAGCTCCACCCAAAGGATTTTGGACCTTGGAGTTGACCAGCCCCTGGGAAACCTTCATCATGTCCTAGAGGTGATGTCATTCAGCCAAGGCAATGGCTTTGAGTTCTCCCAAAAAGCCCAAAACCATCAGGTTTTGGGGATGAGAAACCTCTGCCCCTGTCCAGGGTGGGTTCAGCTCCATGAAACAAATGGGCTGAGATGTGACAGAGGAGATGACAAAGTGATAAGCTCCTGCATTTCCAGACTGGGACCAACTTCTTGCCAACCTCTTCTCCTGCTTGTACTGGAGACACTACAGAGAGCAAGGCCATTAAATGCATTTTAATACTTGCAGATCCTGCCTTGGGTGGAAACCCAAAAAAGGTCCCCATATCTCATGAAGAGGAAAACAAATTAAAACCCATCATTTTTCAAAGAAGTCTCCCAGCCTTTCTGAAACTCACTGAAAGATCCTTTGTTTGAGTTTCAACCTGAGCTTTGGAAGGGGTTTGAGCTCTTTGATGTGGTGAAACAGCCCACGGGGTTTTTTTGGTTGTGTTTTTTGGGTTTTTTTTTTTTTTTTTTGGAGGGTTTTCGTGCTAGCTCAAGTTCTGAGAACATCTGAATTGTAAACAGGGGGTTGTCCAATTCCCCAAACACCCTGTGACTCACCCAATTCCCCCAATGGGGCAGGAGGAAAAAAAAAAAAGCAAATAACCCTAATCAAGGGGGGCTGAGCTCCCAAAAGCCTGGCGCTGAGTGGGATTATTTGCAGTGGATGGGTCAGATAAAAGAACTCACTGGACCAAGGGAAGGAGAAGAAAAACCACGCAGGGAGGTGACCAAACAGGTTTGGGACAGGGAAAGGGGGGGTTGGAGGG
>VZTY01002281.1:0-10338 GCA_013400935.1 Turnix velox
TGATTCTATGATTATTTCTTTGATGAGGAAGTGGGGCAAATAGATTTCACCAGACTTAGAGCTGACAGGCATCTGACATCTCCCAAGTCTTAGTACAGCTCTCTTTTTGGATTGGTAATTAGGCCTTCACTAAGATAATGAAAAATTTATTCATAAAACCAGGAAGAAGCAGCTAACACATTTTCTCTGTATTAAAGATTTGTAACAGTGGTAACAAGACTGCTGGCTTATTTGATTTCATTTAATAATGTCAAGCCTGTCACCAAGCGTGCAGTCTAACAAGTGAGTTTTATGTTCTCCTTTGAGAGGCAAACTGGGTGAGAAAAGTGTTTTAATGTTGTAATATCTTTGTTAATTCAGCACCCAGATAGGAGGATTTGACAGTTAAAAATTCCCAGTCACACACAGCAGCAGTAACAATATTTTAACATACACTGGACACCGACACGTCTCCTCAGGCTATCACTAACAAATGTGATAATCATTGATATAGGGAAAGTAATTGCCACAGTGAACTGTCAGCTGTCCTCATCAGTCTTTCCTCAAGGTGTTCGAACGAACACAAGGCCAAAGCAACAACACAAATAAGACAACATATTTGATTTTGCTACTAATTTTTTTCATGTCAAGCCAATTTCTTTCTTAGCCTGAAAAAGAGGCTAAACAAAGTTTTAGTGCTGCCAGTCACATATGTTTTTGAATGTCAGCACTGCAGATGAACCAGCATAAGCAGCTTTAGAGTTGGAAACCAGGACATAGGGAGGAAAAGAGCAACTTGATGTAAAGAAATAGGCCATTGCAGTTTACAGCATTTAGGATTAACTGTGATACCAAAAGTTTAAAATGCAGCTTGTGCAAATCCTGTTTTCTGCTAAAGGAATACTGACACCACAAATAGATATTCAAAGGGATTTTTTTTTCCCGAAAAAGCATAATACAGGCTTAATTAATACAATATAGCAGAAAATCCAACCCAGGCCAATTCCACTGGACAAACCCACAGATATACGACTCAGTGTTGAAGTTGGCATTTAGGGTTTCCAGGCTGTTAGGAGCCTAAGCAGGTTTCGGGGGTTGGTTTGTTGTTTTTTGTTTTCTGGGGTTTTGTTGTTTATTTGTTTGTTTGGGTTTTGGGGTTTTTTTTGTTAGTTTGTTTGGGGGGGGTGTTGTTAAGATTTTTCTAATGCCAGGTTCTTTCATTTTAAGCAGTGTTGCAGGCAACATTAATCACAGAGCAGCAATGAAGTGTTAGCCATCCTTGAACACTCCTCTCCCTCCCATAGGTTTTCTGGACAAGCCAGGAATGTGCGTGGGTGGAATTCACTGGCCAAATTCCTCTAGGGCTGACCTTGCTGAGCTGCAACAAAACTTTAATCACATAACATGGTTACGTCAGGACATCTGGGACCTTGAAATTACATCTCTCTCTTTTAAAAGGCACACAAAATAAAAACACCAGTAAGCAGAAGACCCGTGCTATAGAGCCTGGGTTATCTCTGGCTTTAGGGGAGGAATTTCCTCCACTCAATTTCCTCCTATTGTCCTCCACAGACCTTGCTGTTCTGCCCCACCTCTGTCCTAAGCACAGCAGACAACATCTGAAGGTACCAAGCCCCACAACTGCTTCTTCGTACAATATTTCAGTCTTTTTAATACCAGCATTGGTTTTGAAATAATTATTGTGGATAAAATACTGCGTTTCAACTTCACAATTCTTTATTAGGTTGCCTAGGCTTGTCAGGGAGCTACTGATATGATGTACGAAAGTGGTTTCTGACTGTATGTGATGTATATTGGCACTCCCTACTCTTATCAACCTGAGGATGAATAGTGCAATTCCTAATTACATAACTAGGCTAAGAACAGAACATAACTTAAACCAGCAAGGTCCAAGTTAATGTATTTCCTAATAGGTACATCCGATAAAAACTTACCAAGGACACTGAGAATTTCATTAAGAAGGGAATAAAGTTGTTGGAATTGTAGAAGAGCTAGAATTTAAAGGGAGTATTTACCAGTCAATTTAGAATGAGAACAGAGGAAATTCAGCACCAGGTACTGATTCTCACACAAGGAACTGGGGGATTTGGGAGCATTGGAACCCGAGGAGGAGAAAACGGAGCTCTACATCACACATAAACCCCATTCACTATTAATATTCCTAGCCACTGGTAAACTCTTAACTCATACCACATCTGGGATGTGGAGTAATTACACATGAAGTTCACCAAGGAAGCAAACTCTTATTTGTAGCAATAAATATATATATGTGTGATAACATGCATGCCAAAGCTGCCTGATTTTGTAATAAGGATCTATCATACTATTTCCACTCAGCACACTTACAAAGATCTGGTTAGGCTACACAGCAAGTCTAAAGCATTGATTTACTTTTTGTAGGAATGTGATGCTCTCCTTGTATCTTACCCCAACCCCTGCTTATTTTGTTCCCATGACATCCTCACTCTTTCCTTCAGCTCGGGTTACCTTATGGACTTGCAAAGATTCATCTCAGTCAGGCTCTTCCTCTTCCCAAGATTCACAGTCATTTACCCTTTCCCTGGCATCGAGCTCTGTGTCTTTACTGAGGCTGGTGCAGCCCAAGTAAAACACTTTGTCCCCTGAAATGCATCAAACTCAGTACTGTCAAGAGATGAGTTAGCAAAAGGGCAAAAGAATTGAGAGTGGTTAGCAAAACGTCAGGTCATGCATATGCCTTTGCCCCAGTCCTATAACCACATCTCTCTACAGTAACATTCTCACTGCTGGTCAACATATGAAAGTCATATATCCCTATGGATGAGGTAAGTTTTTCTCTAGAAAAACAGCAGAATCCAGACAAGAAGCCCGATTCCTTCCACTGCAGCTAGAAGGGAGCAGGTTGAGGTCACAGAAGTTCTTGTGGATCATGTGCACACCCCTAATTTCAGTGTCACATGTGGCAGTGATGTGTTTAATGGCAATAAAGCAGATGATGTTTCTCTGTTCTCACTGAACAAAGTCTTTCCTGAAAACACACCCTGTCTGTTTACACTGGCACTTCTCTCTCCAGTACTGCCAAACCCGAGCTTTTGTGTTTCTTCTCGTTATTGTACTGCCCTGAAATTTTCCCCTTATTGCCTCATGCACCAATTGCAGTTAATCAGCAAAACAAGGAGAAAACACCCTCATTGTGAAAAGCAACAAGCACAGAGCCCCTTCACATTGCCTGTGTCTCTAACAACGCCTGTACTGCTCTAGCATCACAATGGTGAATACCATGTGAGTGGTATTCATGGATGTGAGACATCAATAACAACACATCTTGCAAATCACTGAAAGGAGAAGGAAGGAATCACACCGTGGGACTGTATTGACTTTGCCACAGCACAGTGCCAAGAAGTGTGAAATCCATTGTGCACCACTAATTGATGCTGAGGTTTCACTTCTCTGGGAATTTGTCTTATATGCCACTGTTTTATATCAGGCCCTTGATAGTCTACAGTAACAAAGGTATAGATAAAATCTCCTGACAAGGAACCATTTAATTAATGTATTTACTATGTAGTTAATTATAGTAGTAACCTATTTGTCTTAGCAAGCTACATTTTCTGTTCTTCTCTGAGCTGTTGCATTTACAGAGCATTGATGTGATGCTGCTTTCAAATGGTAGGTTCAACCTAAGAGAAAATATTTCAGAACCGAATACATATTGAATTAAAAATGCTCCAAAACTCTGAAGAATTTTAAATTCACATATAATTTTTGGTTTCAATCTTGGCATTTTAAAAATTCCCTTGAATCACAAACAGCAAGACCCGGTCTAACCTTAGTCTTATTTAGAATGGAAACTCACATTTTCAGGTGCAATGGAGAAGATGCCCCAGCCTTGTGAGGCAGCACAGCTTGGACAATATCACCATGAGGCACTTGAAATGATTCTGTGTTTCTCCATAATACTATTTTATTACATGCTAAACCTAATCTATCAGCCTTTATGTGAAAGTGCTCCAACTGTAGATAACCAACAATCAAAGTCAATGAGATCTCTCACGTAAGTGTGGACTTTCCTCCCAATTACGATTTTATGTGCAAACTCAGAAGTTCTTATCAATAAATTTATTACATAGCTATTTGAGGATTAAACCTAAAAGACGCTGTGTTCTTTACATGTAAGAGTACACAAAGTGCTCACTTATCTTTAAGCATTCCTGATTGCCAATATCTGTATTTTAGGGGCTATTCTGTGACAGACTCTATAATCATAAGGAATTTACAAAACTCAACACCTAGGCTGGGAAAACACCTAAATTTGGATCTATGCAAAAATTACTTATTTATTCCTCAAAAGCTAATATTATGAAGTTCAGAAAGCCTCATGAAGTTCAGGTGAACCTGTGTTGGGGCAACCCCAAGCACAGATATAGATTGGGTGGAGAGTGACTTGAACACAGCCATGAAGAGAAGAATCCAGGGGTATTAGTGGACAAGGAACTCAATATGAGCTGGCAGTGTGCACTTGCAGTCCAGAAGGTCAAAAGAAACCCAGGCTGTGCCAAGAGAAGTGTGGCCAGCAGGTATTGGAAGGTGATTTTGCCCATCTACTCAGCTCTGCTGAGACCTCAGTTCTGGAAACCTCAACATAAGAAGGACATTGAGCTGTTGGAGCAGGTCCAGAGGACAGCCATGAAGATGGCCATAGGGCTTAGCACTTCCCTTATGAGGACAGGCTGAAGGAGTTGGAGTTGTTCATCCTGGAGAAGAGAAAGTTCAAGAGGACCTCATAGTAGCTTATCAGTACTTGAAGGGGGTCTACAAAAAGGCTGGGGTAGGACTATTTAATAGGGTACAGGACAGCAGAACTAGGAGTAATGGATGCAAATTGGAAAAGGTTAGATTTAGGCTGGATATAAGAAGGAAGTTCTTTACTGTGAGGTTGGTGAGACACTGGAACAGGTTGCTCATAGAGGTTGTGGATGCCCAATCTCTGGAAGTGCTTAAGGCCAGGCTGGACAAGGCACTGAGCAACCTGGTCTTGTGGGAGGTGTCCCTGCCCATGGCAGAGGAGTTGGAACTGGATGATCTTTAAGGTCCCTTGCAACCCAAACCATTCTATGATTGTTAAATGGTGGAGATTAATCCGTGCATTACAGTAAATTTATTTCAAATCCAGCGGTGACAAACCTGTTGCCTAAGTATCAGAGTTGCACTGCTTTGTGGATGACCCCAGGGCTCCACACTGGAAACACAGTCTGCCAACATGAACATCATAGTGAACCTCTTCAGGAGGAGTGAGACAAGAGGTCCATTGGATTGAATAGTCCTGTGCATACTAGAGCAGCAGGTTTAATGGGAAAGCCATAGCTTTCAAGTAAGTCTGCTGGAAGCCAAGACAGATGGGGTCAGGACTATGATTCCTTCAGCAATGCTGGAGTAACTATGATTGCACTCCTTTGCCAGAAGAAAATGAAAGTATGACAGATGAGAAGTCTCTAGAGTTTTTGCAAATAGAGACTAGGGAATAAGATGTTATTGTGAATTGAGATACATTATCAATTGTAGTACACAGTAGTGTGAGGTCACTTGCAGGTCTCCCTTTCAAAATGACAGGAATTCACTGTCCTCTGGGGTAAAGGAGTGACCACACTTTGGAGCAAGTCACTGGACACACTCCATTGTCTTGTCTTCTGACCTTTCTGTTGTAAAGATTTAGCAGGTTCTTGTAAGCATACTGATAACACATATGGAAATCAATAAGGAGTTGTATCTTACTCCAAAAACTAGGTATTAGTCACTTAAAAATTGTTTTGTTCATATCATTTTAGAGGACTGGAGTAAGCAAATGCTGTCAAAACACAGATAAGCTGTTGTCTCATGACAGGTGCTAATAGAGTACTTCAATAATGATTGGGCATTAAGGAAGCCATTCCCAAGAGTGATAGGTCTTATAAGAACATTTAGAATTCAAAAAAATAAATTAAAAATCTCTTTTACAGGATGTGAGATAATTTCCACCAAGGAACTAAAGCTTTTAACCCCCTAAGGGAAGAAAAAGCATATCTAAAAACTTGAAGTTGGTCTTTTAATCAAACTAGTGTGTATCATTCTAACATAGAACATACCATTCTAATTGAAAAGACATAAATTCAACTAAGAGGAAAGTCATGAAGAAGAAATTGCATGTGTATTTCTTTTTTAAACAGGTACCACTTAGTCAACTCCATTAGAAAATTTGTATTTTGGATAATTTCTAGGTTTTTCTAATAATAAATAACTTCATTGAAACAAAACCTATTTTTTCACTATGCACCATAATCTACAAAAAGAAGTACTTTTGTATCCACCTTATTAGTAGATGACCAAATGATCTCAGGACTTACAGAGGTGCTGTATTGCCATACTCTTACAAAAAGCAGTTGACTTTCCTGTGGACAGTCGAGGTCCTTCCCAGCTCTTGGAGTCATCTGCATTTGAGGTGGTACAGGAGATTTCCATCCCTCAGCCACAGGGCATGACAAAGTTACTTTACCCACATCCTGTATTTGCTTTGTGGTAGGGTCTTTAGAATCTCCTTTAGACACAGCACTTTCTGCAGGAGGTAGAGAATGTCCTGGGGCATCTGTTCACTTGTGGTAGCTGGAGAGATTCTCCAGGTGCAAAAAAGATTTTGGTCTGGCCAGAAGAGCTCACTTTGTGGTAGATTGGATTCTGTCCATGCATCTATCTGCCAGTTCTCATAAAATATCAGTCACCAATAGTTCAGCTATACGCTACAGGCAAAGAAGATAACTCAGCATCATGTGACAAAAATTTCATGTCATACGAAAGTAAAATCCTGGAGTTAAGGGTAGAAATCAATTAGAGGTTAAAGGTATATTAATGTTTAATCAGTGTCCTGGGTGAAGAACTGTGGAAAGGTAAATGTTGCAATAATGAGCCATTGCTGCCATCTACTGAACACAATTATTACGTACTAAACAGCTTTATGTTTTGGCTAGTGACCAAGTAAGAAACTGTTTGCTTGGCTGGACTAAATAAAATTTCTTTTTCGTTATAATTAAATTTTTTCTTTCTAAAAGACACTCAGGACTTGAATCTGCGGTAAAAAGTATAAGTCTCCCTTTGGGGAACACTGAATTCTCCTTCAGAGAGCCACTCCTGGCCCTTGGATGAATCATGAGAGGTGAGATTTGCGAAGCGCTTTTGTAGCTCCCATAATGTGAAACACACTGCTATTAATCAGATAGAGTACTAGTCAGAGATGCAGGCATTTAAAATCTAAAAACACTTTAAATTTATTTTAGTAATACCATACACAACTTCATCCTCTTTTCTGAGGATAAATACCTCCCTTGGATGGCAGCCGTGGTTTTAGAAGCAGCAGCTTCCAGTTGAAAAAGTGTTGGCATTGGCACTGATTTTCTACCAGGATATTGAGGGATAGAATCAAGGTCAAACAGGCTGCTGAGGAGATTCTAGAAAGCAAGAGCTATCACAGCTACAGTGCTCTGCTTTGTCCAGGAACTGAACTGGTTTCTGTATGTGCCAGAATTTGCTGGTAGGCATGAACAGAGTAATTCAAACATAATAATGTATGTATGCAAGCATTACACTTTCTCAAAAAAAATAAATAGCAGTAATATATTCAATGGCAACATAGTCACTAAGTGAAAGTAAAACAGTACTATCACCTGGCTGCTATAGATAGATAGATAGATAGATAGATAGATAGATAGATAGATAGATAGATAGATTAGATAAATGCATATATTGCATAGAAGGCACGTATGTGGATACTCACAGCCAACTTCAGCCCTGCAGGTAAATAAGATCCTATTTCATCAGTTTTCGTTAGTGGTGGTTGGACACATTTTCTTCTTTGCCCTGTTCATAAGAAGGCTAGAAATTGCAGAGAAATAGTGATAGAAGGTACCTGACTGGGCACTGCAGTCTACCAGCTGCTCAGAAACACAGAGCTCAAAAATAGTGCAAGAACATGAATTTTTGTCTAAGATGGCAAAGGAATTTAAAGAGGTAAATGAATATAAACATAGATTGCTGAGACAAAGTCAGGAGTGAAAGGACTCCATTTAATAGAATGATACCAACGTGAAATAAGTGAGAACAGTGAGTTGGCATTGGTCATGTATTCTTCTGCAAAACTATAAATTTCCACACGAGGGAGCTTCTTGCCCATGAAGATCACAACTACTGCACAGGGTGCTTCTTTCCTGGTAAAGGCAAAGCAGTGGATCCCTGTGAGTTCATAACTTATCACAGCTTGATGTGCTGCTGAGAGTCACAGCAAGAGCCGGGAATAAAACAGTTAACAGATGATGATTGTCAGAGCTTGTTAACAATTCCTTTCAAGACATATGTAAATCTGTATAAATACTTATGTGTGGCATATAATCTAAAACATACTGTTTAAATCTATCAGCGTTCCTGAGTTAATTCCACAGTGGGAACATCAGTTACAACTTCCTGATTTCACTGTGTTTGAATTCATATCCATGAACATTAATTTAAAATTAGTCTAAATATTTGTTGAGACTTAATCACCAGATAAATTTAGCTCTTTTTCATTTTTATGAATTATTCATTATCTCCCCTCCTTTCCGTTGATGTGTTGGATATTTGCAAGAATTGAATTACTAGTTCATGCTAAAAAAAAATTAAAAACCCATCATTTACGGTGACTTGTAAAATGATCCCCTTGGAAACCTAACTGATGACTATGATAGCATTTGTTTTTACCATCAATATTGCATAGTATTAGTTTGCTTCCCAAGGACTCATTGGAGTTTTGAAGAGAGACATAAATTCATACAGAAAATATTTTGCAACAGAATTTTTTCTATCTTGCATATGTATAAATCGTGGCTGTTTCTACAAAGGAAGCTTGTGTTAGTAGAAGCCTGTTGGCAGGAATGTTTAGGAACAGTGTGATGAAGTGTGACTGCAGAAATGAACAGCTGCTGCTCTCAGAAAAAAGATCCTATTGCACAGCCATATCATAGAAAATACCTGAGCTCAGCAAAGGAAAAGAATATTCTGTTCCAGAGAAAGGCTGAATGGGAAGTTATCAATCACCAGATATTAAGAGTAGTAAACCTTCAAAGGAAATTCTTGAGATGGTAGGAACAAGAATCCTTACCACTAAACAGTTCAAATGCAAAGTGACTTGTGCCCTTCCAGCACATAAGGAACCATCTTTCAAACCTTGTGGCCCACATTTAACAAAAGCGGTACAAAACCAGGTTTTCTGAATAGGTTATCCATTCCCAAATCCAGCATTTATAGTCTAATTTCTGGTTGCCACTCAAACAAATCTTTGCCATAAAATTAATTTACAAGCAAAAAATATGTTCCCTTCTTTCAGCTCACTGAAGCAGATGTCATAAACTTCCCATCAGGTGAGATCTTTATATTTGTTACTTTCAGTTTCAGTTTGTTGCTATTAATTAAATAACAAATAAAATTAATTCCAAATTTATTAGAAAGCAAAACCCCCAGCACACACCCTCATGTGGTTTGCAACTGGTACCAGCACTTGCAAAACTTCAAAGGCTTCTCTAAACATAGACTTTCATCAGTGACACTGCAAGCCTTCATGTAATCTTTCATGATTTCCCACTCAGAAACATCAAAAGAGAATAGCACTGCTCCACAGCAACAGTGTTCTGTGTGAAAAGTATATGTTTAGCTACAACACACATAAAACATAAGTGGGAAATTATTATTTACATGAGACATATTTTAATAAACATCATCATTAGCTCCCTTTCTTTTCCTATAAGGAACAAGTATTTGTGCAATTCAAAAATCATGTCCAAATCTCCAAAGCTCAAGGGATTTCTGGAAGAAAATGAAAAAGAATTAGAAAGTATCTAACATACAAGTCTTCAAAGCAAGGAGATCAATTTATTTTCATTTTTACTTACTGGAACAGATTCTGTGTATTTTATTATTTCTGTTGTCTTATTAAAATCCATCCAAAGATTTTTCAAAGTACATTAAGTCCTACAAATAAATAAAAACTGTGAACAGTAATAAAGGTACAAAAATGTAATAATTACTATCAAAAGTCTTACTTGTAGACTTTTCTTACATAAGGTAATTAGACCTGTCAATCATTTTCTTCTGCCACTGAGCAACAGGGTTTCTAATGTAATAAAAGCAAAATACCTGCATTGTCATTGCTCTTTGAAAACAGACACTTCCCAGTTGATAATTTAAATAGTTACGTCATTTTGTTTTGTTTTCTCTAAGTATCGCAGGTGATTTTGAACCAATGGATGTTAATAGTAATGCATTAATGTATGCATAGTAATGCAGTAATGGATGCAAGTTGAAGGA
>VZTY01002281.1:10510-91320 GCA_013400935.1 Turnix velox
GTAGATGTGTTTGTTAGGTGGCCCTGCTAGGCAGGGGGGTTGGAGTTACATGATCCTTGGGGTCCCTTCCAACCCGGGTCATTCTGTGATTCTGTGATTCTGTGATTAGTGTTGACAATAGGTGGGCACAGCAAATACCAATTAGGAATTGTAGAAAGATGGATCATAATTTCATCTCTGCTCTTGGCAGCAAATATTCTCCTTTTCTTATAGTTGATCTTTCAGATCAAGTCCAAACATCAACCTAACTCCAACAAGAACCATCACTATATCCTATCTGTAAGCTCTACCCTCTCTTTAATATCTCCAGGGAGGTTCTTCAGCCACTTCCCTGAGCAGCCTGTTTCAGTGCTTCACAACACATTTGATATGAAAAAATTTTCTAAATATCCAGTTAACAGGTTTGTCTTTCTACCACACTTATGCCTTTGCAGGAACATAGTTGATTGGTTCCGTTTGGTCCCAATCTACCCACCTCTATAGATTTACCTCTTGGTTTTGCATACTTACAATGAGGAAACAAGCACCAATCATCATGGCTTTGATTCTCACATCAAGATCTACAGGGATCTGGATTCCAAAGTTGGCTGTGTTGGTGAATACATTGTTTACAAATCCAGACCAATACTTGGAAATTTTGCCAATGGTTGACATCTCATTAAGAGTTTTTACCTGTACAAATAAAAAAACTGGAACGTGAATAAATGTAAATAAATCAAATGCACACTGATTATGTCTCCACAGAATTAATGACTGTGCCCTGACACACAAGGAATGCTATAGTTGTCAGGTGGTTCTTTTATTCTCACCATTGAGATACTCTATTAGTGTCAGACTTGCCATTAGGAGTGGCACACAAAAAAGGGTCTCATGTTTGAAAAAATCAACATCTTTAGAGCTGACAGAAAAGTAGAGGAAAGCAATTGTGAAAGTTTATACCACTTTTGCTCTTCATTCACAATAAATTCTTCTTCCTGTCTTGTGTTTCTTGTATGCTCCAGGTCACAGCAGCTGTGGACCACTGTGCCTTGTAAATGACTGATGCATTTTCCATTATGCAGCCATCTGCACATCTGCACAGTGAAATTTCAGACAGCCTGAAGTCTTCTGATTTGGCTAATGAGATGATCAACACAGAAGCTCTTTTTGATTCCTTAATAAGGCAAACTACTTTTGTTTGCAAAAGAAAATTCTCTCCAGGGTTTCTTTGAACACCTCACATTCTCCCTCTGATCCCTTAAATATCTTGTTGAATTATTTTCCTCCTGATTAATGTGGTCAAATGGATGTATACATACTGGACAGAAATCCTGCCCTTTGTTCTGAGAGTAGTGAAGGTAGCAGATTGAATGCCACAGGCTTCAAGGAACTGTGTGTCAGGTAACAGTGAATGACAAAGGATAAGCCTACTAAAATCAGTGACTAAATGTTCCTCTACTGCAGAGGACCAGGACGTTACTTAATAACATGTCTTATTTCTATGAAGGAATTGCCACTGTATTCCACAAGACACGTGTAGGAATCTGAGTGTACACATTAGGAAACCTGATGCACCTTGTGCTGCTTCTATTCCATAATTAAAGCAATGTGAATGTAGTATTTTTAAGGCATAGTAGCAAGATTTTTGAGTGAAATTATTCAAATTCACAAAACTTTTAAATTCTTTACACTCATAAGAAACATACCTCAAAGTCAACATCTTCAAAACAGCCACAAGTTGCATACGGGCCAATTATCTTTAGTACATCTTCTTTACTTTCATTCTGTATAGTAAACTTCGGCAGAAAAGGGTCCCAGTTCTGTACAACATACCCAGCTATTGTACCTGGTGGGGACTCAACTTCTAACTAGCAAACAAAAAAACATTATGAACTAATTTTACATTAATATGTTTGTCCCAAACAGTACATTCTTTCTATAATGACTAAATATTTATTTATTGTATATACATATATAACTGCCCCAGCTGTGAACTGGATACAAAAAAGCTAATGATGTTTTTAAATATAGTGAATAATATAAAACTCAAAAGAAACTAACACCTTACACATAATGTTGAAAAGCCTTATGCTGTGAAATGTTTCTGTTATGGTCATCAGTGAGCATGGCATTAGCTTTTTTATACAGTAGATATGCTACAAAAGGATCTTCCTATTAAAAAACCCCTTATGCAGTTCTGAGAAAGTAGACAGATGAGTTAACCAATAAGACATTTCCAGGAAACAAGATGGCTGAATAAAGGAGATTCATAAATAGGGAAAAAAGATCCAATACTCTGCAGGATCTGAATTTTTCATTCCAAGCAGCTTATTTCCATATTGTGCAGTTTTGAAAAGATACATGGCCTTGAAGAGTCAAAGCAATGGAGTGAAGTGCATTGGCCTCTTTGGAAAGCTGCTTCCCACTTGTGCCCACATGCATTGTGAGTAGTCCCTAGGATTTTCCATCCTTCAAACTCTGACATTAGAGGACAAATTTGTAGCACTAGTCGATGTTAGGCAAGGAGTATTTTCATGTTTTCCCATTCTATATAGTCAGATACAGAGGCTTTATTTGAAATGGCAGTAGAGTAAGGTCCCATGAAAGGCAGGAGGCAAGATATGAATATAACTCACAAAGGGTCCTTGTTTATTAATAGTTACTTCTAAACAAAGTCTTCCACACAGTAACCCAGGCTGAGGGGAAGGTGTGAATTACTTCCTACTATCCTCACAGAGGTTGCACAAGGCTTCATTAATGCTGTGCAAATACTGCAAGATGGCCAGGCAGCCTGCAGGCAATTAGGATTCACTCACCTCTTGCAGGAAGCAGGGGAACCAGCAGCTGTTGCATCTCAAGGGTCTGTTCACTGTAATCACTTCTCGGCCTATGTTATCAGCAATCCTGATGGTGAAAGACCTTATGGGTGAACACAAGCTGCGATCAAAGCACCCATTTTCTTCCACTGCAAAGTAAATTCTTTGTCCCAAATGGTTTTTTATTTCGTATTTGCTGGATGTCTCCATGCCAAGTATGGCTAATAAAGCAAAACAAGTTGTACATTAGTAGAGTATTATGTTAGAATTTGAGTTAGCTTTTACCAACACTCACCAAATGCAGCTTTGTGTACAAGTTTAGAGTTCCAGTCTTCTCTATACTATGTAGTCTAAAAATCTGTAGAGCAGAGACTGTTTAAAAATTGTTTTGAAATAATGACACAAAAAAATATACAATTATAAGGAAATAATAATATCAGGTCTATATTTTGAAGGAATGTTTAGTTACAAGGCCTTGATTTGGTGCGATCTGAAGTATACATCACAAAACAGAATTCAGATCCTGAGTTTTGGTTTGGGCTTTTTCCAACTTTATTACCTGTGAGAAGTAACAACATAAGGATGACACTGTCTCACTCCAATAACAAAACTTCACTCATTGAGATGTCCAAGAATCAGGCAATATTTTGAATGGCAGAAATACATTAAAAATTGTTTTACTAATAGAACTTAATACTTGTTCAGTAGTTTGAAATTCTAAAATACATAGAAGCTATTATGCTTCATTTTCTGTCTTCTGACCTTCTTTTATTTGTTTTGCTTCCTGTAGCGTGCTAATTATTGCTAAAGACAATACATTTTTTAATAGATTGAAGAGGTGGTTAAGCTTTAATAACTGTGAGGGTTATCTGAGCGAGAGACTTTCAGACAAGTTGAGATTGCTCACTGTCATCTTTCTCTCCTCATTGACTTGCTGCAGAACAGGCATAAAGAAAGCTGCTTTCATCACACTGCCATCACATTACAGGCCTGATGCAAGGTCAGCAAGAGGATTTGCAATGACTTCAACAAGGTAAGAACAAGACTTGGAAGCCTTTTTGAAAATATCTGTGTACCAACACTGTTAGAGTGACAATGATTGTAACATACCTTCAAGAAGCTCCACCTGCTGATGAATTATTATTCGGTCCAGCTGTTTAAAAAAAAAAAAAATAGAAGATAAGAAGATGGAAAGGTGCTGCCAGTCATCACTTATTTATTTTTTATTACTCATCTCTTTGTTATTAGGACTTTTATTTCTTTCCAGAGGTGCATTAGCTGGATACTCTAGGTGTATCTCAAGTCAGACTTCAGATATCCATCTGAAATAATGACAGTGTGTCCAGTGCTCAGGTAACTCACTCAAGCATATTGTAAAACCAGAATGACCTAATTTTTGTCTACCTTTCAATTTTTATGTGACAGTTTATGCCTGTTTTATGTGATAGTTTAGGCGTTGCTAATTTCTTTCCCTTGAATTCGTGATGGGCAAAGACTTGGCATGGGATTTTGCCATTACTCACAGCTGCAAACAGAAAGCACACTACAGCCTTCCGAGACCAGCACATCACAGCTTTCATTTCAATAAATACTTTACAACTGATAAATCTTGTCTGATACAGATTCAAACTGTTGGAGCCATTTGTCAGTTCTAGTCATCTCCTGCATCTGGTTCAGGCTGCAAAGTAAAGCTGGTAAAAGAAAAATTTCTTTATCTCTTTCATTAATCTCTTAAATGTGCATTCCAGTAATTGAAATAATAAAAAATATTAGGACTTTAAGGTTTTCTCCCAGGAATCTCAGCTTTTTGTAGTCTAGATGTGAACTCCAGGAGCTCACGGCAAGTGCTTTGCTGATGAAAAAAACAACACACAAGGTATTAATGGCAAGCCTATTTTAAGGTTTTAGCATTGATTTTAACATAGATTTCTTTGGCCTACATTGACTCTCACAGGGAAAAGAAAAATTAAGGAGCCTGAGCAGTTAAAATCTCTGAGTGATTTTGGTCTGTTGCTTTATCACTTACAATGTGTAAACAATGCTGAGACAACATAGTGACATCCTCCATTAGGTCAGCTTCTTTTGCTTTCACCGGTTTTCACAAGGCAGCTATTCCAATGAATCTTTCTTAGGGAGACTTGTAATTAAGGGAATTCTGCACTTGCATTTGCGAGCATTGGAAGCCCTGGGTTTGCAAGGGTCTGAGTCTCCTTGAACTCAGACAAGTTAGAATCCCTTCTACACAGCTAATTTTCAGCATTCAGTTTTCTGAGCATTAAATTTACATCTGATCAGTATAACCAAATAGAAACTAATAAGCTGTTTATAAAATTTGTTAAGCCTGGATGTGGCTCGACATACTATTGAGGTTGGAAAACTCTTCTCCAAAGTATCATCTGTCCATTCCTGCTATGGGTAAAGGTTCCCTCAGTTTTTGTGAGGCACTGGCAAATTCCTCAAATTGTGTCTGTGACTTGGAAGGTATTAATGAAGTTGGAGAACTTGAGGGAGAAACTTTTTTTAAAGTGTCACTTTTGTGATAATGATAGAAAGCATGGCATCAGTCTGCCAGGGCAGAAGCAGTTTATTGTCCTTCTCTGCTTCACCTTGAAGAGCAAAGTGAACTGCTCCTCAGTCCAGCTGACTCCAGGTCTGTATATGCACAGTGAAATGTTGCTTAACATACACAACTGGTAATTTCTTCTCATTCAACACTATGTGCTCTGTTCTTGAGTTGCTTTTTGGAACAAGACTGTAAGATTCTCTCGAAGGCTCACCAAATTTGGATCCTTGTTTCAGAATCAACCACACTTTTTTTTTTTTACTAAGAAATATATACTTAAATTGATCAGCCTGTCTTTCCTACTCCTGCTGCATATAATCCCAGAACCTATTTTCATTTTTTATCCTGTGTTTATCCACAAACACTTTTTATTCAATCCTTTTTTCTGGTAATATCGTGCTATAAGTGAAATGTCTCTTCTTCCCACAGGTTTTTTACTTTTCTGGTGGTGAGAGCTGTCACAGTTCCCTCTCTGGTAGCATTTTGTTAGGAAGGATACACAGTATTCTAGCCTTCCTGATAGCATCAAAAATTCAGCTCTTTCTGAAAGACCTTCATTCATTTCAGAATTTCATTACATGAAAATCTTCTAGTTCATCAGGATAAATCCCAAAGGATCATCCTGGCAGCTGTGAATCCCACATTCATTCTGCAGGCAGCCATTTCCCTGCTGGTCAGATCTCCTGTCTGCTGCAATCTGCCTTGTATGAGCTTGTTTCATTACTCACAGAGACACTATTGCTTCAGCATCACACACCAAAATGGTCTGCAAGGCATGGAAACTCTAACAGTGGGTATATGCCCATCATCAGCATTGCACACACGCTTTTTCCACTTTCAAACCACAGAAAAAAAATTTCAATAATTAGCAAGGGCTACAACAGAGACACACAGCTACTGGGCAGAGAGCAAGCATGAACAAAGCCTTGAGTTCTAGTTATCAGCCACTTGCTCTTCTGTTTTTATGTCAGATGTAAAGCATCTATAAAACAGAGAAATGGAATTTGCTTGCCCACATTGTATGGGCCAATTTGAGGTATAATCCGTGTTCACACAGGAGACTTGAATATGTAACCTGCCAAGTATTTACTATCACAATCACTTTTAGACTAGAAAACGTAGCTCCCACAGCTTGTGGGCAAATGCTCCTGTAATTGACAACACATATCATTGTGTGCATGGGCACCATGAAATGAGAATCATAACTCCACATGAAAGATTATTTCTGAAAGGTCTCCCAGTTTCATTTGCTGTCTCAGTAATCTAGCTCCAAGTAAAAAATATATTCACCCTATGCTTCTGTACAAAACTACCAGGAATTTATAGTCAGAAATTAAAGACAGACCTGGAGTAAAACAACCATTTGCCAAGTACCACCAAAATACAAATGCCGCAGAATTTTTTTTATCTTGATCACAATCTGACCACAATGGAGGCCTGATTCTATCCCCGTCCATCCAAGCAGGATGTATGAAGTGTTACTCAACCTGCATAGGATTGGCAGAATCCAACCAATGTGTGAAATGCAAATTGGAGTCAAAGTGGCAGCACCTGTGATCCTCCATATGACAAAAGATGACACTTCTGAGCAGAGCTGCAGATCAGTACTGATCTAGGAGCAAAGAGATTTTACAGAGTGAGACCAATAGCTATATGCTCTGCAGTAAGGTTGGGATGGTGTTAGCATCCCTTTTCCATCCATTTTTTTGACCTACTAATCTGCTTCTATTTGCAGTACTTCTCTCTCACGGGCACTAGAGCTTTCCTGCACCATAACCTGACCAGAAACACAAAGCTGAAGGAAGGTCTTGTAATTCCTGTATTCCTTTTTTCATAATAATATTAAATAAATAAAAACCTCTCCTCATCTGCCCCCAGGAAAAAATACAAATAATGCCATCTCCCAAAGTATCAAAGAAATCTATGAGGAGAAGAAAACAATTCTAACATTTGTAAAGATACAGGACCTGGTTCAGGTACTCCAGACCAGGTGGCAAGTTAGGAATGTGTGGTTTTTGTTTCCAGAGACATACTGGTTCCACAGTCTTACTTTCTTCAGGGAAGTCAGAAGAACCAGGGAGGTAGTTCTTAATGATTGGATTGGTTTGTCCCTGAGATTCTGCAGGAAAAGACAAAAATATAAATCAAAAATTAGCAGGGCAAAACCTGCCTGAGACTATACCAGCATTCTAGTTCAGATCAGGAAAGAGGATCTGAACTGAACCTCCCACCTTTTGAGCACTCTAATTCAGTTTATAAAGCAGCCTCAGAGTATGAGAAGTAGTCACTGTAGTTGAAGCTATACCAGGAGATGTGGACTTGAAGGGTGAGTGCTCAGTCAGTGGGACAAGGCAGGAGCTGGTGTGGACACGCATATAGGCTGGCCACAAGCTCCTTAGCCTGTGCACACTGCTCAGCACACTGCTCATGCAGTAAAACAAGACGCTTCCCAATATCTTGAGGGTGAGCATATTTTCTTTTAATTAGAGATAACCTTTCCAGGGATCTCAGATTCCCAAAGCTAGATGTTACAACACTAGTATCAAAGTCTACACAGTCTCTTACAGTGCATTAGTCATTATTATCTTAATGAAAAGATCAGATATCATTAAGCTGTGTTTTCTAGTTGCTGATGCACATCCTTTAGGACGTGGCATTGGTTACCTTAGGTAACGCTGTGAAGGTAAGGAGAGAATTTACAGTTAGAGGTACCAGTGTGCCCATACCCCTTCATTTCCACGGGCCCTGTCTCCTGCAATCCATTGATGCACTCAATAACTTGGATCTCAACAAAATCCTATGGATTTTGCTACAAGCATCATTCTGCAGCCCTCAGTAACACTGGCTCTGCTGAAGCAAGACAGAGGAAGCTGAAGTTGTCTGCATGGAAGTGGTAAATCCTCCTATTAAGGAGCCACTGCACCTCAGCAGCAAAGAAACCCAAAAACTGTTTTTACCTCACACATGATAACAATTAGGCATTTTGGGGTTTGAAGTCCAGAAGGAATTTTGGCTCCGAGTCTGGAATTCTTTGCTGTTGTATGTTCAAACAAGATTCTTTAGCAATATTTGCTTGCACTATGGCTTATCCATCATTTAATTATATTTTGATTATATTTCGATCTTCATTTGTCTATGCAGCCACAGCTTTTCTTCAAAGTCTGAGACCACAGGAAGAAGAAGTCATGCCTTTGAATTTGTAGCTGGCTTTTAAAAATGTATAACTAGGTACTAAATATTTTATATAGTCTTCTGCATCACTTTACCTCTCAGGGTTCTCTTATTGCCACAACTCTTGTTGTTACAGAAAATGCCATGAAGTGGCCGAGTGTTAGTGTTATTCTCAAATAACAGAAAGAAGAAGAGACAACAAATTGCAGTTCTACTTGTCAAAATTTAAGCTATACAAAACTGAAACAGTAAATATATTAAATATTTATGACAGTCCCGGCTCCTATGACACTTTGTCTATTTTTGTTGATGTTTCCCATTTCTTTTATGGTACGGGGAAACCTAAAAGTTACAGTGAGCATTCTGTGCACATAACTTGTAGAGTTATTTGTCTCTAAAAGAGTATACTATTAAGACTTTTCTATATGAAAAGCATATTGCACACCTATTCTTCTGCTATTTGTTAACTACTATGCATTAAAAATACAAAAATCTCTGCCTATAAGTGGCTAAAGCAGGCCAAAAGCATATCCCTTGGGGTAAAAAAAGGAAAGTTCATCCTAATTGTGCAACAATGTTGCAAAAGCTTGTTTGCCACTGTATAACTTTTAGTGCCTTGTAGAACAATTTGATTATTATTTGGGACAAAAAAAGAGAGGAGTAAAGATTTGACAAACACAAATGGACATTGCCAAAACTCCCTAAGCCAGTATCTGCCTCAGTACATCACAAGGTGACCTCTGGGGAGTTGCATTCATGCTAGGAAAAAGAGATTTGTGTCCTTCTGCATAAGCATTTGAAAGCCCAGACAAAACTAATTTAGAAAGCTTGTTAGATCAGCACACTGTAGTGCTCCCCTATAGCCTTGAGTACCCAGCTGGCTATAACTAAGAGACAATATTTGACAAAGATTAATCCAGATAGGACTATTCTGATAAAATTCAGTTCTTCTTCAGATATTTAGTTTTTGTTATATAGTTGTATCAGGACTCTGTTCAGTTTAGAAAATGAAAAGCATTTGATGTTTTTCTATCTTCTGAAGTGGAACAGGAAAGAAGCATGCCAAAACAGTGGTACCCTTGCTCGGTACCTGCCCTTCCCAGACATTCGTCACTGACAGGTTTAAGCATAAGGATACAAACACTAAATTTTCTGATTGAATGCAGATACTAACATTTCATAGCATATTCTATTCAAATAACATCCTAGTATAGATTTTATTCTCCTCAGGAGCCTATTGAATGCTGAAAAACTAAAGAATGCCAAAACAACTATGCTTTGGCTGTATGTGGTTTTAGCCTGAAACTCTTACTCCATCAGACTGCTGATTACTGCAAGTGTACGGAACTGCAGTTTTCTGTAAACACAATCTAAAAATAAAGACTATAGAAGCACTTACCTTGAGAGGCCATGAAGCTTCCTGAGTTACTTCTTCAAAGGAAGCCTGGTTAAAAGAAAAGGCTTTTCTTGTTGCAGAAAAAAAAAAAAAGAGCACAGCATGAACCAAACTTCAGAAGGTGTCTGTCTACTTCATCTCAGCTTACAAAGAACTGGAGGAAATGTATTGCCTTTCTCATGTTCCGGAACACTGCATTTTATGTCGATGGACAATAGGGGGAGATGATGCTAACAAACAAGAAAAACATCACTCATTTCAGGTTGTTTGTGCCAATAGAAAAAGTGATTTGTGAATACAAAGTGACAAAACTTCAGTATCACTGCTGGCTAAATGAGAACATTAGACTTAACATTCTGCTTTACAGTGTGTACATATGCATTCTCAGACTATGCATATTCTATCTTTGTAATTCAATATTTATGTTTCTGTTCATCCAGAGTATCTTGTAAAGTATAGAGGAGTTAATCCCTATGGTTGGCCCCCAGTCAATATTTCCCAGGCACAGAACAGGAAAAGCAACCTTGAATCTCTCACTGTATTCCATCCAAATACCATCAGCTTTCCCTTAAGGGAATGTCATGCTTGCATCCCGACCCAGAAAACAGTCCTCTATGCACCCCAGTCTGCTTCATCAGTCCCCCATTAAGAGCTCTGCTGATTCACGTCAGGTGTTTAAACTGGATTTAGGAAATTGAAAGAGATTGGCTGTGCTTCTCTCCAAAGAAGCACTATCCCTGCCAAAATGTAACGTTTGTAATCATCTGCATTGCACTGAGAGGAGGAGAAGGAAGAGGGAGAATAACCTTGACTTACCAGCTCGTATTTCTGCCTCAAGTGCCCAAGTCGCCATGGAGATCATCACGCACATGCCATCTGCAGACAGACATGATGCACGGCTGGAAAAATTGCAGAGCCTGTGCACAAAGCCAGGAGAGCAGAGTGAAGTGTTGGGGACCTTTTTCTGTTCTCTCTGCTACTGCATATCCCACTGATTTGAAATGGTTGGTATGAGCATGCCTTGACAGGCTTAATTACAGAGTTTACTGCTCAGGAAGATGCTGATGAGGATCTCTGAAGGATGAATACAGAAATCTCCTAAAAAAAAACCACAAAACCCCAAACCACAGAGAGGCTGATTCTTATTAGTTATCTTAGCCAACACAAAGGCCCCAGGTCTATCTATGTGAAAGTCTGGCTATGTGAAGCTTTCCTGGAGTTCTCATTGCCTGCTTGAGAGGTGTCTGGTTGCAGGAACAGCCTTTCCTTGCCATTCTCAACCTTGGAAACACCATGTGAAAGGAGAAGGCAGCTCATGGACAAAAGCTTTGGTTACTGGAAAAAAGGCATTACACAAAACCTTTTCTACTAAGAAGTCTGAAATCACTTTTTGCTTCCTTTCTCCCTATCAAAAATGTGCTGCTTTGGAGCAGGGGATCAAACCTGGAGAGGAGACAGAAAGCTGATACAAAGAGGTAAAATGGAAAAGGAAAAATCTGGATAAATGTAGTAAACCTAACTTCAATAATGATGGATAAAAACTGAGATGAGAGGACCAAACTACCTTTAAGCCTTTAAAAATTAATAAAGACTTATTTTAGCTCCAAGCAAAGCAAACACAAAAAAGCCATTCCAGTAGTTCTGTAATACTTAAAGCAAGTGTACTGCTATAACAAAAGGGATTTAAATAGACTATACACATGCCTACTGAAAGATTATGTTTGAAACATTTATAAAAGCATTTTTGATAACTCTAAGCATCTTGTTTGCTGACCTGGAGAAACACAGACATTGATACAGACTGTCTATGCTGCACTCAGCCGCCATCAAACAGGACCAGTCCCAGTCATCCCCACAGCACTTCTGGGCTCTGAGACAGTACATTGGTGCTGGGGAGCTGCTGGCAAGGGCTCCTGGGCAAGAGCTGCTGTGGTGGCATAGGCAGGTCTGTCCATCTGTAGGACCCAGATTTCATCATCCTGCCATTCATGGAATAACCATGTTCCTGAAGTAGTTCTGCCCAAAGTAACTACGCTTTTGTCATTATTTATAAAATCAGACAGAAAACTTGTCTTGTCAAGGGCAGGATAAGGAGAGCATGTAGAAACCATCAAATATATCCCTAAACCTCACTGTACAATGCCTGAGGAACTTCCCTGCTGCTAAGAGGTAGTCACTGATACCCCTTTTCATATTGCATTTCCTTTCCTTAAAAGATCATTGTCACCAGCACTAGAATGCAGTGTTATTGTAATTTTTTAAAGCTTTAAACTATACACTATTCCCTTTCCTACGCTTCCCTTTTGCACATGGAGAACTGCTGACCATGAACACAAGTATCAGACCATAACACTGTGCAATAAGCGCTGAGTTAGAGATTTTTACCCAGTTCTTTCTATGTTCTGAAGGGGAACAAAAAACCAAATCAAAACAAAATTACTAATTTCTTAAATAACTATCTCACCTTGAACTTTGTTTTGTGAGGCATCTTGCTGTGGCTGGTGTCTCCAGTAACTTCTCCCCTCCAAAGACATCCTCAAATCATATTGAAATACTGCAGCAGAGCCTGGCATCAGCACTAGCATCTGCCTGTGCTGCAACCACACACACCACACATTGGGCATGTTGGAATAGCAGGATTGCCACAGCTACTTCACAAGGTGACTGCCCTGAATGAATCAGTCAAAAAATACAACCTTTAAAACAATACATGTTCAGAGGTCTGCTTTTTATCATGTTTTTAACTGAACTATGAGAAATGGGACCAAAATAGCAATCTTAAAATGATCATGCAAGAATAGAGCAAGAAAGAAAACTTTTCATCACTTGTATTTAGAAATAACACAAGGGTACTGAATATCTACCAGCAACTTTAACACTCCTCCCAGCAAGTATTGATAGGAGTTTAAATATAGATATGATAAAATCATAAAACATCTCACACTCATCCACCTTGGACTCACCCACACTCAGTGGCTCTGGGCCTTTGGGTGGCTCTTGGTCACTCCTGAAACATGTCTTCTAATTTGGTCTCAACCAAAAGGAGTCAGTCTGCTCACTCCAAAACTGCTCCAAAACTACATTCAGGTACAAGCAGGGATGACTAGAAGATTCACGTTAAAAATTCTGTACAAACTGCATCACTAACATGGACATACCCGGATGACGACAGTATTTGACCTCAGGTGACATCTTCCATCCATAAAAGACATTTCATTAACATGCAGAAAATTTCCAGCAATGCTCGTGATGTCAGCCCAATAGTCAAGTTTCTCTGGTTTCACCTCTGGAAAATATAACCCAACATAACCAAGTTATTCTAGTGAACTGCTGGAATGCCTGGTTATGAGTTAACCTCTAGTAATACAGATCCAGTGACCCATAGATGAACAGTCCTGTGTTTATGTAGAACATCAGGTGAATAGTACTAACACTCCCAAGGGGGCTACCCCAAGATTGTCAGCTGATCACTTCCACATCTTCTGAAAGTCATCATTCTGTGTTCTAATTCTAAAATCAATCTAAATAAAACACTTTTCACCTTTTGACGGGAGAAAAAGAAGATAAATGGATAAGATATCACAAGATTTACTGCCATAATGGTAACTGTATAAGGGCATCAAAATTAATTTCAGTTTCCCTGAGGTACCCTATTTTAATTAACAAATCCATGATCCGGCTCTATTAATTAGCATACTGAAAGAATAATAAGTTCAGATGGGCTTATTTCTAATAAAGCTTGTCATCCTTTAATAAATAAATAAATAAAGGAATTAAAAATTTCAATCCAATTTGCTTTCTCCATTTAGCAATGTTTAGAAATTCTACTCGGTAGTACAGCGCAACTATTAGTCTGTTTATTTTAATTTTAAAATTTGTTTGTTTTGCACTTACTGCATTTCAGACATTCTCTTTTCCAGCAGTTGTGGAACAGGAAGTAGCAGGAAATACTCTATGCCCATAAAAAGATGCACTGATAGTTAAATTTCGTCCTGCTGTCTCCCCCTCTCAGCTGCCTTTTGTATATCCCATGAAATCTCTAAGTGACAACCTGGTGCTACATTACCTCTGATGTATGCAGAAAAAAGACAGATATTCTCTTAAAAGGTACTAAGAGCATGGAGTATTCATTATCACAGACAACAAAATTTTACAAGATTATGTGTAGTTACATTTGTCTTATTTTTGTTTTTAACTCCATTTCATCTCCATATGGTCCACTGAGGAAGTCTAATTACTAAGTGTTTCTCATGTATGTAGGTTTTCCTTGGACGCCAAATAGCAATGTATATGGTCTCAACAATCTGTATTACTGGACGTGTTAAAGGAGGAGAATGTTTCTCAGCAAAAGGACTAACAACACTATCACTTTATCATTTGTCATTTCTAAAGGCTTAGTAACTAGTTTGGTAATTTACTCAGAGAAACACCATAGTTAATAGAAATTCCCTCTCGAGAAAGTGTATCTCTGAAAGGACTGCTCTGTGTTCTTCAAAGAATCTTAATGGTAGAAGACTGGGGATGCAGAGGCAGTGAACATCCTTGTTTCTTATGTTTTGAATTAATATTTTTGTATTCTTTTATTTTTGAGTGAGCATTCCAACATTCCAGCACAGAAATTTTGGCTGTTCTGGCACAGGTGTGGGTGCTGGAGGTTGGCACAGATGGAACTATTCATTTTTTCTAAAAAAACCATGATGGGAAACATTAATGCTTAATAAAAAGCTAGATATCAGCTCAGTGGTTTTGTGCTTGCCATCTCTCATAAATTATCAAGTAGAAAAACTCCGGGTTTCAATTTGTTCAAAAGAATAGGAAGTTAAAAGATGATTCTCGCCCCTCCAACCCCAAACACACAAGTGACAGTTTTCATGTGACAGTTATACTAATTTACTCTAATACTTAGAGTTTAAATACAGTAGACAGAGGAAGAGTTATTATACCAAAACCAGATAATGTAATGAATATAGCAGCAAGAAATGGCAATGATTAAGTATTGAATGAAATTTTGCTCTCATATAATCCTGCATAATGTTTTATTCTGGTGACTAATATGTGAATGTGACCACATCTATATATATTTTTTTCATTAAAAAAATTACACATTTTATAGACCCCAACTTTTGGTTAATGGTTACTAAATGTAGCATTTATGGAGACATTATAAAATATGGTATTTATTTGCAGTTTCATTTCCCTCATAGTGAAATGTGGAATCTGTAGAGCTGTACACTGGAGATTATTAGAATTACCAGAAATGGAGGCCTCCTGGGAAAAAAAATATCAATAGTGTAGTTTAACTACATGAACCATAATTGCATTATTAGCTCTGCTATGCACTACCACAGGAAAGCTAATTACATGATTCAGAAGATTGATAGATTATGGAAAACTGTATAGCTTCTTGTGCTCCCATTGACAACACAACAAATTTGAGATGCTATTGTGGGAAAGGAGACTGCCTCATTATTCACAAATCTTGTGAATATGTCTTATTGTGAATTCTGAATATTAACTGTATACATGCCACCAAACAAAATGACAGTTAGAGAAGGTCCAAGGAAGAGGAAGCAGCTCCCCACTTCAGGCAGGTACTGGCTGTGTCCAAGAGGTAGCAAGGGGGTTACTGACATTAACTGTCACTGAAACTAAATGTCTACTCATTCCCAAGTTATAAGTGTGCTTACTGCTAAATCAGTCTGCCTACAGTTTAATAGCAGTATTCCAGCTTAAAAGTAGAAGACCAAAATAATTTTCATTGCACTCTGGCAGCATGCAATAGTTACTCCTGCTTTTTGCCTTGCTTTTTTTCAGTACTTAGTAGAATAGAAGAAATTAAAAATATTATTAAGTCTAAAAACACAAAAATACCTAAAATGAAACCCTAAATCTTTGGGCCTGAGAGATCTCATCTCCACTGTAGTACCAATCTCCAGTTTGTTAGACAACCACCTTGCATGCACTTGATTTTTGACTCTACAGTGATCTGCAATGGCCAATATGCATTTTTGGTTCATTTATGTGTGCACCTAATGGTATCAGTTCACTATCACATAAGGATGAGCAACTTCTTTTTATCACTGGGGACGTTTAAAAGATAGTTTGTGAATTCCATGGGAACTGACAGAGAACTTACCCAAAGGTGGACATAATTAATTTCATAATTTTTAGGTCTTAGATCACATCACCACTCTGCACTGAGCAGCCCTGGGTCTTATTTAATAATTCCTAGCCAGATTCAGAGCAGGGCAGTCTGACCTTGCCTTGCATGCTTTCACACCACAGCACCCAGCAAACTGGCAAGTTTGCTTCCTCTCCTGGGTGCCATGCTGTTCCTGCTCTGGTTGGCACCATGAGACCATACAGGAGCAGAGAGGACAAGGGAGAAAACTTGCCTTTGGACTAGATGTGGTGCAGCAGGATTAAAAACTCTGAACAAAAAAAAAGAATACAAATTTAGCAGCAAAATGTTCCAGCATTATTTATCCTCTATCTGTTCCAAATGTGTGTGTGTTTATATTTATATGTAAAGATACACATAACTTGCCACTGAGATTATTTACCACTCTGTAAACCTATCAATACATTATGCCTTTTTCTTGAAAGGGTTAACTTACTGAAAGAAGCTCTAATGTGCTAAATGAAATCCTGTAACAAGGGAATCCCCAAATGGACGTGCAATTGTGATATACAGAAGCTTCAGTGGATAAAAATCTTATTTGCAGAGGTTATTGGGAAACAATGTAAACAAGGCTATATGAATGTCGGTAGCTTTTTTTAACTGGGTCCTGAGGAACCGTGCATGATTCCAGGTTTATCCTTCCTCATAGTTTCTACTGTCAAATTCTGCTGGGTTTACTTATGTGTGGTAAAATGTTGCCATCAAGTGGCCATTTATTCAACTACAATTCAGTTCCTCCCCTCTGGGTCAGGCTGCTCGCTTTTCCTTTGGTGATGCCTTCCTGCATTAAACCGCATGGCATGGAAATCTATCAACTCTGCTGCTACTTATTATGCAATTATATTACTCAGAAGCACTTTTGATCCCAATTTCGTTGAATATGCAAAAAGTAGGGGGATATCTAAAACATTTAAATTAGCAGAATCTTTACTAATAAAAGCCAGCTATATTCACCCTCTGTAGCTGAGAACGTGTAATTCTTATTCTAAGGGAAATTCCGCAGGGAGGCGTTCTTCTAACTGCCATTGTACATACTCCCTTACAAACCATAGGGGGCATTATGTTACCGTGGTTTGTTCTCATTTATCCGTTTAGAATGTTGATTTGTTATTGTTCTTCAAATTCTCAAAAACCCTATACTACAGCAACAAGAAAAAAACTCAAAAAACTACATTCTATGTATTTTATTGTTTCTAAAGTCCTGTTCAGAACATCCAAAGCATGGCATTTTGTCACTTTCTTGTTATTTGCAACTTAATTTAGGTACATTTACATTCTCACAAATATGTAGATTAATCTCAAAAGTGCCAAAAACCTGCTGCTGACTAACCTCTGGGGAAGAGACAGGAAAGGCAATATAACTTTTGAGTCCTGGTTTCTGCACAACATGAGAGTATTCCTCCACTGTTGACTTCAAAAGAAATGCAACCACAGGGGAGATGGGAGAGAGAAGGATGACTTCTGTCCAGCTCTGGCTCATCTGTGCCTTCACACATCAAGCACTTGCATTGGAACCTGAAAATCTGCAGTAGGCATCCAAATTCTTCATCTTTACCAATAAATCTCAGTCAGTCTCCCAGTTCTCTGCAATCTTGCATGTACCTACACAGCAGACACCCAGCTAAAACCACAGGAATCCACAGCAGGGTTATGCCCTGTGTGTCATCACAGGGAAGCCTGTGAGCAGAGTCACACATCTGTTTCTACAACTGCAGCGATTTCAAGCACTGCTTTGTAACAGCACAGGTCTGCAATGTGATGGGTTACCTAAACTTTTTAGGAGTTTGCACTCCAGTTTACTCACCCAGCTGGGTGACTGCAGAGGGACAGTTAATGTGCCAGTTGTTATAGCTGATTCTGAAGCCAAGTTTACTAATCTCTGCATTCTTTCTGCAGAAAGGAGCTTTGAGGATCTTGTAAGTGGCAGGATTAAAGGCAATTTCAATACCGACT
Source organism: Turnix velox (assembly GCA_013400935.1). Lineage (NCBI taxonomy): Eukaryota > Metazoa > Chordata > Aves > Charadriiformes > Turnicidae > Turnix > Turnix velox. Next base: position 28,570 of record VZTY01002281.1, read on the forward strand.
AGCAATTTTTGTTTAAGGGAATTATCTTTAAGGAAGCAGGAAGGAAGCTTTTCAAACATGAAATTCACTGTGACTTAGCTCAAATTTAGGTAAAAAAGCAGGTATGAATTAGCAACCTCAGTGCTGAATTTAAATTGAATTTAAAACTTAGTGTAATGCTTATTTTAAACTTTAGCCTAACAGGAAAGGTTGATTGAAGAACAGATTCTCATCTTGCATAACTGATTTTTCCTTAGGCTAAGAAAATAGAGAAAAAAGCTTAGATGGGATGAGTTTGTAGATTAACAGTAAATATTTAGACCACTTCAGTATGAGTGCAACCTTATGAGGAGATACAATATATTGTATAGCATCTAGAAATCTACAGTTTCTTGTTTGAATAAAGACTTGCAGAAAAAATACAGAGGAGAAATGGACAAAATGGACAAAATACTAGATGGTAAAATGGTAACTTAGGCTTGTGTTTTGCTGGAGAGCATGTGTGTAATTTCAGCTATTTGTATTAGTCATCTTTTGGGGAAATTTGAGCTTTTAGTATTCATAAACTCATTGCTGATTATATACTGGCATCCTGAGGAGAGCGAGGAGAGTAAAAAGAGACTATAATGAGAGAGGCAGAAATATTTTGTAGTAAAACACTTTTCCAAACAACTTCAAACTAACCATGTTCTACTAAGATAGTTTTCAGTTGAGAACTGTTACTACTTTTACTTTTAAATAAGTTGGCTTTAACTTCATGCCACCCGGTTTCTCACCCATTCTTTATAGTACAAAGATCTCTCAAATGCATCAAGGATGTGCTGATATTGTTCAGTCTCTCACAACACCCTTCAATCACCAAACACTTGCAAGAAACTTCTACTGAAGAAAATAAAGCCAGCTGCATCTTCCTAACAGCTAGCACTGCTTGATACCTCTAAGAAAGGTATGGCGTGCTTCTTGCTGACAGTTATCTCCATGGATTTTGCTCTCTTAGACTATAAAAATTTAATGCAGAACTGAAAATACAGCAGAAGACAAGCATTGGAATAGGAAGAATTCCAGTATCAGTGCTGTTGCACTGCACGGTGACACAAGTGATTGAACAAGGAAAGAGTTCAGTGCTCTTGACACCTACAAAAACATTATCAAGAGAAAGAAAGGGAAATGGGGCCATCTAATTGTATAATATTAGAAGAATAGTTGCATAATTACAGAGCTACAGTGACAGCTGCTTACAACGTCCACTATCACACACTGCAGGTGGTAATTTATCTGTAGATTTTCCATTCATCTGAATGGAAAACAGTAGGAGGTGGCCTCTCGGCATCCCACATAATGACAGACACTTTTAGCAACTACAGTGCACTAGGTCCCCATTTTAATTTTGGGGAAAGGATATGGACTCGCCTATTGCTAAGTGACAATTTTAGAGCTGTATTCTTTATTGTCAGAAATGTCATAGGACAAAAAGGTGATGAGCAGGGGAACACAAGTAAAGTTCTTAAGACTTTTTATCACAGACTTCCTTTCTGGAAGTTTCCTTTAAGATGTACCCTGTATTGAACACATTTTGCAAGAGATGGTAAAGGAGAGCTGTGCCATTTAAGATTCAGGACTCTAAAATACTAGCAAACATGAAGACAACTGTTGGTAGTTTGAAATAATTATACATACATACATATATATAAGCCGCCTTTGTTATTTTATTTATACCTCAATTATGTCACTTCTTAAAACACAGTTTGGAAAGAAGGGCATATCTCAGTACATATCCTCTCACCTCCTTCATGCATATGAGTATACAAAGTTCACCTCAGGGTCAGAAATCAAATGGTTATTATGGTTTTAGAAGGAATATCACACACATCATACACTGTAGTGTCTCACAATACAGTCTCTTCATCTCTTCAGTTACCATCCTCTCTTTATTAATGAGCTCATTCAAAGCAGAGCAAAGCTTTAATCCTATACTTCTTTTGAGCAGAATGGTGTGCTATCCTCATTGGGTTACAGTAGTACCTGTTTACCATATACTTGTAGCTGGTTTTATTTTTATTTACATTGAAGAATATATGTTTCCATGCTTTTCATAATGGGTTTTAATCACTTGTTGATAGAGACTTGCCACAGACTTATTGCTTAGGTCTAGCAATTCTTGGGGAGCTGCCAGAACTTCCAGCAATAACAAAAGCCCATTACACCCATGCTGATTACTCCCAATGCATCCAGGAAAAGCTGGCAGACTCACTTTGTCACTTTTGCAGCTGGGTGGCATTTGTGAGGTGTTTCATGTTCTCATAGTGTTAACTTGCAACACAGAAAAGCACAAAACTATCATTTTAATTGAAGCAATCATAGGTATCATTCTCGCCACTGTATATTACATTAAGTTAATGAACTTTGGGAGATACACTTGAACACATCATCACGATCAGCCCAATTCATTATAAACTGTATGCCTCATTTACATGGGCTCCTAGTTTATTTTACTGGGAACATGGAATATGAATCCTCTGTAATCAGCTCAACTTTTTTCTTTCACACAAATTACTACTTCAGAGAGTCTGACTAAAGCAACAGAGGAAACAAAGCAAGCATTAGGAGAATATATACATATTCTAATTTAGCTCTGTACTCAAATTGGGACTGCTAAATAAGTAGGAAGTTTTGGAAAATGGTATTTTTTTAATACTCTTACCTACATATTTGCCATGAGGAGTAAGACAGCTTTGCCATTAGTACTCCCCCACCTCCAGCAGACCTCATAGAATCATAGAATATTTTCGGTTGGAAGGGACCTCAAAGATCATCGAGTTCCAACCCTGTTGCCATAGGCAGGGACACCTCCCACTAGACCAGGCTGTCCAGTGCCTTGTCCAGCCTAGTCTTGAACACCTCTCTGGGCAACCTGTTCCAGTGTTTCACCACCCTCACTGTAAAGAATTTCTTTCTTATGTCAAGTCTAAATCTACCCCCGGAGCTATCCCACCTGGCAGCTTTTGGTTCTTGCTTCCCTTCCCCCTCAAGCTGAACTTGATTTAAAAAGAAAATAATCACAGCTGGTTTACAGTTAAAATTAGCTTGAAGGAAAATGAAGCATCCTAGAAATAAAAAACTACAGAGAAGTCACTCTTTCCTACAGCTTTTTCTGAACAATCCTTTGCAAAAGTAGACTATGGCACTTTCCCTCTCAACCACATATACCAAAAATTATTTCTGAACCAAAATACATTTGTGCATTTCTATGTAACTTATATGAGTCTGCCCTTGCTAGAACCCCCTATACAGTTCTTTAAGGCAGCAACTGAACCATTCTATCTGCTGCTTTTTCTTGAACTTGTTAACCAGGCAACCTATATAGAAAGCCTTCAGCTCTATCATATCTCATGTTTCTTTACTCCACATGTATGAAGCCAGAAATTAGCAAAGATATTGCAGCTTTCATAATTCTTACAACTACAAATTAAATGTAATCACTTAAAAATACATAACTGTGCACACACACTGGTCCTTGGTTAGTTTGTCTATGAAGATGAGGAGTAGCACATACAAGTCATGTTGACACCACATATCGTATCTAACAAGCTCACATCAGTTAACTAAAGCTTACAAGTGTAAATTAGCCAATGAAGTATTTTGTTCCCAAAGCCAAGGTATTTTTTCTACTTTTGTTCACTCTTCCGCAAACATTGAAGAATATACTCACAAATATGCCACTAATTATTTCTGGTACATCTTTTGCCTGAAAATCCAAGTGCAAGATTAAATATGTTTAGTGGTCTCTTTCTAAACAACTGCTTAGACTAAGGCTGTAGATTTATGTAATCATCTAGTAAGGAGGGAAGGAACAAGGATTGCAACAGCAGTATCTGTTTTTTCAGATAAAGAAGACATATAGAAGCCTTAACACTCTAAAAATATAAATCATAAGTAAATACAAGCGAAACACTAGAGATACTGTGACAACATCTAAATCTTGGTTGCTGTCAAGCCTGAAGGTGACCTAACTGACAGTCTTATGCATTGAGATCTGAGCATATCTTGACTTCTGCTGATTGTAGCAGTGAGGCAGCATCAGCTTTTGTATTCTCAAAAAAGTCTTTATCTGCCCCCCTTTACGTATTTTGTACACTAATCAGAAGATGAGAATATTAATTGTTTGTAAGACAGTGGGCAGATAAGAAGAAGAAAAAATATATGATGTGAATAATTAAAACCACTTTTCTATCTACTGAGGGAACAGAAACCACGAAGATGAAAGTGAGGTCGCTTGCTTTATGAGTTGCCCAGCCAATCAATACCATCCGTCAGCAGCAACTGTATAAACACATCCCCTCAGCAAAGCCTTTGTAGAGCCACCTGCACCCTGATCCAGACTGAACCTTGGTGACATTTCAAACATTCTCACGAGAAGTTTTCTTCATTCAGTGAATACAACATACTGCATGGCTGAGCAAATTACTGGAACATATGCAGTGGTAGTTTAGGATTTTCAAACAGCAGTTTAAGCTGCTGTGGGTTTTTTCAAACAATGCTTTGTTTTAACATTTGAAACCTCCATATTAATTTCCTTCCATGTTCCAGCTGGATTTACCAAAACCTTTTCATACTTTGCAGTTTGAATCACAGCAAGCTAATTCCCCAACCACTGTAGATCAGTTTAGCTGCACTGAAATCAGTGGAAAGAGGTAGATTCAATCTGAGGATTTAGACTATTGAATTTTAGAGGTTTGAGGTTTGTTTGTTTGTTTAAAACAAGCATCTTGAGCAGTTATTTATTATTGAGCCATCAGGTTTATTTATTTTTCCAATGCTTGACAGAGTCATAGGAGTGAATTGTCATTGGAAGAAGCAGGGGGTTATACACACAGTTCTCTTTAACAATGGTATTTGGCAATGGCATCTAATCAGTCCTAACATTCATGCTTCTGCGTGCACAAACCAGGAGGGAAAGGTCTTAAGGAAGGTCTTAAGTGAAATTACCATGCAAAAGATCTCCATCCTGATTTCCTCACCAAACTTCACAATCCCCGAGCAATAGGAATCATGATACTGAAGAGTATTTCACACTCATCACCTTATTCAACCTGCTCTGAGTCTCCAGATTTGCCCTATGGAGTTTTCATTATTAAGGGGAGACTTTTAGAAGGTCTTTTTTTGAAAATCAATTTTAAAGTCTATCTTCATATTAAAGATAAACTTCTGCCAAATGAAAACTTATTTATTAAAGATACTGTTTAGTTTTCTCTTTAGGGTTGAAATCAGCGGGTGTTTTTTGATTTCATTAATGACAGGAAAACAGTAACCCACAACTACTTAATGCATGTGCATAAAAAGGTAAAAGCACTTTGCATCAGTTTCCTCCTTCCATTTCCCCAATGCACTACTTTATTTTGCACCTCTGTTCTCACATTGTGCAGTCATTGCCTAGAATAAGGGCAATTCAGTGCTTGAAGGAAGAAATTACAGAAGCTACACAAAAGTCGTAAGGAGGTATTTTCTGTCTTTCAATTTTCCTTCCCTGACCAGTCAATGCACGTGAGAATAGTGCTGCTGTGGATTCAACATTTCACTTTTTCATCCTACACAATATTGGCTGATTCCTCACACAAACTTTTCCACTTGCATATATGCTTGATTGTCAGAGGCTAAATGACATCGTCATTCATAGGTGAATTTTATATAGTTGGTCTTTGCAGCAGCTGAAATCATGGTACCAACAGTGACACTGGGACATATAAAGGGAAGACACCCAAGAAAATAACTCAAGCAGACCTACCAAGCTTTCATGTGAAACTTCCAGTATATCTTTACTCTTCTCAGACTAGAGATAATTCTTCTTTTTGCTATCAAGGCCAGAAGGAAAAAAACAAGCAGAACCAAACTGTGAGAGCAGTTGATTCTGCATCAATTTTGGCAAAGAAAAAGTCCAAATTTCTTCACCCGCCCTGAAAGAGAGATAAGAAGCAAAGTAGGACTTCAAAGCTCTGTATGCAGTATCCATTGGTATAACAGAAACTGCTGAAGTTGTACGAAAATCTCAAAATATTTGATAAAGTATCTTTTTCATCCATTAAGAAGTCTAATTTTAGTAAGAATTAGGTATTTAAAATAAACACTTTTACAAAACTATATATGCTCCATCCCATAAACCTCTGTGGGAAATACTGGAGGAGGAAAGGAGGCTGAAGCACGAAGAGCATGTCAGAATTTTTTTTCTAATGTCAAAGGAATTCTTTGACAATACAGTGAGATTCTCAGGCTCCACACTGACTGGTTAAGCAACCCTATGCAACTGTGCCTACAAAAAACTTCCAGTGCAGTAACCACCTAATAATTCATTGGTCAACGTGTCAGAAAAAATACAACAACAACCCAAAGACAAAACAAAATACCCTATAGGCAGAACATGTAAAATATCCTCATCAATCATTATTTTTTTCAACATACTTCCCAGAACAGAAAACCATGATTGGAAGCAGTGGCTAAGCAAATATATCAAATCTGACCTTACCAAAAGTATAATTTTTGTTTGGTTGAATTATCACTTGTAAAAACGTGGAAGAAACAGTTTACTCAAGTTCAATTCAAGTCCCAATAAGCATCTTTTGGCATCAGACTATTTTTGTCCATGCAGCAAACACACAGAGTCTGTGCCATCTTGGAGTCGGGTTGGATAGCATAAACATTGCTGGCTTGAGGGAAGTGTTTTCTTGCAAATGCTATCATTAGCTTTTCATTCTATAACCAAGAACATTAAAAAACCTTATGCTTTTCCAATGAAATAAAAGAAATACCTGGAAAGAACCCTCTAAAAGATATTTTTTAACCAGAATGAATCCAAAGATGCTGCTGCCAAGATCATACATCAAACAGTACAAAAACACAACTGATCACATCCCACTGTAGAGTAAAATCATCTTTAAAAATACTTTTTTCTGTCACCTTTTCTGACAAGCTTTATGTATTTTATTTGTATGCAAGTGAATAGCAGTTTATTGTGTCCCAGGGGATGATGTATTAATGATCATTTGCTCCCTGCTGTGTGGCCTGTCATAATTTTACAGAAAAACTGACAGGAATAACAACCAATCAGTCTGATAATACTGGCCTGACAGTGGCCACTCAGTCCATGTTAACTGAGGTCCTTTGCCACATCCTTAGGTGATTTTCATTTTTAAAAATGCTATTTTGATAGCATCTGCAAATTGCTTGATAGAGGCATACTAAACAAACAGCCTATTCCTTTTGTGTAGCAGTCAGACTTCTGTCTCAGCAGGTGTTTTCTGGAAAAAAAGGCTTCCAATCTGAAAGCCCATTTTGGTCAGCAAGAATCAATCTCTCAAACATTCAGCACTTTGTTATATCAATATCTTAACGTGGCAAATTCCTTGCAGCATAGAAGAATTAAATCCAGTTCTGACAGGTAAATAGAAGGCAGAATTTTTGTCAAATGATAGTTGAAAGTCAAATGTCAAAAAATCCCACAGATCTGTACAATGTGATGTCACTCATTTCTCTCTGCAATGCTGCCTGCTCCATTTTACCTTGAGACCAGCGGGGAAATCTAGGTAAAGAGAGTCGTTTCCAACTCTGACACACAAACTCAGATTTTATTAGTCGCTTCATATTATACTACCCTTCAGTAGATGCATCTGAGCTGTTAAAAAAAAAAAGTTTTGAGAAAATTATGTCAGTTTACCAAGCACAAGGTATGGATGACAACAGAGGAGATTAGCAGATGTTGGTACCAACAACTGCCATTGCTACCCTTTCACAAGAAGGGCCATGTTTCTTTCCTACTGTGTTTTATTCTTATTCTCTCAGAAACAACATCAAGTTCCAATTTCCCCAGAATTAGTCTGAAAGCAAAATCCTGTCCTGAATGATGGCAGTGATAAAATAATATTGCAAGAGGGAAATTAAAAAATATCCATGACAGGTGGGCATCAGCTTGAGACAGCACCTACCTCCTGGGTGACAGATAGACTGTGACAAGGTGTGACACGCCTGACAGACCCTACCTGAAGGAAACAGCATCACCCGCTACCTTCACACAGCATGCACTTCTGAGACCTAACAACAGTTAATAGCACTCAGGTGTGCCAGCTATAACATTTTGATGTAAATTAAATAGATACATTGCATGAAAGGCATTTGTATAAATGGAATAAGAAAGGGAAAGGTACTTGTTTGCTGCCTGCTGTTCTTTATGTGCAAGTCATAGTATATTACATGGCAACATACTTGCCTTCCATAGCCACATAAATGTTTTACTGGTTTATGAGATGTTTGCAATAAATGTGATTGATGATGATTTTTTTTTCATAATTGCCTATTAGAAATACACTATTTTGGTGACAAATCCTTAAGGAATATCTCAGTTTCAGAACTGAGGAAAATGAGAGATACCTGTACCAGGGACAAGGTGGTACCACTAACAAATGGCAAAATGTGCATACAATCTGCTGGTTAATTTTACTTCCACATTTCTTTAAGCTTGTTAGCATCCTTTCCAGGTTTACTGAGGGTTGCATTTCAATCAGATACAAAGACATATAAAAATACTGCTACTGTACCTTTGGGCAGACAAATAGCTTTAAGCTACACACACAAATAGTCACATGGGTGAATAGCTATAATTATATTGGAGTGCATCCAAGAAATCAGCTATTCTCTTTATACTTCTTGCATCTATGAATTTATGTGCACTAAAGCAAACATACTGTAAACTGATTTTAATACTGTAACTGTTGACCTTAGCATTGCAGCTTATTGACTATTTTTTAGACAATTGCTGTAGTGCTGGAAAAGATATATTTACATAAAAATTTATAGTAGGAAAGCTCCTGGATGATTTCTAATTAATACGGGACATAGTGAAAATTCACTCTAAAATCCAACAATATTAAAGGATTTTTGGTCTAAAGTTTTGGAATCTAATTCTGTGCTAAGTAATTCAGAAATCAGTAGAGACATAGAAAGAAAAAGAAAAGACCTCTATTATTTTCATATCTGTAGTAATTTCAAAATGCTAGGTATCAGTAGGATTCTTCCAGCACAAGCTATATCAGAGGCTGAAGACAGCTGCAGGAATGCTCTAAAGGTCATAGATGGATTTGTGCTCATTAGTGGCCCTTGTAATGTACTTGTCAGAGGTTTGGCTGCATTGTTTATATCAGACATCTCTGCATACATTAAGTGGCAGTAGAGCAGGACTTCAACTACTGACAGGAAGAATATGAGTTAGGAGGATATGCAATTATACCCCTCTTTTTTGCATAAAAATGTAACACGCATAGACAAACTTATGAGTTTCTGTTACTACTGAACTATGTTCAGGACCTGCCCTCAGTTGTGACTTTTGTTGGGACTCAGCACTTTGGTTTTTTCAAACATTAATACAAAAAGTGTAAGAATGATAACACCAGTTAAAGTTACTAAGGATGCATTACTCCTTATGAAAATGCATCATAGCATTGTCCTCAAAGATATCAGTAACATATCAAGAAAGTCAATTGGTAAACATAATATTCAATAAGTAAGCAAATAATCATACACACCAGGAAAATCTCCTGTGATGATAAATTACAAGGAAGTCATTTGGTATCATTTATCAAACTTTTCAAATACATGTTCAGTTCCACTAACTATTTCTAGTTAAATTATAGCAAATAAAAATAGCAATTGTAAGACAGTAAATGAATGGAACCAAAATCAGAACTTCCACATCTGTGAATTATTATTCACAGATTTCCATAACAATACATTTTTTATCCTTCTGAGTTAATTCAATTAAGAGGAAATTTGTCCATTTTTTTGCCAAATAAATTAGATTTTACATATTAACTTGGGAAGACATCAGAGGAAATTTACAGGGTTTATTAGGCTTAGGAAATTAAGTTACACAAAATTGTGCTTCCTTGTAATAGATTTAAGCAGTAATATTTAGCAGTCTGCCAAAAGATAAACATTTCTCATACAAGTAGATATCTTATGACCTGAAAGAGACACTACTTTTTTACAGCACCTGCACTCATGACTTTGTAAAGGAAACACTGCTCCTACTTGTGAGTTTCTAAAATACCTAGAGAGCTCAACAGAATGGAAGAAAATTCTAACTGCGACAGCATCATTTCCTCATTATATGGGGTAACAGTTGGTGAGGATACTCCAAATATCAAAAAAACTTGAGGAAATGCTGAAGAACATAGCAGAAAGACACTCCAAGCCAGTCACAAGGGTATGTTAGCCCTCGCTGAGCTTAGATGGTCCTCAGGACCTGGCACAAGCCCACTATGCTCTCTGGTGGCCAGGGTAGAGGGTGACAACCAGCACCAGGCCCAGGCTCAGTCTGGCTTGTTTGAATCAACGGCAAGATTGATTCATGCACCAGATGAAACTCCCGTATAATTAACAGCACACAGAGCTACACAAGGCCAAATCCACAGCCTGGGAGGCTTAGAATTTATTCTGAGAGGCTGCAGGTGTGACCAGAAAATTCAGGGTAACTGACACGCACAACAACCCTGTCTGCAAGGTTCCTTCTACTCAACTTCTAGTGACATGTTAAGCAATGTGCCCCCCACATAACTTTGTCCCTTCCTTTCCCTTGGTGCGAATACATTATGTCCTACTGAAATCAAGAACATCAAAGAAATAAGAGGCAGGAAGTAGCTTTCTTCCCTTGTAAGGCTGTTCCAAGACCAAAACCTTTTCCAAAAAGACAAAGGAGAAACTCCTGCCTTCCCATGAGTGTAGCCCAATGTTACTCCTACTCCAGATTGGGCCACGGAATTCAGTATTGTAGGGGAGAGGATGCAAACACCTTAACTGGAGCTGTTACGACTTTCCTTCTTCATGCCTACCTTCAGACATATTGTATTTTGCCTCTTACTGCTCTGCCAGTTATCCAGCAGATAGAATGCACAGAGGGCTCCTGAAGTGGCTTATTTCAAACCACTGGTGATATCAAAACACTCCAGTGCGCAACCCTCAGCTCCCAGAAGAGCTTGTTTTAATGCAAGCCTGCAAGAATCAAACAAATACCACTTCATCAGAAGTGCACAAGATAGCATTTAAAGAAACGGTGCAAACCATGGGTTTAAAACCCTTTATTTGGTAATAGAAGATATAAACAATGTGATGATTGAAGCATTCTGGTATGTCTTATTGATATATCTACTGAACAGACAGAACAGCAGAAGTGTGGTGTGAGAGAGATCTTTTTTCTCCTCTCCTTCAGCAGTACTTCTAAATGCTACATTTTTGTTTTCAGCACTGCCTTCAAACACAGGCCAGGTGAAACTACTGAGATACTTGGTGATATCTAGGAGTGGCCAGTTAAGGGAATGGACAGAAGTCAGTGGCTTTTTCTGATTTTCTTTCAAATTATGGAGCTGAACACTAGTGTTTGAGAAGAATACAATTAGAGGCTATGAAGGCTGTGTGGAAGAAATAGATCATTCCTGGTAATTTGGGGATCAGCTTAGTGACACCCTGAAGATGTGTTTTTATTTGGTTTTCAATTATAGATTGAATGTATGGCTACATTGCATGGGGCTTGAAATATCATTATAGTTAAAAGTGCTTCACCTATTCAGTAAAAAAGTACTTTAGAACGATAAGACAGCCAACTAAGAGAGTATGCATACTTGTCCAAGAAAGATTCAAAATGGCTGGGATAAAACAAATCACACAGCAACAGCTATCGTGCTGCTAGGATATGTGACCATCCCAGGATAAGGATTACCAAAAGTGATTTTCCCCTTCTGATGCTGCTGCTGGTGTCCTAGGGAGTCTTGTCATGTGTTGAATGATCCACTCCCCCACATGAAAAGTACTTGAAGCACATACAAACACCATAAGGGTTTGTATAATTATTTCTTACCTTGGGCTCTAATAACAAATAGTTGACAAAAAAGTAACACAGAAATTAAGAGAAAGGAGGTGGGGTGGTTATTTTTACATCTGTATTTTGGCACCGGGCAAAGAGAATCAGTTGAAACTGGAACAGTAGTCTATTGAATGGCACTGGGCTTTAAATGGCTTTTTGACTTGTAGTTCCCTTCTTACCTACTGAAAATGGAACAAGCCGCTTTCCTCTTCTCTCATCCTAGCTGAGAGATAACTTTTCTGTACCTTGCTTTAAACATCTGGGGTAGACATCTGTTATTTTTCAGCCAACAACGTACAAGAAGGAGTATGCCAACAAGTGCAAGCTGCATCCCAGAGTTTTGTGAAAGTCTTACTTGAAACTATTGAAAACACCAACTTCAGCCTATACAAAACATTGACTCTTCAGCACTTACTCCTAAGCTTGTACAGCCGGGGCTTTGACCCTAGTGAGGCAGACGGTGTAGATGGCTTAGTATATATTTTCAGGATCCTTGAAAATAAAAAGCATAGTATCGTATGAATATCTTTATTATTACTTGTAGCACCGGTGCTTGGTTAGGGAGAAAAACAATTACTAAACATTGAAATTTTTTTAGGCATTTCAGGGCTGTCCCTGAATACATATTACAGTCTATGAAACCATTCTTTACTTTTGATGAATATCTTACAAGTGACCATCTGGAAATTATCAAAATTCACAGGAACTAAAAAATATATACACAGTGTGGTTTCATTATTCCCCACACTCCCGTATCACATCCCATGTTTAAAGAGGCAGACACACTCATTTATTTATTTTTAAAATACTTGAGCAGAAGATTAAGCTCTTAGAGGGGAACACAAGAGTAGGAATATAATGAACCAAAGCAGGCAATAGCTCTTCTCTATTTTTGGCTTTCCCAGTACCATGACCCTGTTATACAAACAAATGCCATTGTCCCCATGCACTAAGGTACAGGCTGTCTCACAAGATACTGTCATCCCTGGTGCATTTAATTTGACAGATTGCCCATGCAACTCAAATAATCTGTGGCCTAATGAAGGCTTTGCTTTTTTTCTCTCTAATTATCACCTGTTTATTGACATACATCTGGAGGCCTGATTCAACCTCCCCACTCCAGTGCTGTGCTAAAAGTTTTCTTTCTTTTGAGGTTTACAAAATGCCTGTGATTATTGCAAAACATCAGCTGAACCATTAAAAATAAAGTAACTTTTCAGTATGGGGTTGTCTTTTACTGGAATAAAAAAAGCCCGATAGTTTTCACACAATTACTTTAGGCCTGTGGGGATTGATTCATTACAAAAAATAACTTTGTGTTTTCCATGGTTTGATGCCAGTAGAATCATTAAAATAATGTCTTATATTTCTTAATATGAGAATTCTCATTAACATGATACAACCACTATTACTATATTCATCTCAAATTTGGTGCCAACAATTTCCAGAGTGACTTTTCATATAAAACGGGTGATTGGAGAACTAATAATTGAAACAGACATTAACAAAGACAGTTTGATTATTAATAATTAAGCTCAGTGCCTTTCTATGATAGCTTAAGCACAAATTGGTTATAGTCTACCTGTCATATTTGTTTTTCTATGAAATTTTGAAAATAAGTCTTGAAAAGCCAAAACAGTTACTGTAAGTCAAAGCATATGGGAAAAAAGTTTTTTCTTAACTACTTTTTAACTACTCTTAACTACTATTTTACTCTTTAAAGAAATATGCATATTTCAGGTAGAGTACACATACTAGCTTTCCTTAAGAAACTACCTCAAGGTTCTGTAAATTTTTAACAGTGCCCTTTATAAATGTTTCAGGGGCTATAGAAATGAGACAGGCCTATAAGAAGTTTAATGGGTCCCTGTTTAGCCATTTGTAATGGGGATTTAACTGCTTTGTTTGTGAGCTTCAGCCAAGAAAACAGATTACCTTCATCAAGTACTAATACTCCAGAGTCGATCTAAACTCTGCTCAGCTATGGAAAGCTATCATGGGATGTCAGTAAGTATTATAAACACTAATCGAGCAAACCTGTCAGCTGCTTTATAAAAAAATTATATCCAAATCCAAACTCCAAGTTCAATGCTGCTCTTCCATGTCCAAAGCTTTAAAAAAACATGTGATGGATCATTAGAGACACATTGCAAAATTCAAAATATTGTAGTCATAATTGAAAACCTTGCAGTGAAGATGATGTTCTCTGAACATCAGCAAACTAAAGGCATGTGTTAAAGATTAACAAAATAATTATTTCAAAGTCTCGAAAATTACATCATACACACCACTTCCATCAAAAAAGTTTTCTCCTTGTATGCATCGTGTCCCTCTCACAGGAGTGAAGCTGTTATCAGTACAAGGCAGAACTACTCCTCAGTTCATCCAGTACATACAGACTAAACCAAAACATAAGATTTATTGCCACAATTCCCTGTGAGAGACTGCGGCTGTCAAATCTTAAACAAAACATATAAGAATGAAGAATGCAGATTTACGCATATAAAGAGGATATAGAGGCTTTGCCCCTCCATGCCCTGGCAGAGCCATAGCTAGTCACACAGGAGGTATGCTTGCCACTCTGACTCCCTTTACTCCACAAAGCAGGGAAGAAGGAGCACCAGCAGCACAGACTGAGTCAATACTCTTCATGGGGCTACTTAAGGAGAAGCCATGCCACCCGTTTTTGTCTTCTTGAGTAAATGGAATTCCCATCCCATTTCTCTTTCAAAAGTCATTTTTCCTTAAACCAAGCAGAGAAATTACATTTAGGTGGAAAGATTGTCTTTTCCAAGAGCAGCTCATCCATTTGGGATGAAAGAGAAGTTGGAACCAGCTAGCTCTCATGGACAGCAAGGCACTGCAGCATCTGTGCTGGCCAGGACAGTTCCTGACAGAAGACAGCTGTGGCAGCCTTTTGGGGAACTTTGGGGACAGCCTGACAAGGAACTGAGCAACAGGATCCAGCAAAACACTTAAATGTCTGCTTAACTACCCCTGTGTTTTCATTATTACTCCAGAGATGGTGAACATGCCTTAGCAGCCTATTAGGCTGGCAACAACACCATGGTACTTTGGAAGATGGAGCCCAGCTCCAGAAATCCTGCAGTAACACTGCCTGATGAAAAAGCAGAAATTTTCTTTCTCCAGGGCTTTCAATGTGCAACCTTTTATGACCAGGAAAATAAGACAAGTGAGAGAAGGAATATCTCATGTGCTTTATCCTCCATTTTCATCTCTTTGCCTGGAGTAATTATTCACTAAATATTTAGAACAGCTAAAACCCTGTTTTCAGAAACTTTTAGGAGCAATAGCAGGCTGTTGACATGAGGCTCTCATACTTACTACATATTGTGTGCTTTGTAGTAAATATTCCTATGAAGGAGAGTGTTTAGTGAAGAAAACCTTATAAGACTTGCATATGATTGGCATATGGAAAAATATAAACAGAACACTATTTGCATCAGAGTACATTATGAGTATTTCTTTTATGTTTATTCAACAATTGTTTCCTAAAAGGTTTTCCTCCAAACCAAGCAATTTAATTTTCTTTTTGATGTTATTCTCGGTGGTTATATACTTAATTAGCTTCTTAAGCTTCAAATTTATTTGCATTTGAGATAAATGTAATCTGTTCTTGGTATAACTTTTCGAAATCAAAATATGGACTAAAAAGGTGCAATTTTGATTAGTGGAACAGATTAGTCTAGCAAGTAATCATAGCAATGAGATGTTAATTGGTGTCTGGGTGGTTCTATTCATAGCAGCAATAGGTCATAATAACACCCAATGTCCTCTACTGTTCAAGACCATTTTGCCTTCTCATTTATCATACTGGCAATTATATTGTTCTGGAATTTCCTGTCTATCTTAACAACAGAAAGGTATATAAAATGATTCACACATCTCTGATTCTTTGAGGCAGAGGAAACCCAGAGGAATGCATTCTAGTTCACCAGAACTCCTATTTGTTTCTAGAAGTTAGCAGGCTGAAACTAGCTACGTTTTGTTTTCAAAAAAAATCGATTCTTTAAAATAAATAAATAAATAGATCAGTGCTTGTTTGTTATGTCCTGAAGATCCTGCTCCATGTACTTCCCCTGACAGATCCACAGATTGCAGTGGTGCTTCACCCAACAAGAAAGAGATGTGCCCCAGGTGTGGTCCTATCACCCTTCAGAATGCACACAGTAAAGGACAACACTGAGGATTTGATCAAATGACCTTCATTCTCCAGCCTAATTGCTGCTACTTTTAGTCCTCTCTAGGAGTTTTTCCACATTGATACAATCTTCTTGATTTGAGTAAAAACATTTTTGGTGCTGACATTCTCTGCTTAGAGTCTTAATCATCAGGACCCTTAAATTTAGATGGTTTTGAATCAGATGGAAAAAATTCACCCATAAGCACATAGGCAATGCAGACCTCTGTGCTCAATTTTTGCTCAGTAACATCATTCATGCTTCTCTGTGGTACATGTGAGCAGGCACAGGCTGAGTCAGAGACAGGGCTTTGGGAAGGAGAGGAAGGGAGAATGAAGAAATAAATAAAAGAGACAAGGAAAGATACACCCCTGATGCAGTTGCTCCTTCATTATGTGGCATTGTTTACCTGTAGGTTTTGCTCATTGTTTTAAGGTCAATGTTATTCTTTTTCTCCTTTCCTCCAATGGCGTCTGCAATGCTTCAAATCACATGGTCAACTTTATGCTCAACTGTCTTTAATTTGTAATCCCCTTTGTGTGATATTTGTTCTATTTCAATCACAAGTGCATATTTCTTTATTGGCTAATTTAATTTCATTGATACTACTGTTTTCTCTTGCTAGCAGAAGTCTGAGATTCACATTAAGTACCTTGTCATTTTCTAATAGCCTTCCCTTCAGTGAGCCACCCATACTTCTGGGTCAGGGGCCTTTTCTGTTTTCCCACTGAACTTTCTTGGATTTTCATACAAATTAAACCACAATTTTGAAAGTCAGTGCATAGATAGCAAGAGTCATAGGAAAAAAGAACAGCAAGTTCCTGAAATCCAGAAAAATACACTTTCAGAAAAGGAAAAGCCTTGCAGCTTATTTGTAGTTTATAAAACATGTGTCAGCTTCACATTTAAGAAAAATATAATCCACTTTATGCATTGAGGTGCATAGTACCTGCCTAACCCTAAGACATGCAGATCCTGAAATTATATTTGGGTTGCATTAAGAAATCATGATGATACCAGGAAGTTTCTCCTTTTTTCATGGGACAAATCATTTTGGTGGATTGTAATATTTACCTGTCAAAGGCTTCTGAAACATATATTGCATTATAATTCTAACAAGTTTTACCTCTATTTCATACACAACTGCAACCATTCAGCACATTCTCAAATAAAATACCTATCTGAGTGGTAGTCAGGGAAAATATTTCAGCTGAATAAGAAAAAAAGAGGAGGAAAGTCTTTTCCTCTATCCCAAACATTTTGAGAAGATGAAGTCTGTCCACGAGTTACATTTAGAGTTTATAATGTGGCTACACTTCAAAAACTCTTACTGCGAACACTCTGAGGTACTGTCTTAAACAAACAAACTTTCACAGATAAATGAGAGATCCTGCACAGAAATACTTTGGATTTCAACCAGCCTCTAAGGAAGCCTTGGCACTCTGGTACATATTCCCCAGCATTTTGAGAGCCTCAAGAAACAGGATTTATCACTTAAAAGCTGGAAAAACATTGATATCTGTAACAGTGAAGCAGGCTTGAGAGCTGTTAAAAATTCTCAAGCCCAGAGAGAGTTCCTCTCTTTTTCCCTTTCTTTTCAATATGATAAAAAAAAGGAAGTCCCATCAACATACTGTGTCTTTGTTTTCTCATTATCAGAGGAAACTTTCACTCTTCTAAAGTGTTAAACCATTTCAGCAACTGTTATGAGAGGGATCTTTGACTCATATACAAGGTGGCTATACTCACTATCCCCACAGCTCTGTTCATACATATTCCAAAATCAGTGTCACTTGGTATATACAAAATACTTAATCTTTTGCAATAAAGAAACAATTGACCTAAGGTAATTTTCACTGCTACTCTGAACTGCCTGGAAGCAAACAACTCCTGCATGTAAAACAGGTTCCTGATCCCCTGAAATTGATTAGCTAAAACAATTACAATTAATTAATGCTCTTCAAAGGGCTGCTGCAATCCATAGAAGGAATAAAATCAGCCAGGTGACCTTTAACATTAATAGATGCCAGGACATTAACATATTAATTTAACACCTAAAAAAAAAAAAAAATTACTCCAGTCCCTTATCCCTAAGCTGATGTGAATAAATAGAGACGAATATAGAGAAACGGGGAGCTCAGCAGCTTAGAACAGCTGAACATGTTACACTTCAACATGCTCCAAGATAAAAGTGCATCAAAGGAATAAGGAATAATAAGTATTTAATATGAAAAAAACAGGGAAAGCAAGATTTTGAACTACAGTTGCACTATGAATAAATATGGAAAAGTAGGAACCCATGAAAGGAGGTAACAATTGGAGTTGCTATATACCATACTTTCCTCAGTAGAAATCCCTGTAAGCTCAAAGATTTCATCCATTTTAAGGAATGTGAATTGAATCTTAACTCCTTGTAATTTTTGTATGGTTTTTACAAACACAATGAGAGTAGAGTGTACAGATTCATTACAGCTGCTCCCAAGAAGTGTCTTAACTGCTCTTCCCTGATGACTTCTGTTGATAAACATGCCAATGAAGTTTAATTAGGCTGGTTTTTTTTCTTCTTGTCTACTAAAGTAAAGAAGTTAATAGTTTAGCAGATTGCTTTTGAGTAAGAGCAAGTCCATTTTTGAAACCTCTTTCAAACAAGAAATAATACTTTTACTTCCTTCTACATTTCACATACACTACAAAAGTGACAGTGATTTACTTTGTAGCTGCCAAGGTTCACATGATTTTATTATCCATGTATACTACAAATCCCTGCAGAATTTTTATTTACATGACTAATTGTATAAAGCATAAGGTCCTGAAATTAACTTGGATATTGTCAATTTGAAAGCCTGGATGAACTCAAAGCAAAGATACCTGCAGCACAGAGCGTCCTACACCAAATCTTTGTAACTCGTACAAGGTGACAAAACACAGAAAGTGGAGTTTTGTATGTACCCAAAAGTATTGCTCAACAAAGCAAAATCTTGCAGAGAAGATATCAAGCACTTCTATACAAAATATTAAATTGCTTGCCATTAATCGGTGAATTTTGCAGATTCATTAAAAAGAGCGAAAGAAAAAAATCACAAACCTGCTTTCTAGTGGCTGTATCACAGTGACCAATTTTACTGTCTGGTAACCTCCAAGGTACAAGTGTTAGTATTCATTAGTTATTGATGAAATATTAATATTCTTCTGTGACAGCAATAATACAGAATCCATGATTCTGTGAACACAACTTTACGTTACTTACTTAGAGGAGGAGGCATTCCTATTTTTAGGATTACTCAGTTTGGGAAGAAGAACAGTAGGAAAAGCTTGTCTAGATCAGTCTCATTTTCTTGGAACTGGTAGAGACTGTGTAACACTGGGAAAAATTATTCTGATTACATGCTGTCTCCAAAAACTAAGCATTTCATTGTGTGAGATCCAGAATTTCTTCCAAGATTCATGATAGTGTCTCTGATTGTGAAGAGGCAAGGCTGAATCAATACCATCACACTAGACTCTTCTGTAGATTAGACAACTCTTGTTCACAGTATAGTGGCAAAAATAGTACTATTGCTTAGAGCATTAATACATCTGTGCATGCTGCAAAGCCATTTATTTCTGTTCTCTTCTTACATTTAAATGTGAGGGAGTCTCATCTTCTGCTCTCCAATTATTTTCTGTTTCCTCTCAGTCATATATATTTATGATGCATCCAAAGTGTGTGTCATGCTGCACACCTACATAGGCTTATTACCTGCCTACAGACCAACAATTTTGTACAGCAGTGACTTCAATCTGAAAGCTTTTAACAGCACTGGCAACCAGCACATCACTCCAAAATACTCTGACTGTTCTAGAGAGATGATTCATGGTGCCTTCTCTCACCCAGGCTGACAGAGTGAAAGCCTTGTGCAGGAGCAAGCCACCAGACAACCCAGAACATAACTTATAAACACCAAGAAGTGGGAACACTTTCCCAAGAATGAATAGGAAATAATCAGTCTCCACTCTCCTAGTACAGAAGATAGAAGGCGGTGGGCTTCTAGTGGCTTGAGGCAGAAGATTTAGTCCCAGCTATGGGAACACACTCAAAGTTCATGAGTCAAACAAGGGAGTCTAAAGAATATTACACTCTGTATGATCTAATTCCTGTGCTAGGGCCTAAGAGGAGAAAAGAGCTATAGTAACCAAGATCCATTTACTCTGAATGTGGTATTCACAAGGGAGGAGTGATTGCAGTTATGTATACAACCAGCTAGAAGTATCATATTAAACTAACCTCCTCCCCAATTTCCTCTTGTAGTCAAGCTTCTGCGCTTAATACCAGTTGAGTTGCCTTAGTATGTCCTTCTATTACTCCAGAATCACTTTCACATTGCTATAGATAACCATCTATGCTATAAGAGAAAGATGTAGACTTTCAAGGTGAGCTGGACAAAGAAAAAAGAAATATCTACCGCTGCCACAAAGCATGAGGCATACTTAGTATTTGAAGACCACAGTTGAAAAACAACAGATCTTCCTTCCTGCTTGAAAGACAGATGTATAATCTGACTAAATCCCAATGGATCTAGTATTTAGATACAATCAATGTAGTTGCACTGCAAAGGCAGGCTGTGCATCACATTTTATCAAGTGTGAATTTAAAAAGGGAATAAGAAACCAGAGAGTATGTTCTCTGTCTACCATTCCCCACCAAAATGCATGTGTGGGGAATGGATCCTTAATCAAAGCAAACAAGGATAGTACAGAGGCCTCAAGAAGCCAGGAAGCCAGTAAAGACTGTAACTAAAGTAAAGCAAAAGAAGTAGTGAGTAAAAAACTCCACCTGGAACATTTCTCACTTGCAAAATAAGCTCTTAAAAACATTTCCCATAGGATTTAAAACACCTACAAAAACTACTTAACCTACAGAAAAGTGGATGTCACTGCCTGCATATTTGTTCCTGTCCAAACATTGTTACCCAATTTTACTGATTATAGCAGCCTATGACTTAGAGTGACTTTACTTTTTAAGTAGACAAGAACCAAATTAATAGTGATCTAGAAAATGTTCCTTGAAGACCTATGTATTTTAGAGAGTGGAGATTTTTAAAATAGCAATAAAAGTTCTGCTGAGGGCTATATGTTTTCAGTAAAATTACAGGAGGATCTGTAATGAAGAAAATATAGTCCTTTATGTTTACAGAATTAGTTTAAATTTGTGATCAAGCTCTAAAATATTCTTGAGCTCTCCTCAGAGTTAAAATTACTGGTTCTAAAATTCAAAACTCATTGAATAAGAAAAAATATTTCAAATAGTGGATAAAGAAATTTCAGTGAGATTAACTGCATAAAAGTAGTAAAGATTTGTTGCCAGTTTATCATTTCTTTCACTGACCTTGCACTTCCACACCTCATTTTACCAGCTGTTCCACTTGTAAGTTAAATTGTCCCTGCCTCTATGAGTGAGTGAAAAAGAACACTTCTACACAGCAAAAAGTTTTCTGTGTCTGTTTTCTTTAGTAATTATAGAATCTATCCTTATGCAGGCTTTTTGTATTCATGTTAACATGAAAAATCCTATGTATGAATTGTCTTTTGCACAGAATAACTTAAAATAGAGCATAAAATCTATTTCCAAAAGGGAAAAAATCTACTACATGGGACACAATGTCTCTTCAGGCTGTTTTCCTCGAAAACTGCTTCTATAACAGCAAGGTTCACTGAGATGGAATAACATTTCCTTTCATAACTGACAGTCCATGCAATGCAAGTAAATGCAAAACGCTGCTTTTGGCCTAGAAATTATGTGTTTGAGTTGTGCAGATTGCAAAAGAAAGCTGTGATGAACTTCACAGCCTTGCAGTGGTTATATATCAGTTCTGAAACTTCAGTGCTAAATTGGAAATAACCCTCAGGACTAATGCACCACTCCCAGGTTTTGGAGGCTGCATAATATTCCCATATGCCTTCCAACACTCAGCCTTACTACCACTGTTATTCAAAATAAACCATACCAGCTAGAAAGGAAGTAGTTCTAAAGTGGCTTGTCACAATGTTAATTCTTAGTACGAATTCCCAGGGAAAGGAAACATTTAGTGGAAAGAAAGGAAAGTCCATCATCATCTTTTGGATGAGGAACATACAGAGAAGTTGTAGACCAGTACTCACTCCCTCTTTCTGGGTAGATCACATTCCAGGCAGATACCTCTTCCTCCTCCAAAATCACCGCAATAGCTCTTAACACCTGACAGACTAAAATATTTATTCATGAATTTTAACTAATTTATAGTCCCCTGTTGCATATGTCACATTATGTTTGATGCAAAAAGGCACTTTGGACTGAAAATTAACAGAAATTTGACAGAGACAGAGTAGCTTCACTAACAATGAGGAGCAGCAGAATTTCCAGATTATATCTGATTCAGACCTCTATGAATTTTCAACTAGAATTTCTCAAATTCTAGTCTTCCAGTGCAAAAAAAAATGGTATGATCCTTCAATAAAAATAAATCATTGTAAGAGATATCTGCATGATATATTTTTTAAAAGATTATTTTTTCTGATAACAGCACTGTCAGCTGCTCCATGTCCAAACTCAGCTAACAAATACATTGTGCAGCATTTGAAGCTCTTCCAACAAAACACTGTCAACACAGGCTGTCCCAATTTTCACCAGCTGGAGACACGATCAGATCATTAAATCAACTTCTGAAGAAGATCTTTGCTGAAGTAAAGCCAATCCTCACACCTTATGGAGAGGGAAAAGTGAGGATCTGGAGCCGAGACATTCCAGCAAAATTCTAGGCCAAAGGAGATAACCACACAGCCCAGGGGCTCTGTCTGGCACCTGCTGCACAAGCTCAGACACTCCACCCTTTGCAGCACAGACAAGGACTGCAGTAGAAGGTTCCAGTTTTCTTCCACAGAAGTTATTTCCATTACAAAATCTACTGCACACTAATTTTGTATCTACAGTGGATGACAGTACAGCAGAGTGCAGCTCAGATAATCATATTGGACTACAGCAGCCCATCTTCTGATTTGTGGAGTTGTGATCAGTCTTACTGAACAAACTACAAAAACAGCTGAGTGATTACTTCTTATCCATACAAAAATCTTTTCTACTTGATCTCAAATTAAAAGATGAAAGTATAATATAATCTAATGCTTTTCAAATTCAATGTATAAAATAATGGAACAAAAAAGGATATCTTTTTTAGTAAGACGAGAGTAGGTGTAATAGAATCATAGAATCATAGAATACTTTGGGCTGGAAGGGACCTTAAAGATCGAGTTCCAACCCCCCTGCCATAGGCAGGGACCCCTCCCACTAGACCAGGCCGCCCAGTGCCCTGTCCAGCCTAGTCTTGAACACCTCCAGAGAGGGGGCATCCACAACCTCGCTGGGCAACCTGTTCCAGTGCGTCACCACCCTCACTGTAAAGAATTTCTTTCTTATGTCCAGTCTAAATCTATCCCCCTCCAATTTATATCCATTGTTTCTAGTCCTCCCATCCGATATTATGTTAAAAATTCCTTCCCCTGCCTTTCTGTAGGACCCCCTCAGGTATTGATAAGTTACTATGAGGTCCCCTCTGAGCCTTCTCTTCTCCAGGCTGAATAGTCTGAAAGAATAAGTAAGAATGTTTTTTCTTATAGAATGCTATTAATTCAGATGAGTCAAAGAAGATTCCATTACATGAGTAAATTGACAAATTTTTTAGCAACTCTGTTATAATTCCATGTAAATGACACATATTAAATAGAAAATACTACAGAGAACAATTGTGGTATCTTATCTCATAATTCCAGTAGATCCTATATTGGAAAACAAGGAACAACCTGTATTTTCTGGATTCCAAAGTATGTAAGTTTATGAAGGTTTTGCAACTATTGTCTAAGATACAATTTTTAATTCTAAACTACTTGGAATTTTACTTCAGAATTCACCTCATTCACTGAAATGTTACCTCAGCATCTATTAAGGTTTTAACTTGAGCAAAGAATTATTTGGCTTTTTGTTTTATTTTGTTTCTCATTTTTACATTTAAAAGCTGTCTGCTTCTAAAATGAAGCTATTCAATCCCTTGTCATCACATGGCCATAAAAATTGCAGGCAGACAGAAGTTAGCAATGGCTGCTTCACAGGCCCCACAGCAATGCATGGTAACAGATTTTCAAAGCAGTTCAAAGAGTCCAGTTTCCATCTGTGTTTGGTGAAGGGTGCAAAAACCTTGGGGCCATGTGAAAACTCTGCTTCATCTCTAACACTTGGAATAACAAAGGTGTTATTTTTCAAAGCCACATTCTCCCCTCCTGGGGTGGCTCTGCAGATATAGTTCAGGGAAGGTGGGAAACTTCAGAGTAGATATTCTCCTTCTAGACTTTGCCTCCTTCAGGGAGTTCTTTTGAGGATGTCACAATGGTGGCCTATATAACATGGGTTACTGCCAGCAGAGGCCAACAGTTAATGAACCCTATAGACAAATTCTTTCTTCCAATTTCAGTACAAAAATCTGCAGGAAAACAGCACCGATGTCTCCCCTTCACACCCTTCTCTTCAAGCCCAGGAGCGTTATTTGATCAAAAGAAAGTAGAGGGTGCTCTACACCCATTGTACAACCCAAAATCGTGCAATACACCACAGATACAAAGCATATTCAGCTAAGCCAGCTTCACTAAACAAAACAATATGAAAGGAATAACAAAATGGATTAATTTTCCTTCTTCTTGATAAGTAGCCAATTGCTAATCTGTGCCTCATTGTCATACACAAGGAAGAGCTTCTCTGATGTTTATTTCTACTTTGCAGCCGTATAAAGTTGCAAAAAAAAACAAAAACAAAAAAAACCTAAAAAATGTCTCTGACTAATTATTTTGATGGTATTTTTTTATAATACCCTTCTACTAAACATTTGCTATTGTTTTTCTTGTGACCTAGTATCACACAGAAATACACTACAAGAGAGACATGGGGCACAAGTTGATCAGAAAATATATGCAAAAGACAAGGGTGATAACTATGAGAAATTTCCTTAAAAGAGGTTCTGGGCAATAAAGACTTTTTGAAGTAATAAATTCTAACGCTCTTAAACAAGCTTTTTTTTCTTTCTCAAATGCTGCAATATACATGTAATATGCATGTTTATATTCAAGTCTAGATGTTCACTTATAGTTAAATCAAAATTTCATTACATTCGTGTTGAATTCAATGGGCTTTAATTCAGCTGACTTCTAGTCTAGCCCATGGGGCTGTGATTTTCCAAGGTTCACAAGGCTGAAAAAAAGAGTCCAACTGTTTAACGTAATATTTCTGTTCAATTATGAGAGATACTTTCATAAGGAGTTGGTGAATGGTTTTGACTTCTTTGGTTTTCTAGTATGCCTGTCTTACAGAGCATTGCTAAGAAAACTGTTTAATTTTTAAACATGTTTTCCTCGAGGTAGCTTATTTGGTGATATCTACAACAAGACTTTGACAGTTTTGAACTTAACTTTCTTGACTAGATTGACTTATAGAATTAGATGCATCTTCACTATGCCTTCCCATAACCACCCTCAAAACTCTTTCTCCCCTCTCCTAAGGACAACATGATTATTTTCTTGCCTTTTTCCATCAGTGGTATGCAAATCATTTCAGTGGAAATAGACCAACACAAAATCAGCATGAAGGAGCGTTGTTCCAAGGTCCCTGCCTCTTTCGCAGCACTGGGATTGTGGGAGGGAGCATAGATGATGGTTCATTTTGGGGAGGTGGTGTAATGCGCCATCTGTTCCCACTGCTGGTAGGAATCAAAGTGGAAGAGAGCACAACTGTACACTCACACCACCATTCCAAGTAGTCAATGCTTATTTTCTACATTTGAATGAAATTCTACACCTACAATTGCCTACAGCAACCCATATTTGTCCAGAGGCATTTGTTTCTTTGTTGCAAGTCTCCAGGCCCCCTCTTTTTGTTCAGTTTCTCTCTTAGGGCTATCTCTGTCCTGGCTCAGGTCATGTTGCTTCCTCTTTGATGTCATTGTAGGTGAGACTCGGGACAGTAGTCCATCTTAGATCTTATGCTAAAATGTATTCATTTGAGACCAAGAATTATTTCTTCATAGTTTTATCATTACTTCTCTTGTTAGACCAAGGTTTGAGTCAGAGTTTGAGGGATAAAGTCCCAAACCAAAAACAAGATTGCTTCCTTTTGGTATGTGCTTTGTTATGTTTCTATGGATTATTTTATTCTTTTGAGCAATTCAAAATTGAAATCCAGTGAGAGTTGGACTACAGTAATTTTTATTTATGAATAAAGATAGTTGATTGTGGTAGAAGGCTTTCCAAGGCACTGTAAGGTCAGAAAAAAAAAATTATACTAGCATTGTTTTGGTTTAACACAGGATAGGGTTATTTTTTCTGCTCAAACAAGAGCTTTCTTAGGACTTCTCTGGTGCCCTGGCATATACTATTTGATGCAAGGGAAGTGCTGAGAAATGGGGAGCAGGGACATTTTTGGTTGGAAGGGTAGCACTTTGAAGTATGCATTGTGCTGTCTCTCCTTGCTTTTGCACACTTCCCATCACCATGGTAACTGCCAGCTTCAGTGAAAAAGGAAACCTGCTTGGAATTTGTTTCTGTGAGTCATACATGTACTGCTACAACAATGATTTCTGACTAAATTATTAATTTCATGCCATGATCAAGCTTTGGTAAGCTATGCAAACTTGCAGCAGCTGAGAAATGAACCCATGACAAGAATTTCTGTGGTATTTGCAGGTTGAAAGCAAATTATTTTAAACCAAAGGGATTAAATATAATGATCCAAGTTTAAATAAATCTAAAGTCACTTTCCAAGGATTTTTGTACCTTGTGCCTTTATCTTCCAGAAGTAACTAGGCCATTTCTGGAAGTTGGCATATAAAGCTTAAATTCACAGTTTGCTGAAAGATATTTTTAAGATATAGCAGCCATTGTCACCTTTGCTTCAAATTTATGCTCAGAGTTTAGATAAGCTGCATAGCTGAAAACAAGCAGTCAAATCAGATATACATGCAAAGCGAAAAATGTGAAATACAGGACTTCCTGGTAGGTACAGAAAGTTCAGAGACCAAGAGTCATTCTTCCCAGATGGGAAAGGTGTAAAAAAAAAAAATCAGATTATCAGGGTTACACTGGCATGAGAACTCTTCACACTAATCAAAGTACTAGTGCCTGTCCATTGCCAATGCAGAAGCCTGGACTCATGCTGTAAACTCATCTTTAGGTGGTGCTACACCTAAAATCCAACTCACTCTAGAAATGTTTCCATCCCTGTCACTCTTACATCCCATCAGGTAATGTGGAAAACTATGTCTAGCATTTACCAAATCTAGATGATCACATATCTAGAAATATAACCTACACAGCAAATTCTATAAAAATCTTTGTGCAGGGAGACACCCCTTGTGTATTCTAATGATTTACCTACTTCACATTGAGTTAGTAGAAAAAAGTAATGGTTTATGCTTTCTTTTACATTATGTTGTTATGTATCATCATGAAAATATGAAAATTATTCTTTTAATGTAACATGTGAAATTTTCTAGGCAAATAATTTTCTTTACATTGCAATAGCTGTGCATGACAATAAATTGTCTCCACAGGTTGTGTCTTGAGACATTTATGATAAAACAAATGAAACTGACACACTCCACATTCCTCTTGACGTCTCTTACACTGAGTTATGAAGTGATCTTTTGTGCATAGGCTTTAGCAAACCGCACCCACTCTGCACATGCAATAAAATATATACCCAAGACAAAAGCCACATCCATTTTAACATGAGCATTGAATCATTATCAAATAGACACATAAACACGACAGGCATTTAAAGGCATACGAATGTATAAATTGGAAGGGAAAACAGCCCTCTTACACAAAATCACTCGATCTTTCTTAAGCAAATTTATATACATTTTGGCTAAATTCACAATGACACCTAGCAACTGGCTGGCATCCAGCAAACACATACAGGCAAAATTTTATCCAGGCTTGTATAAAAATCATCTCATGTGTTCCAGGTACATCTAGATTATCGTGGCTACAGTTCACACAGACAAGGCTGAGCTAGTTTGTAGTTCTTGAATTTCAACACTGCCCAGATGGTAACTATCAACTTGGAACACTGTGACACCAAATACTGAAACTGTTGATCTGAACTGAGCTTGAGCACCAAAAAATATTCATCGTTTAGCATTAAGGAAATACCCTGTTTATACTTCAGTACTTCAGTCCTGTACGGACAACTACTAACATATACATATGATTTCAACTGAATTACTGATGTTAATGGCAAGGTCAAGACAGCTCTGTTGAAACCTGGAGGCTTTTTAAAAAATCATGCCCTACATTTGAAACTTTTCCCAACTTTATCTGCAAATCCAGACTCTCAACTACTAAAGAGAAAACAAAATCATTCTAATTAGTAAAAAAAGATAGGCATTAGTAAATATTTTAATACTCTCTTGAAGGACAAAAAACTTTCCAACACAAACCAGAAAAAAAAAATTATACTAGCATTCATGTTTCCTCCTAAGCCTATTTCATCACAACTTGCAATATAGAAGTGAGGAAAAAATCAGAGTAATTTGACCTCAACAACTAAGCACAGGTGAAAAAAAAAATTAAATATTTTGGAGAGAGACACTAGTGGATGCAACAGGTGCCTTAATCCATTATAAAATACAACTGTATAAGCAGATCATTTATAATCAGCTGAATTATAACAAAACAGCTTTTCACCCAAGCAGTATCCTGGTATGACCACTCAAGTCATAATTTACGCAGGAAGGATTAATGTGCATAGTGTTTATTACTATTAGTAAGTGAAATTTCTGCATGACTGCAGAAAGCATTACTGCATCATGCAGTAAATTTCAATCCATTCACAACAGAGTCATGTGCATATTTCCATTATACACATATATGAGGATCAAGGTAAAGCTTTAACTTTAGGACAAGACATGAGTATTCAGATCTAGAGAGTAAAATGGACACTAAAATTTCAGTCTCAAAATGTGTTTTCTCCACACAGTCCAGGTCAGGAGAGCAACGGTTCCCCTATGCAATGCCACTGCTGTTTCCAAATAGCAAGAGATCCCTGGAACCCAGCTCTCTTCTTGAGCAACCCACCCATGCCTCACCTCGCATAAATCCTCAGCTATGCAGTGGATTGTGTCCTGGCAGGTGCACAGAGCATGGGCAGCATGGTGGCTGTAGGTGATGGCAGACAAGATTCACCATTCCTAAATCAGATAAGCTAGCAGATTTAAATTATTTCTCTTCCATGGCAACAGCTGGTTCATTGGATTTTGCCTAGCTGGGGATGGGCAATTTGTTTGCTTCATCTCTCTGCGCTTGAAATTCACTGAATTTTCAAGCTTTTGGGGACTGCTTTTCATAGGTCCCCATTTATTCCCCAAATTCTTCCTCAGACATAGTTATGTACACCTCGTCATTGCTTTTTGGATGAAACTGTGACTCTTGTGACACTGACAAGGAGCTGTTATCCTCTTACTTCCATTAGGCTACTGAAAGTTGATGCACACAAAACACAGGAAGCTGCCCTGTCTATTGTGACTGATTCATCTGCAAGGACAGTTAGTGCAGTCTTGAAGCAAAGAATGATCAGTTTTCCAGGAAGCCATCACTATCAAAGATCAACACCAAAGTCCTGTTTACACCCAGCCACAATAAACTTTTGACTATTACTAACTGGTCAAATAAGTATGAAAACAATCCTCACAAAAAGATACAGACGTTCATAGTAAATGCACATGTTTGCCTTGGTTAGGGAAATTTTTGTATCCATCCTGATTCAGCAGTACAATCTAAAGGGAAATCTTTATATTTGGCTGCTAGATATAACCATCCCGCTCAAATGAACTCAAAAATCTGGTTTCCATCCATGCTATGAAGAGATCAGCTAAAGCAGATTTAACTGATTAGCAAAGCACCCCATCTGGTAGGAGGGCTCCAAGCATGTCCTTCATGCACTGACATCTGATGCTCCCAACTGGGAGCCTTATGGTCCAAATTCAGCAGCACTGACAGCGGGTTGGAGAGAAGCTCTCCCCCTGACCAATGACAGCAGCTATGCTAAGCCTTTCTCAACTTGAAATTTTTTGTGCTTGCATTAACCAACTGTAAGCAGATTGCTGAATGTCCCAGCAACAGACAGACAACCCAGATTTGACCATTTTGCCTTTATCAAGAGGGGTGCAAGGGAAAAACACAGGTCTTCCTTCTATGTGTCACCACATGCACCTTCCAGTCACAGGATACTCAGTTGGACAGACCCATGGTCCGTTCCAGTATGTCTAATTCCACTAATAATAATAATCCTCTGTAATAGGCTCACGGCTTGAGCTAGAGCCATTAATCGTACTCCACTCACCCTAGCTTAATTCAGGAAATCTCCATCCTTCCTCGTCACTGAGCTACAGACTCTGTCAACACGATTTAAGCAGGCACCTGTGATACCACCTGCTGCAATCTATTTAATTCTTTGTCACGTAACCATTTGGGGTTTTTTATAGTTCATTCAGTGCAAGAGGAGGAGGAGTGGAGGAACACTGCTGATGGTAACTTTCCATTCCCACAAGTGATGAAGTTGCCCTTAGTGCACATAGAGACACCTCACTGGTAATCTCATTTGGTCCATCTAATTTCCTACTCACTTTTGTGTTAAGCTTTAGTAAATTAAAAATGCTGTATCAGTTCCCTATGTATTCAAGAACAAAACCAATCTTCTTCAGTCCTCTCAATGTACATATATACATATATATCAACAATTTTTTTTGTTTGAAACACTGTAGCGGGCAAAGAAGCAGAGAAACACAATCCCAGCATGAAAATGAGAAATATTGACATGGAAGAGCTCTAGTTGACTACATTTAATGGGAGGTAACCTTCTGTTCTAACAGAGAAGCAGCTCACCGATCATGACCTTTATCCCAGACCCTCATACCACATACCCTTTTCCATCCCCCACAAAAAAAACCCTAAAATTTTTATTAACATTTATATGCTATTCTAGTACTAGAGCTAGAGACTAAGAATCATATTTCCTTATGCAAAGCACTCTAACTCACCATATACCTAAAAGCTTTGCTCAGCACACCATGCGTTGCCCAATGCATCCTGTGACACCAGGTATGAGCTGTTTATCGTTTTAGGCAGCAATGGGGTCAGGTAAGGCCATTTAGGGCAAAATAAAAGGCTATCCACTATACAAAACCATAGTTCTGGATAGCCATGGAAAAATACATGGCTCACAAGAATTCAATTCTGGAGTAATATTTGAAATAACAGTCACTGCAGGATATAATTTTACTCTCAGCAAAATCAAGCCAGATATGATATTTTAAGCTTTAAATAGGAATTAAATTATTGACAGTACTTTAAAGCAAACTGTCAAAAAGCAGCAATATAGTGTGGCCTTCACTGAAGTGTAACTGAATTCTGTCCTTTCCTCTTTAAGGTATAACACCAAACTGATGGGCAGTCAGGGTTAGCCCAGGTTACAAAGATATATTTACCACACATGTAGTAGATTGTCATTTCCTATAATGTAATCTGTGAAATTAATAACAGACCTAGTTACAGTGGATGGATTTTGTGCAGGTTTTTTTATAAAGGGACATCATACAACAGTGAAAATAGAAAGGCATCATAAGACACAGGGGGAGATTCAGAGCCAAAAATAGATGATCCTGTATCAAAACTAATACCTGTATTAGCCTGTCCAGACTGTAAGCAAAGGAATGGTACATTTTTATTAAGGAGACTGCATGAGCTAAAAAGTGATTTTGTTTTGTAGAAGCCTACTGCAAGGCATACAGTAAACTTGAACTGGTGATTGATTCATGCTAAGTTTCATTACAGCTTTAACTTGGCTTAGCACCTTCTAAATGAATCAAATTATTCTGATAAAGAAAAAAGGTTTTACTCCAGAATAACTCCCTATTAAACACTGTTATAAAAACATTTTACTACCTGCCTTAGGTTTCCAAGGCCTGTTCACTTAGTCAGTTGGAGATGGATACACTGTAATTTCCAAGCAGAAACGCTTATTTTTTTGTGCCTGGGAATGTTTATGTTTGAGGGCAGCTAAGTTTTTCTACCCTTGTTTGTCCCATCTTTGTCTTCAGCAAGTTCTGTTGCTAGGGGGAACACTAAGGCAGTGAAACATCATTTTTGCTGTGTAGAATGTTCTTTTTAATGGTTTTATTCCATTTTGCTTATCAAACTCAGAAGCCAACTATTGATCCTACTGAGACCTTGTGAGTGAAGATTAAAGCACTCCAACATGTTTGTCTACAGGTGTGCCACGGTGAATTATGATCTTCGCATAATTCATAGAATGAAAAAGTTGCACCAAGAAACCAACTGTTAATCAGTGTATAGGCACAGGAGATCAATCTTTGATTCGTATATTCACAAATCCTGTTTACTTGGCCACATTAGAGAACAGACGGGTGTTCTGGAATGGATTCTTAGAAATGATGGATGTAATTGTCAAAACTGCCAAGGTCAATGTATAATGTTCAAAAAAGAACCAACTCATTTCAAGCACCTTCCATTTATCATTCATGCAATTTGACCCCCAGTTCTCTTTGCAATAACATACTATGAAGGAACAACTGCTGTGTTCATTCCTATATACTCCTGTGGACTTTTAAATATCATGCAGGTCACAACCTTTCCAAAAGACTGAGGACATTTGTATATAACTTTTTTCCACCCCCAAGTATGTGGAAGCTATTAGATGAAGCCTGACTTCAATAAGAGTTAGTTTGTTTCCTATGGATTTGTTATGCTGCTGTATTATATACATTTGAATGAAACGCGTTCCAAAATTTCATGGTTTTTCCTTTTAAGAAATATACATGGATTTAAATTAAGCTTTGAAGAACATGCCTAAATAATTTGCTTTTCAGATCTGAGATGTTTCCATCATTATTGATGTATCTTAGTTGCTTAACATCATGCTGTGGAACATAAGCCAACTCTAAATAATGAGCGTTAGAGGAAAACTGTCCCTGTGGACAGGTTACTCCATAACTCAGTCATTTCTTTTAAACACCAGTCTTGATCAGAGTAAGGATAATGAGTCAAGGGGAAAGGACTGGTAGTTTGTATTGGTATGTAGATCTTAGTATCTGGAAGTAATTCCAAGTAGTTTGATTCCCAGATTTAAAGAAAAAGAACTGTAAAATTTAGTATTTACATTTTTTAAATGTGGCATTATAAAATGTCAGAATCTCAAAATCAGTTTTCTTGGAGTATTTTCATAAAGGTTAGGAAGGGGAAGATATATGCTTCTGTAAAATTTTGGTTACCACTAGGTACACTTTCTTGGTTTGCGAGTTTGCAACTTTTACCACTATTATTTTCACAAACAGTGGCAGAAGACAATAGTGAACCTGAGAATAGATACCCAGCATGTAATTTTCCCTCAGTTTACAGAGAACAGGACATTTCGCCAATGCAGTTGTTCACAACTATTTTTAAAATTACTAGAGAAGATTACAGTCATAACATAAATTACTAACATGAGGGGTTTTTTCCCCCTTGAGTGTAAACATAACCAGACTTTGTTTGCTTTTCAAGAAATAAACACACTTTCATTCATATTCTGTTGAACAGCATTGAAAGTAAGAAAAACCTAAGTATCTGGTTCAAGATAATTAGAACTCACCAGCTATAAATGAATACCACATGAAGAGTTGGCACCAAATAACTTTACAAACAAGCTGGAAAGGACTGAGACCATCAGACACAAGCATCTTCAATCACATGCTTCAATCTTACCAGTCTCCACAGTTTCAATGAAAAAGTCTGTGAACATGATGAAATGTCATTTTGCATTAAGTTAGCAACCAAAACCAGAAGTTTGAAGAAAGAATGTTCCCATCTCTTCTTAGTTTTTCATTAAAAGATAATGATGTAACAGTCAGACACACACATCTGTTGCAATGTCATATTCCTCACAAACAAATGAGTTCCTTTCTCCAAAAGATCATGCAATTGTAAGAGAATGAGGAGGTTATTTGCATAATTTCTTCATTTCATGTAACATTGAAATAAGTTATTTCTAGGTGGAGAAATTGACATTAGCTGAAAGACAACAAAAAGGTGCATGGAGAAGCAATCATATCTAAAACAATAAATCATTTGTCTAACTTTTGCGCCTTAGAGTTGAGATTTAATCTTCATAACAGAGTTTTCTACTTAAGTAGAGGCTAAAATACTGTTTAAAATAAATTAATTTCTTTGAGAACTGGAACAAATAATGTCCAGAAAAACTAAATGATGAAAAAGTCTTTGCAGGGAATAAAAGGACTTCAGAAATAAGACAGGGAAGGATGGACAATACAGAAGAAAGGCATCAGACCATTTGAAGGGCACACAGCCATTGAATGTAGAAATCGTCTCTATGACAAGCATCAGGCATTTATTAGGCTTAAACAAACTATTTCAGGTCTTGGCTCCAGATCCAGCATATGAGGCGTGTAGCTCAGGAGGGTGATGTGTGAGCCAGCACTTGTCAAGAAGCCATAGAGATGTGCTGGCACACTGAGACACATTTCAGGCAGTTTGGAGCCATCTTGCACACAACCATAGGGAAAACTCATGATGTTAGCATGGAGAGCTCTGTGTTCAACCAAGTTCACAGGTCCACACTTTTATTTTTCATTGAATCAACATGCACCAGGGCAAAACACTTCAGAATGAAAATTTGCATCTGTGAGAACTTCATTTGTGTTCAGAACAAAGGGAGATAAGTTAATCTGATTAGTTTTATAATTCTTTGCACCCCATTGCTTTTTTAGTCAACTTGACATTCATCTGTAAACCACTGTAGAGACAAAAGCATGCTTTATAAGCAGTAGAATCTTTGAAGTATAACCCATGCTGCAGATGGAGTTTGGGCAATGCTGCCTTTGTGCATAAATTGCAGTCCTCAGGCTGGACATGTAACTTTAAGCAGCTTTGGAAAATGTAAAAAGTGCTCTTGATAAAGCTTCTGGTTGCATATTTCCAGTGCATCATGACATTAGGCTATTGCAGGCCTTCACCTCCACATGTGGAATTTATCAGGAATAGCAAATGGCAGCAACTAATCAGTAAGTGCAGATATCAGGGACACCCAGAGGCAAGATTGCACCCCCGCAGTTATGCTACATAACACTGGATAACAGGCACACTAATGAGGAGGGCTCATGCTTTGGTACTGGATATGACCCACTTACTTGCCATCAAATTAGATCGCATAATCTTGGAGTGCAAGCCCATGGAGCTATTTCATTAGAAGGGTTATACACATATCAGGTGCCAGCCCTACAATATGAGGACAGTAACTCAATGTTACACGCAGCATTGGTATCCTTCACACACAGACAGTGGTGTCAGAAGTTATCACTTGCAGATGAGAACTGTGAAAGATGTGAATACAAGCGTCAAGTTATCTCTCTCTAGAGCACAGTGCTTATCTACTGAACATACATATATTGCCTTAACTCAAAGAAGCAGTATATGTGAATAAAAGCTGCTTTTCCGTCACACCTTCATGCCTGCTGAGCTTTCAAAGAGCAATCACTATGCAGTTTTTTACAGAAGCAGAAAATTTTAATGCTTGTTGGACCCTACCTCCAAATATCCATTGTACTGACAACTGTAAATGTTGACCAGTACTCTGTCCCAGAACCCCATTCATGAGACTGGCATTGCACAATAGTCCCATCAGATATCAAAATAAGCCTTACCAACCCCAAAGAGCTCAGACACTTCCTTCAAGATTAGCTATTAGGCTTCCTAACAGCACAAAACTGCAATTGCAGAGCATCCCTGCATGCTTGGAATGGATGGAATTTTACAAGACCATGATTATAGTGCAGAGAGGGGTTTCATTTAATTCATTGCCAAAAAAGAGGAAGATGTTGGACAAGAGTCCCTGTAAGAAATGAAACTATGAACTGAGCATTACGTGCAGAGCATATGTCCTCACTACTGAGTACCTATCAAATAAGATCTGTCGACAGCTATATATCTCTTTAACTGAAGCAGTGCAGAAAGTCACAACTATTTTGTTCATTAGAAAGTTAGATTCTACCAGATGTCAAAATTTTCCTTTTCTCAACTTAAGTCATCCAACTCTTCAAACATGCATGGGATACTCTAATAATTTTTGGATGCACTATTCCCTTTGTGCCTCCTATGATTCCCACTACTCCTCCCAAATTGCAATAGAAACAGTTTTTAAAAAGTAGAAATAACTATTTCATAACAATCTGTCTGTATCACTATGGTAGATGTTTTTACATTTCCATTGTATAAATGTGATTGATAACTCTCTTCTTCAGTACATGCAAGGAGTGATTTCATCTTCCTTGTTTATCAACTGAGATATGAAAGGAGAAAAGAGTAATTATATTTCTGCTTCCATTTTTTGCTAACATTGTCAGATAATGATGTATTACTGTAGCTTCTGCAAAACAAACTAAAGGGACAGTAGTGTCAGAAGAGAAAATGGAAGAAGAAAGTCAGCTTTGAAGTCTACCTGTTCATCTTCACTACACTGCCAGCTCCGAGCTCATTTTGAAATCAAAGAATGATCACACAAAATTCGAAGCAATCAGACACATTGCTACATGGAGACTGCATATCAAGTTCTTTCTTTTCAGCATGGAAAAGTAAAAACCCTGATGTTTTGAGATGAAGACTACAAGCAAATTAGTCATGTCTAGCTTCTAATTAATGTTTTCAGCATCTCAGTGAAGAACACTTTGAAAACTTATTTAAATATGAGGTTATTTTCCTGAACGTATAATATAAAAACCTGTCATTTTTATGTAGTGATGGCAATCAATTTTGAAATCTTCACAGATGTGCTGTTAAAGTTATTAATTTCACCAGGATGATCACAAATGCTTTACTCAGCTATTCTATAAACATTCAAATCAAATCTCGTCCTTAGTGCTGGGATTTTTACTTCACATTGCACACTGAACTGCATGATTTTAAATGAGGCAGTAGCTAAATAGAGTTAAAAGCTTTATAACTGCTTGAGCAGATGAACCAAATTACAGAGGACACTGCATTTATATTTAGTAATCCATGATATCTCAGGAAGAATTTTAGTTGCTTGTAACCCTCCTGAGATATTGATACCTAAGAGAGCAGACTTGAATGATCTGACATGTCTCTATACATGTCATGTATAGAGATACAGAGAAACAGAAGACTGTACAAGTGTCAGAAATGTTTGGTTCAATACCTGTTTTCTGGGACACTGCAGATGTTAAAATTTGGTAATCTGCTATTTAAGACAAAAATTCACTAATGTTTTGTAACCCAATAAAATGCTTGGTTAACAGCATCCCATTCAGCACAAGACAAACAAAGCTGCTGTCAATATTCCTTTTAATTAACCCAATAGTATTAGCTGCTTATGACTTCATTCCCCTTGGTCCCAGTGAGCAACCTAAAAGGCAATTCTCACTATTACTTAGCTCCTGTGGCTAAATCCACAAGAGGCTGTCAGCTTGCCATGGTCTGTGACCTCCATCCCAATCACTTTCTTCCTTTTAACATTTCTACCTTTGCACATTTAATGAACTTTGTACATGGTTAAAAACATGTCAGCACAGAGAAACAATAGTTCCTGCTGTGAAAGGCTCCATTGTTTCTGTAAGTCTAATTGACCTTTCACATCACAGAAAATGAGAAAAAAAAAATCAATATAGTTACTTAGTCACCAGTCCAATGTTATCTTGTATAATTAATATGCTAACCACATTGCTTTTGAAACACTGACACCCAAAAACCCCTCGATGTACAAAGATGAATTCTCATTAATAACCATTAATCACTGTTGCCCAGAACTGGAACCTGACTGCGAAATCCCCTGGTGGAAATTGCTATAATCGTTCAAACTACAGGAAAAAATATTTTTTGGCCATAATTACTGCTGTCTTCTTATTGAAAAATATCCATTAGATGGCAGCTTTTAGTTACATAAATCAAGTTGATTAATTTTTAATTTTTACCATTCATATGACTTTGCACAAGATATTTGATAAATTAAATTATTAGCTGAACAATTATTAAAGCAACTTGCAGTGGTTCAAATATTCATTTAGTTACTAGAAGAGCCATACATCATTAACTTCCAATTAAAAAGTTGGGAAATTTTGAATGTTAACACAATAAATACTTATGTTCTTTCTTGTCAATAAAGAGGCATACAGCTTAAAAACATTGCTCTAACTTCAGCTGAAAGCAGGCAGCCCATCCTGTAACCATTTTCTGCAGCTGTTCCATTAAGGAAGAAGGAGAAATCCTTACATGTCTGAAAGCCATTGGCAGCCTAACAATTCTGCACTGTTTGCCCTAGTCTTCCTTCTCCAAGAAAGAAACATGAATGAGCTGCCAGGTCTCTGCACCACTCTGTCTCAAGAGTCCAGACAATAGCCTGCTCCACAGCACTGCTCAACACAGCGCTTTCCACTGCTGAGGGATTGTCTTGCTTTAGAAACTTACACAACTTTTGCATTCATGCTTGCCCATGTTTGTGTGCTCAAGTACAGAGCTCACCCTTACGCATCTCTGCCTAAATTTGGAGCCAAAGCAAAGGGCACTCCTGCTTCTTGTCCCATGTCAGCACAGGCTATGGAGCTCAGCATATACCACAGAATCACCCTTACAGTAGAAGCATCCTGCAAAATGTCAGCTACTTTTTAATGCCATAACACAATAGTAAAGGGATTTCATTTCACACCTTACTCTCTGCCTTCCTTAAGTGGTATAGAAAGAATTTTTCTAAGAATACTAAGCAGTGAGAGTCATCTCCAACATCTCCATACTTGAATTGTATATGCGCTTAATTATATTGTGCTAAAATTCAGATATGGTATTCTGACTAACCTTTTGAGATCTTTGCATTCAGAATCTTCAAATACACACACAGTGTTGGCATTCCTGCAACATAAATGTAATTCTGTACCTTTCTGAACTCTACTGCTTCAAGTAATATAATGAGATATGGTTAAGCTGATGTTTTTCTGAGAAAATAAGGTGGGAATCATACATGGTTCAGTGCTGGAGACAGTGTTTCCATGCAGGAGATGCACTCAGATAATCCTGCATGTCTGCCTAAGGCAGGAGATGCACTTGGGTAATCCTGCTTGTCTGCTCAAGGCTGATTCACACCCATCTTCATTAGCCTGCAATGTATCATAGTGAACTGGTACAGTGTGCCAAATTTCTTTTGTAATGGAAGAGCACTGGATCTCTGTTGGAAAAAAAGAATAAGTTCATAAACTAGTCAACTTTGTGAACTTTCTGGTTTTTGCCTTATACCTCCTATTATTAAAATCCAACTTAACTTCTGCACTAACTGGGTAAACTACTTTGATATTATCAGTTCTCTCCTTCCTCCGTGTACCCTCCCCCACATCCTCAACAGAAATGGGAAGACAAAATGTTTTATCTAGATTATAACTTCAACTCTGGTTGTCCTGAAATATATGATCTTAAGAAAAATGTAAAAACCTAAGGAAGGAGAAGTGGAAGTACTCAATATGGTGTTATCATTGATACAAAATTATGTGACTGCATACAGTAGAAAAGTTTAAGTTTTCTCTTTTTTATTACTAGTATCTATGTATTTGGACTGGTAATCAGACCTCACTTGTGACAATATTGCTTATACACTGAAGAGAAAACAAATATGTTGGAATTTAGAACTGCCTGCAACTGGAGGAAAGCAAATATCACTCCAGTCTTCAAAAAGGGCAAGAAGGAGGACCCAGATAACTATAGACTGGTCAGCCTCACCTCCATCCCTGGAGAGGCAATGGAGCAATTTATCCTTAGTGCTGCCTCTAGGCACATCAAGGACATGGTCTGGTCTATCTTGACTTCAGTATAGCATTTGATACCGTCTCCCACAGCATTCTGGCAGCTGAACTTAAGTTTCACAAATGAAACCATGTTCCTGTTGCTCCTCTAGACGACTGGTGCCTTTACAGCAACAATCACCTTTTAAGGCTTTTTTTCAACAGCTGTCACTCCTCCATATCAAAACTTATATTAAACATTCTACTTAGCTGTTTTATATTCAGGCTTTTAGTAAATATTTTTTTGAAAAGAAACTTCTTTTAAAAAATGTTGTGGGGAGTTATGAGTCAGCTCAATATGGTTCTTTAGAAGATTATTGCTATCAACGTGCAAAGGATAACATCTCAAAGAGAACAGACAGTATAAGCTGCTACTGTGTCAATTAAATCTTGGAATTCATTATGACTGTCCTTTTCCTGCCCCTTTCTTACTTGGTGGTCTTCTGGTATTTTTCTTAATACCAGCAGCCAAAAAGAAAAAGAAAAAAAAAAGATACTAGAGACAATTTCTTTAGTACAGTCACAGGCAGACTTTTTTGTATTTTAATATTTGAAACTGCAGCCCTTGTAACTTCGAGGGGCCACCACTCCACTATTTACACAGATGTTAGAGAAAGCAGCCTGTAACCATCCACCTCCGCCCCTGCAGTCACCTTTGCCTCTGAGCAGTCTTTGGGAGGTACATAAATAACGTTTGTATTAGATACCCATTTCTCAGTTACAATATTTGTATTTCACATTGTCTGTGTGGAATGTAACTTAATATATATCCTTGATGCAGGGAGATGTTTACATAGTATTTTATTAGTTCAATCAGAGACCACTGGGTTACACAGACTAGTATCAATAATCCATACAGTCAGAGAGCAGGCAACATATAATTATGGTGTTCCAAAAGAACTGCACAAAGTTGAAAATAAATTTAAAAGGGAAAATAGGAAACCAGTCATGAAGCAATAAGGCTGATAAATCTTTAATATTTTCTTGTTGAAATTAAAATAAAATATCTTCAAGAAAGACTGAATAAAGAGTCTTCTGACCAAGAGAATCAAAGAGCATATAAATTTTATAATTGCAGTTGAACAAGATGTTTTGTCTTTCCCTGACCATCTTTGCTTTAGCTATTCTTTGAAGCTCTCCAAAGAAGCAGTAATACA
Organism: Turnix velox; assembly: GCA_013400935.1. Taxonomy (NCBI): domain Eukaryota; kingdom Metazoa; phylum Chordata; class Aves; order Charadriiformes; family Turnicidae; genus Turnix; species Turnix velox. The sequence goes on from VZTY01002281.1 coordinate 69,707, forward strand.
GTTCATAAGAAGTATTAGAGAGACTTACATAGCATTTCTTTTGATTCTACCTTTCAGTTCACTCCTCTCCTAGCATGGAATACACAATGAAATTGGCAGAGGGCTTATTCCATAGGACATTTCTGCCTCTTTAATCTTCAGCTTTGCTTTCTGAGCACCTGCAGGTGCCTATGCCCCACTGGAGGAGCAAGTGCAGGTCTCCCACTGGGAATTTTACGCAGCCAGGTGTCAGGCTGCCCCACTGAGCCACAAACACTGAGCAGAACCTGCCAGGGGAATATTTGCATTGTGGCTTTTCCTTTTGAATCAAAAGGTGCTAAAGATGTCATTGAAGAATAAACTAGAATAGTGACTAAGCATTTTCTATACTTCAGTCTCTCATGGCCTTAGTCATATGGCCTCCTGCAGGTACACCTAATAACTCCAGCTCTAGTGCCTGTATATTTTCACACCTTTTTACCAAAAAGGAAGCATTGTCTTTGATTGTCCATCAGCCCTAATCCTTTCTCAGCATGAAGCTTGTTAGCATAATTGCAGAGAAGAAATGAAAAAAGTACATTATGTGCATCTACACGTTTCTTTTTCAGTGAGGGAGGCTGCTCAGATGAAAGTCCACTATTTATTGCTCTAATCCAGTGCCTACAAGCTGCTGCAACACAAAGTCTCGACATTTTCAGGTTTTGATTTAAGGGTGTGATTTTTATCACATGTATTATCTTTGTGAATGACAGTCACCATGCATGTGAAAGACTTGCAGAAGCACCTACCTTCAATGTCAGGCTCATCATCCAAAAATAACTATAGGAAGTGTGACTGGGATCCCTGAACACAGCCTTCACCTTCTTGGTCAGTTAAGCAGTAAAACTGATTGCAAAGAAATTAGCAAAGATTGGTTGTAGCATCTTTTCAAAAAGAATGAAGATTTTTAATACCTTGCCCAAGACACTGGAGGCTAAGAGAATAAATGGGAAAGTAATGATCCCTAAAAACTTTCAAGGCAATTTCCCTCTCCTACCATCTTAGTCTTTAATGACAAGCGTTTAAAGGACTATAAGCAACAATAAAAGAAAGCCAGCCATCCATCAACAGTCACTCTCTGTTATGATTTACTTCATATTTTAGTCTTCATCTCGCATGAATAATAAGACACAAATCCCCAAACAAGTATAATTTGTCCTAGAATTACACACTTTGTCAAGACAGTAGAAGAACCCTTGGCATTTCTATTTGCACAACCCAGGATTTCAGCCCATCCAGGTTACGAAGACCAAGAAACAGTCTCTTTATGAATACATCAAGTATGACATAATTTACACTATCTCAGTCATCACCTAATTCAATCCCAATACAGCCAGTGGAAACAGGGAACCATAAGTCTGAAACACATGTGTGCTACAGCTCCTTGGACATGTGCAACTTGCAGGTCATCCCAACCTTACTTTCTGCTGGGCCTAAAACCCAAAAACAATTAAAGTGTTTTGTAATTTAGGAGACTGTTGCATTTAAGACCATCTTATAAAGATGTACACATAAGTGGTAGAATATTTTTTGCAGACAGCATGGTCTGGCCCTGATATACCAACACATTCGAAGAAGCTCCTTCTTCCACATCCCTCACAGCCTATTGACACATCTATGTGCTCCCTTACCCTGCCAACCAAAACTTAGGAAGACTTGCATTTTGCATACTACACATCCAGACAAAGCTGTTCCCCATGCAACAACTTCCACCACAAGCACAAGGACAAGGTGGTATAGAAGAAGAAACTTGAGTAAGTCAAATATGCATTTCCACAAGCTTCTGTGTGTTTTGTTTAAGTGACTGAATCTCTGCAAATGCTAAAAGGAGTGGAATCTCAAGAACAAGTCTCAAGTTTTTCCACTTGAAGGCAAGGAATGAGCATATCACTGCACTTTTTTAAAGTTGTTTTGTTTGTAGTATCTGGCTCAGGGATATTTCATTTCATCTTAAACTTCTGGATCAGGAAAAACAAGAAAAAAAAACAAACCAACAATCTTTCTTACTCATATACACATAAACAGGTATTACCTTAGGTATATGACTGGCTTGTACAGAATTGATCAGAGCCTGCCCTCATGAAAGGTATAAAAGTGAGTCATCACTGAAACCTTGTTTTACGTTTCTTCCTAGATATCAGGATAAACTCAGATTGTTGATCATATTGGCAGCCTCTTTACTACCTGAAATTCCTTGCAACCTATTTACTATTTGAAATGCTGGCAATTCAGATAATATTGCCCAAGTTACCTTATCTTTATACTGAAAAAGATTACATTTTTGCATATATTGGAGGTACGACTTAATCACTTGCACATAAGAATTTTCAATAACTGTTTTAAAATTCATCATAAATAATAAAGCTGCATAATGAACCAAGGAACATAAAAATGTGCTGCTGAAAACATTTTTTAAGTATCTCAAATTCAATTTTCCTAAATATTCAAGCATTTAGAGCACCAAGTATGTAGAACAAGTCAGTAAAATTAAGCAATTTTTGCATTCAAACAAATTATCATAGAATAAAATTATATGTACTCCAATTTCTCCAGGATCTTCCTCTAGCTTAATGCACCTTTGTCTTCGTCTCTGCTGGTTGTATGTTGAAATCCTTCGTGAGGGACTATGACAGCACAAGGAAGGGCTCTCTCATTTCAGTATTGGTGTGCGCTGATGCCAAGTTCAGTAAAACATTGTGCCTTCGATTATATCTTGGAGTTTCTGCAACACTTTTCTGCCCTGATCTTGTTACAGATAGCAATCTGATTTCATTTCATTTCTCCTAAATCAGATTTTTTTCCCCTCTATCTCAGCACAGCAACACTCACAGTACAGTTTTGTTTCCAAAAATCTTGAACCAAAGGATTTTGGAACATGCATGCATATTGCAGTTTTCAGCCATATTAGACAGCTATTTTCCCCACAACTGCATATACACACATACATAGAAAATTGAAACCTTGCCCTTACCATGGCAAATTAGCAGTTATCCAGCTAATTTAACCATCTAAAGCTGCAGTAATGTTCCTCTCCCAGACCATTCATAAATCATTGTGTGGATGATTTATGGGTTTAAACATTTACTGAGGTAACTGATGTGAATGTATGTCACTATGGCCAGTGTCCTTATGTGAACGCACTTTTACACAAAGGATTATCTCAGGCTCCAGCAGAATAGCACACCATATACTTTTGCAGAGCGTTTTCTTAATGGTTTTCCAGGACAGTATCAATATTAAATATATATCAGTCATTATATGTAAATACATATAACAGTTTTAGCATAACAGTTTCTTCACTCTGCAGGAAAGAAAAGGAAAATCCATCAAAGAGCTGAGCATGGGGAAATCAAATATCAAATGTTTCCTGCCTCCAAGAAGAGATGCAATATTCTGTGAATGACTGACCTGGCTCTGACCTTGATCGTGGTAAGAGATTTGTTTTGGTAGTCTGCTGTAGCCAGCAACCTGCAGAGCAGGTTTGGGAATCCTACCAGAGGGAGTTCTCAATGCTGTAGTTACAAAGCACATTTGTTTATGTGGAGATAGTATTGCAGATACAGTATTGCAATAATATATTTAAGATTGCTTGACAAATACATTTAAAGAAAGCTGGATAATTAAATACATAAGCATGAGAAGCTTCTTGAAGATAACATAAGGTGAGATGTAGAGCTCACTGCTGTGATTCTTGTAACAAAGGCAGCATTAGAACAACATTAGTGGTTTAAATTATAGCCAGACAACAAATTAAATTTTTCCTCACTCCATTTATGCACTGTTGACCCCAGGTACTTCAAAAGGTTGGAGAAAAGTTCAGCTTTCTTTATGAAGCACCAAGCGTGCATACTCACTTCATATTACCTTCATCTTTAGCATGAGAAAACAAAACATCATCATTTTAACAGTTTTTTTTCAGATTTTAGTTATATTTTTTCCAAAGAACAGACTACCTATATTTTTTGTTTAAATGTTTTTGGTAGTTACTAATTCTATACCAAATAAACACTGCGGCTTAGCAGCTTCTAGTCCACTTAAGCGTAATTACTTTCTTTCTGAAGTTTGAGTTGTTTTTTCCCCTCTCCTAGACCAAGGGTTTTTTTAAGTGGTGTCCTGCTTTAGGCCAAAAAGGACCGCCCCAAATGACAGGTGCCCCCCCCCCATCATGAGGAGATTTGTGAGTTAAGGAGAATTCCAAACCACTTTAATAGATAATTAAATAATAGATAAAATTAAAAGGAAAAGATAAAAAGTTATACAATGTATACAAAACTGTATCAAGCTCCCGGGATCATGATCATGTCCCCAACAGACACAGGGAGAGTCCCAGGCTGAGGCCAGTTCAGTCAGGAGCTGGATGCCAGATCTGGATTCAGGAGTGCTCAGATCGGGGTCAGAGGCAGAGTCTTTCCTAGATGTCACCCATCGAAGAAAGAACGAAGCAGAGGAAAAGGGCCCGTCCCTTCGATCCCTCAGCTTTTATACCGAGCATGGGGCAGATGGGATGGAATACTCCTGTTGGTCAATTTTGGGTCACCTGCCCTTTCCGCTCCTCCTTGCAGGTGGCCCTTCTCTACGTCTTTCTGCTTCCAGCCCCCCGGTAGGTTAGATGACAAACTTTCTGACCTTGATCACCATAGTGAATAATGAAAATAAGAGCTTCTTGCATACCATTCCCTGGTATAATCAGGTCTTATCAGTCTGGGAGCGAACAGTTTCTGAGCAATGTGCAGTTAATTTCAGAGTTTAGTCAGACAGAAGAGGCCTAGCTGAAAAGTGGAGTTACAAACTAGAAAATTTACCCTATTTTACTTCAAACCAGGACAAGTGGTTTGAGAAAAATACAAGTTGGAAAAAGATACAAGTGAAGTCCTCCAATAATTGTCTGCCCAAAATTCATTGCTTCTTGTTGAATTCTATAATTTGCGTATTCAAATATGCATGCATATACTCGTGCAAACTAAAGGAGGCAACATCAGAACTCAAGATATGTAGATAGCCCATGGTGTCTTGAACAAGTCACAGAACCAAAACCAGCAAAGAAATTACGCTGCTCAGAAAAGTTACAGAAGAGCCATGTACCTCCACCAAATAACAGGGATCTTCAAGATTCTGGTAGGGGAGACACTCAAGCACAGGCAAACTGCCAGCCCACCACGGCACACTGTCCCATGGCACAGAAACACTCCATCCCAATACCAAAAATCTGGCTGTGGAAATACTCTGCCAAGTGTACAGTAGAATCTTTGTTTGCTATTGAGATCACAAAATTGGCTGGGGAGCAAAAAAAGGCAGGGACTGCCAGGCAGAAGAAGCAAAGGGCAGGGGTGGCCAGCTCAGGCAAAGGAGGACACTGTCTAGGTCCATTTGCTGTAGATGTTTCCTGTGTAAACACAAGGAGTCTGCAGTGGCACTTCCACAGGGGAACACAAAAGGGTGCACTCAGAGTGATTTCAGCAACCAAAGGCAGCACATCCCTGACTGGCCAATGCTACTTTCACAGGTGGCAGAAAGCACCTAACCAGAAGGCTGAACATGAAATGGAAAAAAAAAATCCCTGTGTTGTCAGAAAAGGATCTAAGACAAAAAAGAATGTGAAAAGTTGCATCATGCAGGTACAAGAAGGCACCAATAATCAGAAAAGCCTTGGCGGTCTCCCAAAAAAAGATGGGAACTTTACCTCAGCATGCAAGTAATTATGAATAAGGCATAATGTGTTCTCAGCTCCAGCATGATGGTGTTTATGTTTCAGGTGTAGTGTGATTTTAACTGTAGTGGGTTGGTGATTAAATTTAAGGTATATATGAATAATACATGGAGAATGAAATGGGGCATTATTATAGACAAAAGAAGTGAAATAACCAGTTGGAGATGTTGTTACAGAACTCTGAAAGTGCAAGATTCCAGATGTTTATGTTCCCCAGCTTAAAAGATTAATGAGAGCACAAGAGATTTATACCCATCCTCTGGAGTAGAGCATGAGGAGGGATTTTCTAGGCACAGATCTGGCTACTTCCCAAAAGAGGCAATGTTCCAGGTTCACTGTGGTTGTAGCTAATTGGCCTGGAATTACCTAGACTCAAAGCCGTTTAAACTCAGTCTTGATAGAACCTCGAGGGAAACTTACCATGCTGACATTTTAACCCTTGGATCAGTTTCATAGCATAAATAATAATTTTCCATGTATTGAATTCTTGGATTGGCAATGATTATATGGTCTGTGGACTACATTTCAAGCCCTGAAGCAGCAGAGAGGAAAAAAATACAGTTTAAAATATCTAGACATTTGATCTACTGCTACTTGCCCTGCACAAACTGTTTTTTTGCTGTTACTCTGGCATTCTTCACAACTCAATATTAAATTTTAAAAAAGAAATCAGCTTTCATTATCTCTCACCTGAAAACTCACTACCTTATGAAATTATGGCAATTTCATCAGTTCACTTGACTTGAAACAACACAACAGTCAGAAAGCAGGAACTGATGTCACACAATTCCTACATCAACCAAAACAAAAAACACTTTCCAAAAACTAAGCTTACAGCTACATTCACAGAATCTACATCACATGGCAGCTTTGGAAAGAAGTAAATCAGTGTTTTTGAGTGGAACATGGTACTCTCAAATGGTGTTCCAGACATTCTATGTCTCCTCAGCTTGGAGATGTTGCTACAGCAGTCTGTGCAGGTTAAAGTAGTTCCATGGCAGCTCCTAGTGAGATGTAATGTGTATCTAATGTGCCACAAACTCCTCAAACACCATCAGCTCTTCATTCTCTAAGAATGAGTGACTTGGTTACAGCTGATGCAAATGTCCAGAGAAGTGTTATAAATTCAAAGCCAAAATGGTACACATTTATCTCACACCATCTCCATGAGAACTCAGGTTTAGGTCAGTTAGACTAACCAATTACTTCCAAAACAGTACGAGTTTTGCTCCATCAAAACTGTCCTCTGCAGAGCCATTCAATATACCAGCATTATGCTTTAAGCACCTTGTTTCACAGAGTGTATTGTGCTAAGGTCATTGTTAGACATGAATGGGTCTGTACATTAATGCATATCTGAAACTGCACATCTGGAATCTGGCTGCTACCTAAAGAAGGTTTCCACGTGTTCAATGCAACAGGCACAACCTCAGCGGGCTTAGTAGACCCCCACTGGGTCTGCCTAGCTTTGAGATAACTCACCTCTTACCTCCTTCCCTGGAAATGCAGCCAGACAGCACAGAGCTGAGCAAGAACATTAGCCATCAGAGTTCTATCTGGTACATTGGCTCAGGCCACATGTGGCAGGAGGCCAATAGTACTTGCCTGCTCCTGAAAGCAATTTGTGCTGTGCTGCACTTAAGCTTATACACAGAGATGGTCCTGAGCTGTCTCTGCACCTGTGGCACAAATAATCCATAATTTGGCTGAATGACAGCTGACTTCATCAGCCTCCAAAGCCCCAATTCCATTCAGGTGAGTAGAAAATGACAGTCAACAAAAGATAAAGGAGTCATTTCCTGCAGCTTTCCTTGCTGGACTTACTAACTGGCATCTATTGGATGACAATGCAAATAGAATAACAATATAGCTTATTTTTATGTTAATACAGTTTAGCTTAATAACTTCTGCTGAAAGTGTTTTCTACCAAGCACCAGGATATGAGATCAAGCTCTTCATATAAAGTGACTTTGACATAACTGTAGGCTCTCTAGAGATATACTCCTGCTCAATGTGAGTTTAGGGATGTCAGACTAAAACTGATTAATCTATAGAAGTACGCAGTGCACACAAAATCAGACTAGATTACCATCAAAGTGGTTAATCTGCTTTTACATAGCACATATATGAATTCACTAGCTGATATTCCTATGTTTTTTCTTCTCCTCATGAGAAAGGATTGTATTTGTGGACCTACCTCAAACAACTTGACCTCTAGTTTAGACACTTCTTCTACAAGTTTTTCCACAAACCCAGTATTAATTCTTGACCTATGCAAAGACAGCAGGCACAATGACACTACAGTTCATAGAATGCATCCCACACTGGCAGTGGGCCTGGGCACCAGCTGCTATGAGGGTTGTGGTTGAGGTGCTGGCTGCATCCACACTGATGTGCTTCAGCTGACACATCCTGTGAGATGCTGCTGAGCGCAGCAGTGACCAGAGCTTGGGCAGAAACAAAGTTAAACCCCACTTGGACAAGCTAAAGGATGCAGTTCTGCCTCATAATCCAAGATCTTCATCAGCTTGCATGTCCCATCACTGCATTCATTTTCATGGTGCAGTCATTTTCTATGAATCAAACCCCAGCCTGACAAACATCAGCCATTTCTTTTACATTGCTTAAACACAGGGAATAACCTAGGAAAGAGAAACTTCAAAAAACTTTTAAGGATATTTTAAATATATAAAATCATTATACCATTACTAAGTTTAAGAAGGTGATTTTAGGAATCACTCAATCACACAGCATAGGTATGTATTCAGAATCAAATGTATTCAGAATCAAAACATACTTATTATCATGGATAATTTTTCTTTTCTATGCTGATAGTTGTTATATTTAATCAATTTTAGTAAATTTTAGCATTGTCCTGTCAAAAACTATGTCCACAAATTTGAATATTTTTGCCTGGAAAGTGAAACTGATATAAGTCACTTTTTTCCTGATTTTAAAAAAAAATTACAGTTGTGTTAATGTTTGGATCTTTCAAACGTGTAGGTTTGGTCTATTTGGTAAGGCATATTTGAGAGCGTCACGGGACTTCTAAATCATAAGCAGGATGTCTATGATCAAAATATATTCTTTAAAAGTTTTTTTCTTTTAGTTATCTTTCACTTTCATCTGATGGAGAGTAAAAGATAAAACAAGCTTTTGTTGTTTACCATACATCTGGAGTATAAAAAAAGCACAGTGTGAGGAAAGGATACTCCATGAAACACTATGTCAGAAACATTTGCAGTCAAAATTCCAGAAATAGCAAGATGTTAGATAGATAATTAAAATGTCTTCCAGGTCTAAACCATAGGGAGCTGGAGTTTTAATCATGCAGAGTATATTCATGAGAAATTTCCTCTTTTATCTGCATGATCAGATTTGATGCAATCTTTTAGGAAGAAATAAGATCCTTGTCTAGAGCACAAACATGGTTGTGTTTGATTGGTATTGGCAGCACTCAGGGAATCAAATGTTTTCAGATAAATCCCTACTTTTTTTGTTTACTTATGCTATACAGTGTCTCCAAAAAAAGTCCAATCACAGACTTTCCTCAGAGTACATCCATTCCTTCAGGTTCAGTCCATCTGGAAAGTGGCCAAGCACAGACATCCTGCAAATGGCCGAGTGCCTCTGTTCTCACATCACCACAGAGAAGCAGCAGAGAGCCTTGTTTTACTGCAAACCCAAGATTCATCCTTAAAAGGCTTAATGAAATGCCTCCAATAACAAAGTAAATATACAGGGGACATTTCTGCTGTGATGCTTTTACTGGGCTGCAGAAGAAAGAGAATTAGCTTAGTGGGGGAAAAATAAGATTAGCTCTTTTTTCATAGCTTGAAGATGGTTTCATGGCTAAAGCAGTTCACTAATCTTATTTTCTAATTCCACCATGTCTTTTAATAACTTATTTTTCATCTTGTAGCCCACACACAACCATAACATTTAAATAATGTTACATTCATATCTATACCATCTCAGTCTCTGCCTAGTCAGATCTAGTTATTGAGCATTTTTTTAAAAGCTACTGTAATTTTAAGGGACAATTTAGATCTAGGCTATGCTAAGAGAAAGAAAAACACATCAGTGCCAAATTAAGCTCTGATGAGTCTCTTGATCACTTTCCCTTCTCCTGACAGAAACAGAAGGTGCTAGTAATGCTGAGAAGGTCTGTGTCCCCAGTGAACAGATGTTAATAACAAAGAGCATCTTCCTCATGTTAAATAGCCAAAAGAAGAGATATTGCAGCCATTGATAATGATACCCATATATCATGCATGCTAAATCATGACTAAATAATTAAAATCTGTGCATGATACTTGTTTCAAGCAACTAGAGCAGATCACAGTTCTGGTGGTCAGAGGAAATGAAATGCAGCTTAAAAAAAGTCATTGTCACTGAGCACACAGAGTATTATAATATGAACAAAGAAAATTAAACCAGAAAAAAGGCAATTGACTGTGAGCAGCTTATTCAGGAGTAAGGGCTGGCAATTCAGTGGTGGTTTGCCTTCTGGTTGTTTTGATGCGTTGTTTGAATATGCATTAACATGTGGGGAGAGGAAAAGAAGGGAGGTGATGAGCAGAAAGTTCTCCCAGCACAGAGCTGGTGGCAAGGCCATGTGAGCCACCTCGTGTCACCACCGGCTTTCACTCTCTCTTGGCCAACAAAAGTCATGAATTCATAGACCGACCATATTTCCCTTAGTGAGGGAAGTAGCTAAGGGGAAACAACTATAAACACAACTATAAAAATCTTTCTGCTCCATTCCCTTCATTCACCATGTCCTCTACTCCAGCTCTACTTGCATTGTCAGGAATGCTGGACCAATGGTACAGTCCCAAATCCACTCAAGCACACCTTACTTGGTTCCCAGACTCATCTTTCTGCTGTGTCTGTGATCTGCAGTGCCTCCTACTTGCAGAGAGCTCCCCTGCCTCTCACACACATCTGTGTGCTAAAGAGGGGGAACCCATGTGCTGTGGCCATCTGAACTCAGGGAGACCCATGCAGAGATCATATTACCTCATGTCTTATAAAACCAAGGCTACAAAGCCAGGGCAGCTCTGTTAGCTGTCATCCAGATCTTTCCTTCAAAGCACAAAGAATAACAGAAACACATCTAACCGATTATTTGAAACACTAAACAAGAATTTTGTCAAAATTAAATTTTATCTCCCATCCATTTCTAGAAATTATGTGAATTTTAAGAAATATGAGAAAGTATCTTCTCTCTGAAAGGTAACTATAAACTGTTACTTGGAGTATTAAAATTGAAATTAAGATGTAGCTTTTTGCACAAATTAGTTTTAAACTGACCTCCCTCAATAAATTTGCATAAGCAAATACAGTAAAAACAGCGAGAAGCATAGCAAAAACATTTTCAAAAGTGAATTAGCAACTCCAATAACAAAAAAGAGATATTCCCTAGGAAGAACATATGTGCTATGCTCACCTATACTGCTTTTCTTGCACTGGCACTTTTTTAGTCTAAATTCTGAGTGGAAATCCAGACACATGCGTATATCATGGCAATCTTCCCTTTTCTTATACCAGTTATAGTTTATGAGCATCAACACTGCATTAAACTTTGATCTTCACATTTAAAAGCATTGAGATTTTTTCACAATTTCTCCAATCCATTGCTAACATAGCGATAGTGAGAAGAGTGTGTTGTGCTTTCCATGTACAGATGTGGTGTCCTGATACTAATTACAGAATATAGTACTACAAACAATTTATCATAGTTGTATTTTTTTACTTTTCTATTATGTCCTCTCTTTTCATTTTAGAGTACTAAAGAAGCAAATAGCATACACATACCTATTTGGCATTAATATTTATTATTGATATTTTTAACTATAGTGCTCTTTTCTCTGTACAAGCACCCTAAAGACTTGGTGCTACCAACAACAGTGTGTTTCACTTATAGATAGTTTTATATTTTTTATTGTTTTCATAATACTAGAATTTGTCCAAGGCAAATGTATGACTTTTCCAAGACTTTGTTCTATAATCTGTCTCATGTTTCATTTCCAGGTATCTTACATGTTGTAGAATGTTCCAGTTTAATGATTTAGCTTAATCAAAGTTTTTTCTTTCTCTACAGCTATGGCAATATTCACATGTTGTGGACAAAGAAGTATTAAAAAATTGAATAATGGCAAGTGCTTGAGCCCTAAGAGTGGGGCTAATGAAAGCATATTGGCAAACCCTACAGAGCATTAAGGCAAGAAGTGAAAACACAAGTCCACCAACCTTCCTCTCACCCATCCCTCCCCCCTCCCACCATCTCCTCCCACCGTGTCCCCTTGGGAAATGCAACTCACCAGTGATGTCCTGCAGCAGAGACACCAGGAGGAGCATCCCACAGGGGGGCAAATGGTGGTTGCTGCTCGTCCCTGCTGGTGTTAAATAGGAGATGGGGTGGAGGTGGCTGATTTGGAACAGCTGGGGAGGGTTGGAGTCTCCAGTGGAACCCAGGTGTGTGGGATCTGGGGAAAAATGGGATGGAAAAGGGTTGGCAGAGGTAGGAGGTGGGGAAAAGAGGGGTATGTGGAACTTGTCTAGAAGGAAACTGCGGGGAAAAATGGAAGGACTTGAGTATTCACCGTGACAAGGTGAGACACTGGAACAGGTTGCCCAGAGAGGTGGTGGAGGCCCCATCCCTGGAGACATCCAAGGCCAGGCTGCATGAGACATCAAGCAACCTGATCCAGTACAGGATGTCCCTACCCATGATAGGGAGGTTGGAGCTAGATGATCTTTAAGGTCCCTTCCAACCCAAACCGTTCTATGATTCTATAGATCAAGAGAATATCTACCATCTAAATGTTGCTATGTGTAAAGTAGATATCTATTGGGTGCCTCTTTATGAGAAGCCAAAGTAGTTTCTACAAATGTTTGAACTGACACATACATGTAGGGCAACAGGTAGCCAGCCATTGAAGAAGACAGCAATGTGTGACTGGGACATATTTTACATCTATCCCATACCACCTCAAATGTGTCCATTGGCTTTAACAAGCAATGGAGAGCAATCCTAATTAAGTGACTGCACAAGGGGTCTTTCAACTACAATGAAACAGGAATTTTAAAAAATCAATTCTTTTCCTGTGTTGGGTATTTTTCCCCTTTTGGTCAAAACCAGCATTTTCCTCCATCCTGGTAGTTTTGGATTTTTTTCCTTTAACAGTATTAATTACTGTAATTTTTTGTTAATTGTATATGGTGGAGGCTTGGCTTTATATTATTGCCCATGCTCTGAAGTTTTTTCCTTTAGATCTATCTACATTGTCTCCTCTCTAAAATAAAAAAATTAAGTCAGTTAACACTGGACAGTTTCTTCAAATCCTAAGAAAGAGAGACTAAAATCCACATATTTGAGATTATAGTTTTAAGTAGTTGTCTTTTATAGAGATTTGCAAGTAAAAAAAAAGTCTGCACAAAAACCTCTATAACACATTTGAGAGTCATGAGCCAATTCTTTAGAGTACCATAACAACCGTAAATTCTCCAGACTCAAAAAGTAAAATAAAGAGTATTTTAGAAAAAGGATATATTGCCAACTAGGAAAATGCTCTTAACTGTAGAGAAAAAAAATCTTTTAAACTAACATGACAAGGTACAAGCAAAAATTAATATTATACACTAATGTTCTTTTTAATGAGTAGCTTAGGTTGATTTATTCATTTAGGTAATTATGTATCACAATATTAGTAATTCAGAGTTAAATTGAATTAGGAAACACAATAAATTGAAACTGTAGTCATATTTCTTTCTCACTGTGTAATGAACAGAGATGTATTGATGTAAGTTCTAAGTGTACTACATAAGTTATATTCCCTAGACTGCAATTTGATCAAAATGCATTAGACATTTACTTAGGCTATAATAGGTCCCTGCCATTGGATGGCAGTAAAATTCTACATCAATCACTAGAGGCAAAGTGAAGCCAGGAAAACAATAGGATTTTTCCTTTTTTATTTAACAGTAGGAAGCTTGAGGGGGGATGGTGATGCTTTAAATGCTGTGATAAGCACAAATGTTAAAATATATTTCCTTTTTCTATGTTATGAGCATTTTAGAAATGCTCATAAAAACTCCATTTCAGGTCATAAGGAAAATAATTAATTCCTTCTTAAAGAGAACCAAATCCAAGCATATTGCAAAGACAATGGAAATGTATTTTTATCACTACTTAACTATCAGAGGTTTATATGTGTTTTGTTTACATTATTCACTCAGTGGATTTGTAAAATTTTGCACAATATACCTATTAGCTTTTCAATAATCCGCTTTCAATGGAAGATGGTTCCTTTTCTTTTGTATCTATGTTGTTACTGCAAATACTGTGACAATGGAGAATCTCATTTATAATAAGAAAAAATCCATCTTTCTGTATGTATATGGGAAAAAAGCTCATCTACGTGGAAGGACTCACTGCATAGACCATTTTATACAACTGTTTTCTCCTATAGGCTGCATTTTAGAATCTTTGCTCAGACACATGACAAGATCAACATATCCTTAATTCTATGAGAGGAACCAAAAACTGAGATTCCTTGAAGGTGACCAGCACTGAAGATAGCCAACTCATTTTTTAAAAATGGCCCAATTTAGCAGTATGCCTTGACCTTGATTAGCAATGTCAAGAATCAGACCAACAGTAAGTACATCTTTCTTTTAATTGCTACTATAACTAACAGAATAAAACACATCCACCATGTTCTTAAAATACTGTGTATGTAAATGATATATTCAATCAAATGAAAAAATATTATCTTCCAAATTATCTAGCAAAATTATTTTAAGTTTTGTATTTCCTACCAAAAAGTCATTGGGAAGGTTTCTAAAAACCTTCGCTGCTTTCACTTTCAAATGTGCAAGTCCTGATCAATGAAAATCCATATGAGTACTATGAATACAATTACTTTCACATTAATTTCACTGGTTTTGGATTAGGCCTTTCTTACATTAAAAAAAGATTTTATGTGGTTAGCAAATACACAGAATAATACAAGACTGAACAGACAAACAAATGTGCTCAGCATATGGTCTTATGTGAAGAAATATAAATTCTTTTGTCTATGTTTAGGTTTGGGGTTTTTTTTTTACTTATAAATTCAGTAGGTTGAATTACAATCTAAATGTCCATAAAATGAGTCAGCTGTTTTTTTACAATGTATTCAGGGTGGTCTCAAAAAAAAAAGTCCCAAAGGCTATTAATCAGGATTTCCTGGGATCAAACCATAGACTCCCTGGCATTTTATTCACTTACTTTATGTTTAAAGTCTGTTAAAAGTTTATAGCTTTTCAAGGATTGCATTAGACATTAAAATTTGGAAATCATAACTGTTACAGAGAAAAAGAGCAAAAATGGCTTATCATGACTCATTCATAGGGAAGAATGTATAAAATATACACAATGGAATAATATTAATCTAGGGTTTATGACAGTGACTGTAAAGTGAAGCAATGCCATAAACCTGGTGATACAGACTAGTTTTACTCACAAGGACTTATAATTACAATGCAGCTCAAATAAGAAATCCCCACAGAAATATTTCTCCTCCAACTTAAGGCCAAGTTCCCACAACTGTGATATCAGCTTGAGCAGTCCTTGATAAGTCAGTTGAATTACTTATGTGTTTAAGATAATCGCATGCTAGCAGGATCAAAAGTCTGAGATTTTGTTGTTGAAATCCTCCACAACTTACAAGTACACAGAACTAAATCTTCTGAGGTTCAGAACACTATAAATTCACTTCTATTTAGTAGGACCAAACAGCCAGCAATTGACTGTTCATTCCTCCCATATTTAGTCCAAGAAGTGACAGTAAGACTCGTGAGCAGAATTTCTTGAAGTGTTCAGGATTTTTAATGTATCAGAAATTTTGGTATATCGCAGAAGGTATTGAGTGCAATACAGGTTCAAAACATTTTACTGTTCTAGTGGAATATATTAAGCCTAAAATTCATTATCAGCAAGAAATTAAATAAGCTATAGGACTATAACTAATCACTCTCAGCAATGAAGCCCATGCAATATCTAATAGTCTTTCAGCTACCATGGAGACACTTCTAGGGTGAATCTGACTTTACTTATATCATACACCAAACCAAATCTGCTTTTCCTTTTATCTCTTAACTTGCTACTACATAAAAACCCCAGGGCAACAGTGTGAATGTTTTAGTCAGACCTAAGCTAAACTTTGGAAGTATGCTTTATTTCTTGCAATAGGATAGTATCAAACTTACATTTTTTAGAATCACCAAATATGCACAAGTGAATAAATAAATAAAGTGTAAATTAAGAAAAAACAACTTACAAATTGTTTGTTTTCTTTTACTGTGGCCAACTGCATACAAAGTGGCTGAACTTGCTAACTGATGCATCTTTTGGGGAAAAGCTATAGCATATGTACTTAAACTTCAAAACCAAACAAAATTTATTAAAAATAAAGGCTTGAGTACCTCAAGAACCAGTAACATGATTAGATCCAGGCTCAGACAGGCAGCAACAATCTTATACTGACTCTGATTAATTGCAATACTAGTTAATATTGGATTTTAAATGTCAGATTCCTTGGGGTAAAGTCCAATTATTCAAAGAGCTTTAAGTACATTCTCTCGTCTGGGAGAGAAGAGATGTGAAATGAGTAGTAGAAATGCACTGGTAAGATGCAAATGAAAATTTCAAAGTCAAATGAGAGTTGTGGACATCTGACTCATAGAATGGAACCAGGAAAAGTGTGCAGAGAACCAGAGAATAAAGCAAGGAGGGAAAAAGTTGGAGAGTCAATAAGGTGGACAAAGTAGTGTGTTGAGATGTCAATGAGTCATCACAGTGGGGAGGCAGCTGGATTGCAGGTGCAGAGATTAGGAAACTATGGCAACACCAGCAGCAAAGTTTTTCTGAGTGTCAGAATTTAGCACCATCATCATAGGGCAGGTCTGGCATTAGGTAGGTGATGAGTGCCTCTGTTAGCACTCCAACTTCTCCCTAGTGCTGGCAGACCTTCCTTCCATAGAAAGGAGTGATTTCTCTCTCACCTTCTAAATGAAGAGCATAACCAGAATTTCCACAAACTCTCAAAAATTCCTTTCCTACCTTATCTAACAATGTGGGGTTTTTTAATTATTGAAATTATAAGATTGCTCATTGCTCAAAATTCTTCTTATTCTAAATAATTTCACATAAAATTATAGCCTCCAATCACTGCTTCAGAAGATATGGAATTGACTTACATACTAGCAGCTGGTATAGTGCTATGTTTTGGATTTGGGGTGAGTGATGTTGATAGTGCACTGACATTTCTGGTTGTAGCCAAGTAGTTAGGATCTTTTCTGCATCTTACACCACCCTGTCAGGAAGCAGACTGGGAGGACACAAGAATCTGGGAAGAGACAAAGTCAAGACTGCTGACCCCAGATAACCAAAGGACTATTCCATACCTCATGATTTTATGCTCAGTATATAAAGCTGAGGGAAGAAGGAGGGGGAGGATATTTGAAGTGATGGTATTTGTCTTCCTAAGCCATTGTTATATATGGTGGAGCCCTGCTTTCCTGAAGATGGATGAATGTCTGCTTGCCAATGTGAAGCAGTGAATTAATTCCTTGTTCTGCTAGTGCACAGCTCTACCTATGAAATTTTCTCTGTTTTCACTCACAAGTGTTACTTTCTCTTTTCTGATTCTACCCTCATCCCAGCTGTGAGGTTCTAGCTGCCAGCTTAAACCACAACACTGTATTAACAGCAAACTCTAACTTAGGACATTAGATCTAAGGATTTGAGTTGTACTTCTTAAGACCTAGGTTTTTAAAAAGCTATTTACTATGCCCTGCCTGATTTTCTATGAAAAATCTCAGGCCAAAAGTCATAGCTGGATCAGTGGACACTCATGTTCTTTTCATGGAGATTAAATTCTAGAGAACTGAAAACTACCTCACCTTCTATTATTTCAGCTACTGCATTGACTGGTAACATACAACTTTTATTCCATGAAGAATAACCTGTAATGTTACCTGCTCAAAATTTGGGCAAGCCACTCCAGGTCAATCCAAATAGAAAGATCTCATATGTGACTAATATCTGAAAAAGGAATTGAATAAGCTGCAAGAGCCATCTGCTTCTTACTCATATTTCATTATATGGGAGTCTGTCATTTTTATCTTTCTAATGCCTAGAACTGGTCTTAGCCTTAAAGATCTCTGTTTTCATGCAAAATCCAAATTGACACTGTGAAGAAATGTTCCAATTGAGAAGGACTGAAGTGCTGACCTAACTCAATAGCACTGTAACCAGCTCCTCTACCTACATAACAAGGTATCAGGTTAGACTAAATTGAGCAGTCAGCAAAATTTTGCACAGATTGAAATTTCCTAGTCTCTTTTACACATATTGGTTC
The DNA here is from genome assembly GCA_013400935.1 of Turnix velox. Lineage (NCBI taxonomy): Eukaryota > Metazoa > Chordata > Aves > Charadriiformes > Turnicidae > Turnix > Turnix velox. The sequence goes on from VZTY01002281.1 coordinate 87,842, forward strand.
TCTAAATGCTCCCCCAAGGGAACCAAGAGGTTGAAACTTTTATGCTATATTATTAAGTTGAACAGTTTGACTTGATAAGTACTAATTATTAATGTCTCATTTCATCAGCTGCATCAATTGAGCACTCAGATTTCCAAAGCACAGACAATTTTTTTTTTAACTTTTGGAGAAGTATGAAGGATCTCAACTTCCAAACATGTCACTCTGCTCTCATAAAGGATGTACATTCCTTCAGTCAAGCAACAGACACAAAATTATGCCAACAATTCTTTAGCTGTAGAATAAGTTGCAGGACCTAAGTGCTTGAAGACAATTCAGTAATTTAGACACTGTCATATTTTTACTTCAAATACAAATAATTACAAATAAACAACTTGTGAAGAATCCAGTGGTTCAAGAATTAACTCTGCCTGGAAACAGTGAAATGCAAGTCCTCTACAAGAGCTCTCACTAGAAGTGGTTCTCTCAGCTATTGACTAGAAACAGCCACATCCTGACTCCAAAGGATATCTCCAGTGGATAATGTCTGGTGGTGAGGACACAGCGTGTTCAGCTTTTCTCTGCCCTGCCAGATTGCCCTTTTGCTCCTGATATGCTCCAAAATACCAGGTACATGACTGAAGGCACCTACAGCTATGACACAGCCTTTATTGTGGGGATTAACCACATCTATTAGACTAGTGGTTGCCAATGAATGTTTCAGTTTCCTGAGCACAAACTTCCACATTTAGGCAAGCCCCAAGTTAATTTCAACTCATGATTAGTTTCTGACAATATTTAAGATCTCTGAATTGCTATTTATTTTGAGGCTCTTGATATGCAAATCACTTATGCTAAATTCTGCAGCTTTGACTCAGTTTAGATTATCAGCGTTTACCTGCAAATATTTGAATAAACACAAGTGAGACCATCCTTTTACAACCCTTTTAAGATCAAAGAGTCTGTATTCTGCCTTTGAGGCTTGTCATTTTAAAACCTGCACTAACAATTAAAGGATTCCCCCTTCTCTCTTTCTGCTGTCTCCCCTCCCTCCTCCTCCAATCTTTCTCCAAAACCAAGAATGAAGAGATTTCACCCTGCAAGAAATGTCCACTTTTACATCAGAACTTATTAATGAGCAAACACACTGTTCTGCAATACTGTTTCACTGCTCCTCTGTTTAAAGGGCTCCATTCTGCTTGACTAAAAACTCATGATGAAAAAAGGGGTCTGGGGACATCTAAGCTTCCACTAAAAATTAGATATACTTTATGCCATTTCACTAGGAATGTTTCTTGCCAGGGTACTTAATGTCAGAGTGTCACAGGAAAAACACTATGTGTAAGTAAGCATTAATATGCTTACTGCTGACATTCATCCAGTCAATAAGAAGGGGTTTTGTACATCCTGGCTAGGCAGAAGAGAGCACTGTATGTTTGAACATTTGTAAGTCTTCAGAATAATAGCAAAACAACCATACTCCATAAAGTGGAGCATATATTTATTACTCTACATCAGTATAGTCTTGTCCTCTTTATAGCCTCTTTATCCCAGTGAGGAGGGTGATGCTGGATTAGAAATAGCACAGTTGGTGATACAACCTCTTTTTGTTCTGAAAGGAGAGACTACAATGTTTTTGAAATCACAAAGACAAAAAATAGCACTTTCTGTGTGGTTTCCATGATTCTGAATGTGTGGGAATGGACATAAAAACTGACCTAAAGCAAAAAGTTCACATGTAGAAAAGGAGATTAGAAGTACAGAAATTATAAAACACAGTTATGAATGAATACATTTTGAATTCATAATGGATTTCATATCACTTTAGGTTTAATTAGGGTTCACTGCTTTGCATACAGTCTTACCAAAGAACTCTTCATAAGTTTTGCATCATTGTGATAAAAAATATCCAAAATATGTTTGGAAAGCAAAAATACACTGCAGTATCTATGGGTTTGGACAAATTGTTTCAGAAATTCAGTATTTTGACTACTCACTATTACTTCCTGACTGTAGGCATACAAAGTTATTTTCATTAGATTATTGCCTATAGTGATTAGCCAGCCATTAAGGTCTTTGCAGTGCTGGCTAGCTAAGGTGAAAGAATGACAATTCACTCAGAAAAGCCAGTACATAATTAGTCACAAACTAAATTAAAATGAAAGTGAAAGAAATAGAAAGTATTGTGCCTGAATAAACATACTTAATTTTGGTTTGTCTGCATTTCTTCCTCCCTTATAGCAAGATCTTTATGCAGACTCTTTTGTGTACTCACTGGTACTCTGTGTGCTGCTTCCAAGATTGTATTAGATTTAGTATTTTGTACTCCACAAGTGGCTTATATCAGCAGAATAAAGTATCATGAAAAAATTAAAATGCATCATCTTAGTTGCCAAAACAGCCAGCTCTATATTTTCAGACCTCTGTGACTTTGAGTATTTGGAAATAAAACAGTTCTTGTTGTCTTTGAATAATAAGTTACCTAGTTTGATTAGTTCAGCATTTTGTATGAGAGAAATAAGAAGCTACAAAGCCACTTTTCCTCCTGTGAAGTAAAAAATTATTGATTTTTGAGGAAGACTTGCAATTTCATAAGTGGGATGGTCTCAAAATATCACAAAATAAGTGAAATTGAGAGATGCTGAACTATGCAACCTGCCATGAAGAGTCCAAAATGGCCTCTATCAATGAAATATCTATTTAAAGTAGGTATCATTTTGTAGACTGAAAAAGATATGATAGCACGAAAAGGATTGACATTCCAATTCAAATAAAAGAAACAGAGAGACAAAAAACTAAGCAAAAAAACTATATAATGCTCAAGCAGTCTTTGGAACTTTTGCCCACAAAGGTAGCAATGGATCCCTTCAGTCGGAATAACAGAAGGACTGTGTCTTAGAGGGGCTTATGACTCATGTACTTCCTAATTGCTTAATATTTGTTAGGTTTTAACATGACCTCCAGAGAAGACAACTCAACCATTTCTTTTCATTGTGGCTAAGAAATGGCAGTAGGCCAGGTGAATACAAAATACAGTAGAAAATCCAATATTTTTTCATAGAACTCATCTGACAACAACACTGCAGTTATTTTATGAAATTAATCCTAGCATTTCTTAATATGAAGAATGGATTAGATGCTTCAATCTAGAACTACAGAAACTTGGCTGCACAAGTNGGTTAGAAAAGAGAGCTCACAGTCAAGTCCTAGAGTTTCCATGATGCCTGTTAGTATATAAAGAAATATATGTCAAAATATATATGTGTTTATTCATACACAAGCATAAGGAAATGCAAAATTAGATCTGGAGCAGAATGGCATGAAAGAAAGGAAGATGAACACAAGAGCACCCAAGGGAAAAGACAGTGGGGGGAGGAGAAAATGAAAGATCAGACAGTTTAAGATAAAGGATCTAGTGACAAGGGATGGAGGAATTATGTTCTTGCTGATGCTGTAAGAGTTTAGTCCCTGTCTGAAAAAGTTCTCTGAGGGTGTAGATT
>VZTY01002281.1:91331-153901 GCA_013400935.1 Turnix velox
TGAGGGTGTAGATTGAGGAAATCAAAATCTCCTGAGTCTGAATGTCCGGTAAAACAATGATGGATACTGAAGCTTTTATGGAAACATGAAGTTAGAAGAGATCAAGACAAACGTGAAGGGGTCTTTCCTGGAAGAACTTATGGGATGATGGAGAGATTAAAGGAAATAAGTTTTCTCAAGTTGAAACTGTGAAGTTATCAAGACTCACAATGACTGGAAGGAATCATATTCTAGTCGTTCTTTATATCCTTCCACATCTATAGCACAATATATAGTATCTACAGAGTCCTGTAGCAATTGTAAGCAATGTCCTTTTCTTTATCAGGAAGACATAATGCCAAGGTAGGGACTGTCTTTGAAAGAAGTTACAGCTTGTACATTCTATTGTTATTTTCTTCATAGCAAGACATAGACTACTTTAATGAAAATAAAAGAAATCAAAGTTATATGAAAATGAATTACCCAAAATAATCCACACAGTAGAAAATCCAATATTTTTTCATAGAACTCATCTGACAACAACACTGCAGTTATTTTATGAAATTAATCCTAGCATTTCTTAATATGAAGAATGGATTAGATGCTTCAATCTAGAACTACAGAAACTTGGCTGCACAAGTTGCTGAACTTAAATGGGTTAGAACTTTGCTTGTTAAATCAAGAGCATAAAATTGTGCAGGTAAGCCTTTAACTCAGTCAGCTGCATCTAACTAATGACAACCTTCGCATCTCCTTTCACAGTTTTGGTGACTGCCACTCACACTCTGAGAAAGCTTTCATCTCTGCAGCTCCCTGTGTGGCAACTGACCTTTCTAGGGGACACCCAGGTGAGCCAGGCAGGGCAGACTCCAGGCATGTCCTGCTGCTGAGGCCACAGCCTGCCAGGAACTCAACTCTATGTGCTAGGTTTGGCAGGGACATGTGGGTTTCTGCAGGCAATCCCACCAACTACCACCACCCCTAAAAGCTCTACCAAACTGACCAAAGAAAAAGCAGAAGGGAATCCAGGACAAAGGGGGCCAAACACTTGTCAAACGCTGGTTAATATCCATTGTAAATCTCTGATCTGCTACAGTTGTCACCAGCTCTACTGATAGATGCTTACCATGATTAAGGAAAAAGTAATGACCATATTGTTTCAATAAGAAATATTTTTGGAATAGGATCTGTTCCAATCTAGCAGCACACATATCAATAACAATTATTAATATTGGCATTGTGGTAGCCTTCAAAACATGCTAGTGCTTTCCAGAAATCTCCTCTAAAACAATCAAGAAAAATCAAGCGGACATGAATGTGGATTGACAAAGATATGCTTTAGACAACAAAAGACTTAGGTAATAGGGCTATGATATAGAAAGACAGAGCTTCTAACTCAGAGGGAGCACAAATGTTTCTGTTTTAATGCACATAACAAAGACATCTTTGTTTCACAAAGCAGACAATCTAGCATCAGACTGAGTTCCAAGTGGAAAAGAAAAACTTCTACTGAGAATTTACTTTAAAAATTATGAATAGATATATTTGCATGAATCTTGGCAGGAATATGTACACTGTAGATGAACAACTGTTTTAGTAAATGTTCAATAAAAGTATCCAGAATTCATAGAGGAAATAGCATAACTACTGATGTCTGATTCCATTAGGATCACTACCAATGCTCTGCTGAAATATTATTACAAGCTATTTTATGAACTGTTATTGATGATTTAGTGGCAGGCTAAGTTATGCAGCTTAAAAGCTGTCACCTTTAAGATGAGGCCAAAAGTGAGCCCAAGGATATATTCTAAAAGAAAATGTAACAATTATTATAGCATGTGTGTCAGCAAAGTTCATATGATTCATTGTCCTTCTGGTAATAAGAAAGCTGTCAGTGGGTGCTCTTGGGCATGGTTCAGCTAACTATATAAAGAATGTTCTCTTAAACATTCACCTACGGGTTGGGATTCAGAGGCTACTTGTCTGATTAAATGGAAAGGAGGTAATTTAAAAGCATCTTCCTTTCCAAATATGTTACTGTCAATTGGCTTTGGTTCAGAGGTTTCTAACCTGAGGTACATGAGGCAGCTGCAGAAAAACTCTATTAATATTCCTGCATAAAGTGCTTTCATAGCCCAGGTCAGCTCCCCTATGCACTTTTGATGTTATTAGAACTTTAATGTTTAAGTGAATGGTCAAGCAATGGGTTTTATAATCAGTGTTCACAAGGGACATGCCATATCCATGGAAGCTCAACGCTTATTAAAAATAATCATAAAGAGCATATCAAGTGCAGCAGTTTGTTCTGCAGTACATATTTTGTGCAAGACACAACTGTCATCTCATTTAAAACTGGTCTGAAGCTCAGCTTTATTTCAATACTAAGTAAATGAAAGCTACAAATTTAGTCAAATCTAAATATCAATCTAATTTAGTCAATCTAAATGTCCAAGAGAGGGCAAAAATAAATCTGTGGCATATTTTCCATAATGTTTTGCCACATGATTTCTGATCTCACATTACAGATGTTTTAAATACGATACAACCTACCTGGTGCAATGTTCAATGCTAATTCCTTTGGAAGTATATACTAATTTAGGGAAGGTTATGTTTTCTTTTATGAAGAAGCTCAGCTTCCACCAGCCTTTCCAGGAACTTTTTCCCTGTTCTGTGATGTTTTCTTTCTCTTTATTGGGCAATATTGGAATGAAGTGGCAAATTCTTTCACAGAAAGGCTAACTTACAGTAGTTTCTCTACAGATGTAGATGTTCCCCAGATGTGAACAGACTAGAAACTTAGTTTTGGCTCTGGGTATTCATTCACCATATAAATCTCCCAACACATTCTTATCTGCTATGTAAATAAGATGTGGAATTCCAATAGTGTTTCAGCCTTCTACAGCAGATGGTATAGTGAGATTTACCACACCATTACTTTTAATGGGATTGAATTCATTTGGATTTCTTGATGTTCACTCTGTCCTTCTCCGAGCAGCAGTGTTGCCAATGTTCCTGATTATGTATGATTTGAGACAGTGCTTAAAGAAGAAAAAACCCTTTATCTTAGAAATATGAGTATTTTCTGTCAAATTTTAAAGTGTGTATGTATTGCATTTCATAGGATTTATAAGCCCTATGAGGAAAGGATATTTAATGAATATTCATCACAGAACATGAAGTCATTACATTTGAAAATTTTTATAAATATCAGCCATCCAGTTAACTGTTTTAATACTAGCAGCATTATATATTCATTTGGAAAGAAAAGAGCTTTTTACCTTATCACAGCAGTGTAGATAGAATGAAAACTATCTATGTTGAGAAAAAAACTTTTAAAAACATAACACAAAAAAAATTAATTTTCATTTCAAAGTAAACTGGCTCACCATATGCAATAATTATGTCAAATGAATAAATAATATTTTCAAACTTGAATTGCAAGCTGGCACTGCTAAAGCATAATTAAAATGACAGTATAAAACAATGCCAAATTCTTCAAGTGAATTGTCTTTTCAGACAATGCCGCTGCAAATGCCTTGATCTGCTTGTTCCACAAATTGCTGTCTACCAAAAAGAACATCTAAAATGTATATAGACTTTGTATGCAGTCATCCATTAGCTAGTGCTTTGACTGCTTAGCATTCTACAATACCATGTGTGGTCTAAAAATGTACTCTGACCAATCCTGTGAGATTTATCATGCTCTGGCTATTCTAACAAGTGCCTCTTACAGGACAGCTAAAAGAGAAAAACAGATATCTCTTTATAATTAAACTCAGTAAGAATTTCAGAATTTTGCACCTCAAAAGTACTCAGCATTTCAAATTAATTTCTAAAGTCAAACTATAGGTTCAAGAGAACTTAAACTGGTTTATAATTTATTTATTGTTTTATGAAGTGTAAATCAGTCATCTCATCAGCAATAACACACTCTTTACTGCTTTGCCGAGGCAAGGATAGCAATGATGATGAATCTACCATGCACAAATGGAGCAACTTTAATTAGCAAACATCACTCTTTTCTCAATACCATATGTAGGTGTTACTATCATCACCTGTGCAGTTGATCTGCAAAACTCTGAAATTCTGATGTTTAGATCTAAATACTATGGGATCACAGAACAAACAGACAATTCCAATAATCCACCAAAATGAAAGGTAACTGTTATAATCACATCAGGAACTCCAGGCTGAGCTTTCTGGGAAGAGCCTGCAAATGGCAGGGCCTAACTCCCACGAACTTGCACATTCCTAGGTATAGTCAAAAGATAAGATCAAAATTGTCCTATTAAAAAGTCTGCTTATGTGAAAATCAGAATTTTGATGGAGAAATATTCAGTTAGAGAGCTGAGCAAGCTCTATTTTACAGCAAACTGTCCTCTCCCAGCATCACAAGGCATGCTTTTTGCTGGCATCTATGAGAAAGATGCAGTGACAGCAAGGTACATTCCCACTGCTGAACAACCATCAGGTGTTCTTGTACTGTGTGCTTGAAGACTCTGAAAGCTGACAAAATGTAATCATTAGGAAATACTTTTACTATGACTATCAGCACCTATGTCCTCAAAAGAAAAAGAGAAATCTAAATAAAGATTCATCTTTATTACAGTTTGTAATTGAAGTAAAAATAAGAGCTCTACAGATTTTTCATTTCAGCAGCACTTTGCTGACAAACTTTTTCTCCCTTCAAAAACAGCATTTTCAGATCTGGCCACTGTACTTTTCCACACAGGCTGTGAATCACTTCTTCCCCCCCTGGCTTTGATCTTAATTCAATCAGAATACCAGTATAGCTCATTTTCCTATTGTTTACCCTTTGTTACTTTCTGCTGAAGATATCAACAGTCTACAACACTTTAATGACATATCTATATTGGTATTAAGGAAATTAACTCAAAGAGGTTGCTATGGACCCAGAGGAATTTTCTTATTTTTTCTTCAGTTTATCCATAACAGGCTGTGGCTTTAAGACTGGGGCAGAGAAGGAGGCATTGTGGCTGGTTTCCCATGGTAAATCAAAAAAGCACACTAAAAAGATCAAGTACCTGTTATTTTTTCCAAATATTTATGTTCTCATAGTGATAAACTGGGGACGGGAAGAGGGACAGAAGCACATATCATGCAAAACCAAATGCACAAACTGTTTACTACACTAATCCTGATATCTGTATGTGCATCTTTCATACATGAACTCTAAAGCTTTCTGAATAATTATTTTCCCTGTATTTTAGACATAAAAGTCCCCAAGAAGAAAAATGTATTGTCTCAATTCTATTCTGCTTTAACACTGAATATCTACTGAGTCATGTTGGTTTAAGCCAACATGAGTAGAGAGTAGAGATTACCCATGAGATTAAACAAGGAAGTACTTTTTCATTCTCAAAAATTGCTTGGAGTTTGAATGTGGATTTGAATCAGGTTATTTTCTTTATAAACCCGTGATAGCAGATTTTGTATAATTTACCATTGGCACTTGCTTCTAGAATATTAGTGGAGCTTTACTATTTCATGTGCCCTTTGCAGACCTAGTAACATGAAAAGTGCAGGAGAAAAGGTTCAAACTATGTTCACGGATCAAAGTCTTCAGGTTTTGACTTTTACTGAAGAGTGACAAATTCACTTGAGACAAACAAAAGTTCTATCCAGCTCTGTCTTTCTTTCTTCCCCATGGAATTTAGATTTGGAATCTTACGAACAGGGGTATGGAGGCAATAACTGCAGCAGGGAATTTAAGGCTAAGCTTAGGTATAAGAGTGATAAATCAGAGTTTTACTTTTATCTGGTCAACACATCATTTACCCACTTAAGTACATCAAACAGAGGAATTATTTGCACTTTATTTATAAAGCACTACAGGAAGTATTCATGAGCCAGTGGAGAATATGAACATTACACAAAAAATATTGATACTCAGATGAATTAGGAAACTGAACAGTAGCTTTCATTTAATTGCTTAGGGGCCTCTCCACGATGAACAAAAAGATCTGACTACACAGCCAGGAAAACCAGCCCCAGGAGTGAAAGGTAATTCTTCACTGAGATACACTCAATACATTACAAGTGTTATTCTCCCTTTTCTGTGTAATTTCATAGTATAATAACTTTATCTACTCTTCCTAAAGTTGCTTGCTGACTCACCACCTGTGGTTAGTCACACTAGCCAGGTTACCTGTGTAACTTGGACCTGCCTAAATTTTTTTCATTTAAAAATCCTAGATGAAAATTTAATCTCCTCTTCCTATGTTGCCCTTCAGTTTCATTTAGTTTAGATATGCATTTTCACTTAAATTATCCTGAAGAAACAGATCAGGTCTGTCTACTTCTGAGCTTCTTATTTAGAATGTAGTAGAAATTCACAGCTTTTGGGTATGGTAGGAGGATGCTGTTGACTGAAGGCAGCATATTATATGCACTACATATGGCTTTAAATGTCATTATGGAGGTGCTACTCCAGTTTGCTTTCACTATAACAAAAGACTTGAAGATTCCCCAGTTCAGACAATAAAAACAGGCACAGCCTTCAACTAAAGTACCTATGGTAGTGCTCCAGATGGGAAAACATTTTTAAACTATTGAGAGCCAGTTTCTGCATCTTTGATCACACTGTGTAACTTCTTGCTCCACAGATGTTGCCACTGACATCAACAGTCCCTAATGCAGAGTCAGGTGCTCTACTGTATGAACCTGATAGCAAAATCTGGCCTGAAGGATAGTTCTATTATCTGAAGAGGGCTGTTCTGTTGTAGTGCAAAGGGAAACATGTTTATCCTTCCTTTTGTTTTTTCACAGTCATCATTTTAGTGTATTTTGGTTTAATCTTATCGCTGAAGTGAAAACTTGGGCTACTTCTATTACACTTTTTTGATAGCTACTCTAAATTTTACATCGCTCATGCAGTTGTGAACAAGATAAATTTGAGTTGTGGACTGAATCTGGCAGCTTGTAAATCAAAAGGCACCACGGGTACTCTGTGTTCTTGTTAGTCAGTCCCTAGGATTTAGATATGAAAAAAATTTTACAACAGGAAAATAATATATTGTTAAAGTTGATTAGCTGGCTGTAGTCTCCTAGATACAGAAGATTTCCTCTTTTTGCACAGCAGGTGCATGCATGACTTATGCAAGCAAAGCTCAATTTTGTAAAGGTTAAATTTGATCAAATTGATTAAATAGAGGAGTTTTTTTCCTTTCTATCAGTATCAGTTTTATGCTTACTGGTTAGAAGACCATTTCCCAAAAGCTATAGTAACTTCCTTACTTTACAGGGTCTCATTCTTAACTACAATTTCCAGTAAACAATCCTTTTACTTCTAACTCAAAAGTGCTTTAATTAGCACCCTGGAAAAAGGTCCATGTTCACCTGTGACAAAGGAAGTAAGTAAAAATAAATTTCTCCAAGCCCACTATGTTTAGCACATCAGTGCTCAGACCAGATGAAATTATTATTTCAAGTAAAAGTACTTTTCATTTGGCAAGTCAGAAGAAAAAAGTTTCCAAAAGCATCACACACTGAGAGAAATAAATTACTTTTCTCACTTGGGCGAAACTGAAAACACAGGTCTGGAACCTGAAGATGTTTAAAAATCAAGTTAAACACTCTGGATATGATTAGCAATGATCACTTTGACAGGAATTCTCATATAGACAAACATGTGCAAGAGGCTTGCATAGGACTGGGGAAAAGGGTTTACTGTTTTAAGGGGACTGGGTGTATTAAATTCCCATTTGAAGTGTTTGGTGGCAGATAATGTTCCACACCTTGTGGAAGATACTCAGCCTAGGGGCTAGACTGCTAGCTTACACCTGGGCTGATGGCTGGTGGCAGGCAGGGTTTCAGCTACTCACCACAAAAAACCTTTGCACCATCCAGGAATTATAATGGAATTTATTCAGGGTCATTAACTACACAGAGACAGCTGTGAGCTCTAGTAAGATCTACTTAGCATGAGGCTATAAGAATTATCCAATCTCCTAGATTATAGATACAAATCTGTGCTCTGAATCTGTACAGATCAATGCTAAATGAATCATTAATATTCTGTATGAAGCAGAAAATAGAGCCAGTGAAAGCTGATCCCCCTTACCTTGTCATTACACTCTCTATTATCACAAGTTCATCCAAAATTGCAAATCATTACTGTGTCTCCAGCATCTGCCACACTCTGCTACTGTCCCTGGAGCACTCAGAGTCAAATATGTTTACTAAAGCATAAAACTACCAGCACCGCTCATCCATGGTTACACACACACATCTGAATGTTATTTTAAAAGTGTCATAGACCTTATATTTATTGTTCTGAATAAACATTAGTCTCATGAGCAGAGAAGCACCAAAGACAGGAGACTGGCAATTACTCACAGGATAGGTAAACTGCCATTAGCAGCAATGAAAGCCTCTGTCTTTCCATGTCAGCGGATTTCAGCAGTAAGAAATAGTGTCTTACCTCAGATGAGAGAATTTAACTCCCTGCTTCTTTAGTCTCATGTACTTAAGCAAAAAGACCATAACATTGCTAGGTGTTTGACTGGCTGTTGACAGCAGGGCATGCAGGCTGATTTTAATCCAAGCCTTTTAATGTAAATCTCAACCTAATATTTGGGGCACCTGAAATATTTCATGACATTTTCATTTTTGCAAAAACAGTAATATCTTCTCAAAAAGATGATGAAAATCTTATTCTTTCAATGAAATGTTGGGATTCTAACTTGATTTAATCTTCATTTTTAACAGCTAAATATTTTTAAGGGTTTAAAAAGAAAAATTTCTATGTGGAACATTTTAAATGAAAATTCAGCACATTTTCAGCTTCAATATGCAGAAAAATCAACAGCTTCAACATGCTAGACTAAGCTCTAGCAGTGCAATTTTCTGTGATAGACTCAATTGTGTATCTCATACAAACACACATCAACATGTAAATTTATTTATTCTATTCTATTTCAAATTAGAAGGGATAAGAATCTTTTCAAAGTTACTTTCTCGAAGTCAAATCTAGGTCTCCAACAAGCAGCAGCAAGATGTTTGGGAACTCAGAATCAAATCTGATGCCCAGATGGACTGTGCCCCACGAAGAAATACATGTTCACCTGAGACACTCAGATATGCTGATGCTCACTGTATTCAACAGGTAAAAAGGGAGATTTGTTCTGTAACACATATGCCAACTTTTTAACCAGTATCACTTATGAATACAAACATGTGAGCTACTTTTTTGATGCTATTCAAAATCTAGGTACTGGACATGTCCCATTATTTCATTGGTGAACTACGGGAAATCAAGAAAAAGAAGAATTGCCAAACTAGTAAGATTCCAAAATTTTCCACAATTTCTCTAGAGCCCCAAACCCAAAAGCTAATGTGTGTTTTGGCAGAGTATTGATTCAAGGCTGATAAGAACTTGGATTATTCTGGTTTATCTCAGCTACTGGCCAGACCTAGGGCCTTTGGCACAGTCCTCTCAGGGATGACTTTGGCAGAGGGTGCTGCTGGGGATCATCATACTGTGCTGTGCTACAAAGAGTCCCCTAAGTTGGAAATTGGGGCTGGAGGCTCTGCATGCCAGCTGAAATGCAGGAAATACACCATAAGGATTTTTACAATTCATCTTTCAGCCATTCAGAAGGCAATAGGCAGTTTTTGGTGGTTTTCTTCAGTAAAAATCTGCCTTTCTGCATTGCTCATATTCAGCTCACAATCAGATGCTATGCAGATCAATGCTCAAAATATCAATCCTTGCAAAAATTTGCCAGAGCTTCAGGGAAACCTTGCGGTCTCAGAACTATTTGCTTTCTGAGCTGAATGTGCTTTAATTTCAATCCTACTGGCATCAGCTATGTTTTCACAATCTTTTAGAGAGGTTACTTGGATTATTAACAAGCAACTACTGTTACTCAACTTAGTTTTACTTTTCCCTTCCCCTAGTATGGAAACTGCTACAAATTGGTCTTTCCAATTGATTTGATTTCATATTTTGGGCTGGGTTTTTTTGTTGTTGGTTTTTTCTTTATTTACTTTTTTATTTGAAGTTTACTTTCTGGTGTTCACTCATGCCTCAGAATGAATTTAGGTGCCATACAGATACCTCTCAATATACATTACAGGTCTATTTGACCCTTGGCTTATGTTGACACCTTTCCCTCCCCATCTATGTTCATCTTCTTAGTCATTGCAAAATGAGGGATGCACAAAACCACAAAGAAATTGCTCTGTAAAAGACCTTCCTTGCCTTACACTTTTCACTAGCAGATGCCAAACTCTTCTATTTATCAAGTGGTACTGGTGAAGCCACTAGATTTCCTCTTCCATTCCTGTACTTTAGGTCCAGTCCTTGTTGGTGACAAGGAGGACTGTGAGGAATTCAACTACAAAAACAGCAAGCAGCAGCTGTGACCCTTGAACAACAAAACCTCTAAAATTCCCCTTTTTAATTTATCTAATAATAATGGATAATACTGATGTGAGATGGATTGTAACTGCTTTAGGCTGGTGTTTGGATAAGCAACAACTGAAGAATCCTCAGGAGCCCCTGCCAGAGAGTGCTGATTCCACCTCTGATTTGCTTTCCAGTACTTGGGAAACACTAATGAGTGTTTTAAATCAAAGCACATCTCAAATATTAATGATGTTTCCACGTGCCTACCATCTACGTAAAACTGTGCACAGCACTTTTCAGCTGATTTTATTTTTTTAATAGATTTTACACTCTAACTGGCATTAGCAGGAGACTTCCAAGTGGCATTAACATATTAAGGGTGCTTAGTTCTCTGCCTATTTTTATCCAAGCCACCCAATGAGTAACAGTTAAGATTGAACTTGTGGAAAATTTCTCAGAAGGAGTTTTAAATGCAAACAACTTTTATGTCCTTTGGTTTGGTACATCATTTTATATTTTTGTAGGGACTGGCAGTCAGAAGAGACATATCACATCACAGTGTTTATATATAATGCCATTACAAAGACTTCGTGTTTAGCTGCAGCTCACTAGGGCTGTTTTCCTTTTGGGGGATTTCTGTGCCAAAATGAAAGGAAATAGCATTTCCTCTGAGAGTAATGAGCAGCTGGTGCTTTTGCCCTGGTGTTTATGGGATGTAATAGGCACAGTGGCACATTTGGAATGGTTGGGGAGAAAACTAAATGCTGCTTTCTTTTATCTTTATCACCCCTTTTCCCAAGAAGGTTTTTCAGTTTCTGTAGTTTATGCTAATTTTAGAAAACACAATAAAAATAAAACTGCAGCACTTTGCCACAACATACTTGGATATTACAGTGTATGCTCAGTAAAGATGGACTGTTTTTATCAACTGCAATCATTAAGGCTGAGACAATAAAATATTTTCTAAACTTCTCCAAATAGTTCTTAAAAGGATTAAAGAAAAGGGAGTACATCTGGAAATCATAATTGGAAAACCAATTGCCAAAAACTCTACATCTGTTCTTCTGGCCATCATCTGACCTTAACTTGCATGTTCACGGCTGCCATTCATAGAATCATAGAATCATAGAATAGTTTGGGTTGGAAGGGACCTTAAAGATCATCGAGTTCCAACCCCCCTGCCATAGGCAGGGACACCTCCCACTAGACCAGGCTGCCCAGTGCCCTGTCCAGCCTAGTCTTGAACACCTCCAGAGAGGGGGCATCCACAACCTCCCTGGGCAACCTGTTNTATGCTGGTCCTCTTCCTGTTTTTTTTTCCCTTGAGGAGTGAGCCCTGGCTCTAGTCCTCCTCGTTCTTTTCCCTCTGCTCCGCAGCCTCTCCACTTCATCCTTTAGCTCAGCCACAAGGCTAAGCAGGTCGTTCACCTGTTCACATCTGATACAGGTGTTGTCTCTGACCCCTTCTATAGCTAGTGCCAGGCTCAGGCACTCGGTGCATCCAGTGGTCTGGACACCCACATCTCTGCTCGGGGCTACTGTTTGAGTGCCCACACTTTTCCTGCCCCCAGCCTTCCTTTTTCTATAAACCATTTCTAATGAGGACAGCCTAACCCTCTTTGTACACCAGTTGAGGCCGCCCCCCCGCACAGTTGTGACCTCCCGCACAGGCTGCTGCGCGCGTGCTGCCTGCTGCAGTTTTTTTCTTATACCATGAAACTTTAATTCATCAACAGGACAACAGAAGACCAACTTTAAAAGTACCAGTTACTTCTAAATAGCAGTTACCAGTTCTTCAACCAGTACAGACTGGTTAAGTTAATGGAGATAGCTCCATCAATTGTGATAGAGTTGTACAACTCCCTTTGAAAACAACATAAACCCATTGAAATAGAACCACAGTCTTCTGCTTTCTTCACAGCACTTCATATAGACTAATTAGACCATTCTGGATCATGAACAGGGGTGGCAAAAGCTGTCCCACAGATAATGCCATACTAATTGGTATTTGTGGTAAACTTACAAACATTGCATAAACTAATGATTAACACTTGAAAGAAATTAAGTAGCCAAAGAGTATTTGCTTGTGTCAATATAAGGAAACACCTAATTATCTGCCCTTCTATTAACAGTGCTATTTGCACAGATCACTATTAATCGAGACTTGTGTCATTCTCAGGTGGTGGTGTCACACTGGTGATTTTAGAATCAAGATTAAAGAATCATAGAATCAGCCTGATCTAGTAGTACAGGATGTTTCTTCTTGCAGGAACAGAGGTTGACTAGATGACCTTTGAAGCCCCTTCCAACTGTATGATTCTATGGTTCATTAGTGTCATGTGACATGTGTGAGCTCCTCACTGTAACCTGAATCACCATGCTCTAGTGTGACCACTGCTACTTCACACTGCCCTCAGAGCAAATCATCTCCAGAGCAAGCACCTGAACTCCTGTGCTCCTCTTGCTTGCAGTAATTGTTTGAGAGACAGAAGAAACGTACTATGGAAAAGCATTCCAGAGTAAAGTACAACACATAAGGCTTCTAGTCCCCAGACTGCATGGTTAAATAGCATTTCAGAATCAAAACAGATAAGCAAATAGTATGAACATTTGTACAATTCCTCTGAGAATGGAGAGAGGTTTTCTAACATTAGTAACATCTTTAGGAAAATTTCTGCTTCATAGATGCCCTTTCCCTTAAGCTCTTTCCATTTAGTCCACCAGCTCTTTGCTCTTTTTTCTGATGACCTAAGATGGTACTTGCCATAGTCATGAGGTTTTCATTACCTGGCATATGACATGAAATAGGTTGACAGCAAAGTTAAATAACTATTTGTAGCTAATACACAATAATAATCAGTTTCACTAGGGGAAACACAGTCAAAATCATGCTCATCATTAAAATCTACATCCCAGCTAAATTGGTTCTTTTGGGTTGTCTGTCCCACCCCATCTTTAGTCTGTGTTCGACATAGCGAAGCTTGCTACAGCTTCATGGGGATAAGATGGGGAAGAGGCTCAAGCTATTGAAAAAAAAAACAACCAAACAAAACCAAACATAAACCACTGAGGCTCTCCCTGCCTACCTCTTGTGTCTTATGGCAAGCAATGAGTAAACTAATTTTCAGCCAGCTAAGTTCATCCTGACCCTCCATTTTGTGTCTTTACCAATAAATAACTGACAATCCTGAGCTGTGCTTACCCTGCTTGTGGAGTTTCTCTATTCATGGCAAAACATGCCACAAATTATATTCACGGGAGGGTTACACAACCATCTGACTGTCCATTAGATCTAATCCAGAATCAAAAGACCTTTTCAGCTGCCTGGGGTTGGTAGAGCACAGGAGTATCTCAGCCTAGCCAGAGCCTTGCCAAAAAGATGTAAAGAGGAAGGTTCATAAGCTAAAACGATTAAAAGGCACCATCCCTTATTTGGTACGTGGGGAGATGCATGAAGCACATGCCATAGTGTACATGGTACATGTTTATCATATCCAAAATTCTTAAAATAATTTGCAGGCAGTTGGCTGCAGCTCCATGGCACAAGTCTACATTGTCACCAATACTTTGATAACAATCTGTAATCAATGTTTGTATGGCTATACAAGTCAGGCTCCAGTAACTCCCAGAAGGACTCCACAAAAGGCACACAGCTTGTTTCTGATTGATTTCAGCTCTGTTTAAAACCAAAAAAAAACAAAACCTTTCTTCTGATTCACCAGCCATAAACTGGAATATCGTACAATGAGTCAGTCAGCTTGTCATGCCAGGATTGCACAGATTAGTAAGAGAGTAAGATATAATTTCACATAAAGAACTGGTATGCACTTTTGCATCTTTATTTACTTCTGTTAGAAAATATCTTGGCAGACTTAGCCATTAACATTTTCTGCTTTCTCAAGGAAAAGATAATTTATCCTCTTAAGGATATTAGATTCCTGTGTATTGTTTTTTCTCCCCTCCAAACACTTAAGTGTTTGCAATCAGCACACAATGACACTTACTAATAACTGAACAACAACACCCCACCATAATGTTGTTCTAATGCCATATACAACATCATATAACTTCACCAACATGGAGCAGCTTCACTCAGCAGAGACTCAAGTCTCTCCATACCTACATCTCTTTTCTTTTCCCTCTGGTATATCTGCTGTGGAGCGTGACCCCTGCTGAGCACAATGAGACCCAAATTCATGTCTTTTGCTGTAATTCTGTGCCCCAGTACAAAATTCTGGTGCTTGGCTTTAATTTCTTAGCAACTGACAGATGCTGGATCAACACAATGGCATGCAGAAAGCTGTGTGTCATGTTCTGTTTATTAGATTCCACTGGAAAGGTGGATAACAAACAAATTCTATTGCACACCTTCTTGTTACATTATATGCCACCTTGCCAGCAACAAGAGAAATATAAGAGACACACGTGAGAAAAGGGAGAAGAAATGTTAGCTGGATAATCTGTATACCAGACCCCTAAATTTCAGTACTGCTTTGTGTGCTTCAAATAGCAACAGAAAGAACAAACACATTCACCGGTAAAGTCCCTATTAGTAACAGACATACAGTTAAACATAATAATAGACCAAAGCAGCTGCTCCATTGGTGTTACAAGACTGCAAAACTTGCAAATTCCTGAGGTCTTTGAGCTCTGCAACTCCTCCTCCTCTATTCCTCCTCAGAGCATGAGAAAGTCCAAATGCATATCACTTGTAACCTTCTCTGCTCCCAAGAGAAGGAAGAGAAAAAAATATAAATCCTTACCTGGAGAGAGAGCACCTTGCAATTATACCGAAGATTATTTTTTCCTTGATTTAATTCTACAGATCTAATGAATAACCCCCAGTCTTCTATTGACTTCTTCCTTTTAAAGCTATGTAGGGTGTTCTTTAAGAGAAAGCTAATGAAATCTTTAGCATGCCTTTTTCTCCTCACTTTGTTTGTGAGCAGCATACACATCTGATCAAAATCATAATCATGAGGAGTGAAAGAAATTTCTATTGCTGCAAAAAATCAGGTTTATATGCACGTTCCTATAGACAGGCAGGAATGTATTATATGCACATACCTACAGGTAGACACTGTTCAGCCGTGTGAGAGACCCATTTAGACAAAGAAACTTAGAGCATCCAGAATGGGTATTCCATATATTTTTAGATACAGATCTCTGGAGAGATACAAGTATTTTACAAATACTGTGTGTTCCCAGTTATGGACCCAAAAAGTAAATGATAGGTGATCTGGCTTACTGGTTCTTCCCTATGAATGAAAGTAGCTAAGCACTTCAAGACCTTCACCCTTTCATCAGTAGACTTCAAAGTCCTGTGGTTGAGGAGCAGAACACTTGCTGGGCGTGAAAAAAACCATTTCCTGAGTCCCCTTTCTGCCCTTCATCCGCTAGATTTTAGCCTTTCCCCATTTAATATGAAACACTTAGGCTTCATGGCAGGTGGTTTTCCTAGAATAGAAGCTGATGAGAAGAGCTGGGGAAAGCCTAGGGGATCTTCAACAATTTAGCATTATGCTCTTAGTACGAAGAATTTAATTTTGTTAAAAGTATAATTAACAGAGACACCTTATGACTTGGTGAAATACTATGCTGAGGTAACAGATCAGGCTTATCCAGTTTATTTCAGAAAATTAAGAAATGTCCATGAATGACAACAATAAAACTTCTGGTCTCCTCTTTAGAGAGCAAAGAATTTGATTAGCTGGCTTTTTCAAACTACATTTTTTACTTTTCTTTTTCTCATCTCCGTGCTCTCTCTTATCACTTTTTGCTTCTGAATAAGAGCAGAAAGAGGAAAAAAAACAAACAAGAAAAAAAACCCAAAACAACAAACAACACTTTGTTTGGGGAAAGACAAACCTCGGAAAAAGTTTTACTGAGGTGATTTTGTGCAGTATGGGATAGATTTATGACCTTTAAATGCTATTTTACAGTGTAAGCAATTGGGGGAAGATACCCATAGGTCATGTAGTGCAGGCCTGCAGAACATGCCTGTGCATGGAGGGCTGAGGTTGCTTGAACCATCGCTATATTCACAGGGGCCAGAGCAGACCAACAAGGGCTCTCCAGTGGTAAAAACACAAAAGCCCAACTATTTTTCCCTATAATACTTCATGCATCAGAAAACCCCATGTGAAAATATGATTAGGAAATAGCATGCTCCCAGATTACCAAGCTAACAGTATCTCATCCAAGTAGCATGTTTCACATCACTTTTGTATCTACAAGGCTCTGGCAAGCGATCAAAACACCAGCAAAATAGTCAAGCTCTATGCACTTCTGTCAGCACTATTTCAAACACCTTGTATAATACCCAAGCCTTCATTTTCTCTCACTTTTAGATTTGACCATAATACTTCTATGTACATGAAATTTGACAATCCAGGTTAAGCAGCACTAACTGCCTACAGTCTACATGATCTTGCTGATAGTTTTCCTCATAGAGACAAATGTGAAATAGCAGTAAAAATAAGACTAAGGGACAGATAATGCAAAACATACCAAGAAGTGTCAGAGTACTCTTGGGTAGTGAATGTCCACATGCATAATTACAAATACAGGATTGGTAATTCAGGTCTATTTCTATACCATGGACATGACATTTATTGTAGATAGTATTTACAATTTTTTATATTTATCTTTCTTCTGTAAAGTAAGATTACTGGAGAAGAGCTATATTTGAACACCTAATGGATTCACACTTTCAAAACTCGCAAACCATAGTGTCACTACTAACACAGCATTTTCAAGTAATATTTATTAGACAAAGGACAGATAAAAAATTGGTGGTACTGCAGTAAATGATCAGGCAGTCATTATCAACCACTGTGCAGCAGAGCCTGATTTTCTGAGACATTACAGCTTTGGGAGCTATTTAGACTCATTTATATTTTGTGTAAAAATTTAGAGTGCAAAATTTTAGAGATTTACACCTACTTCATATTTATGCTGTACGCCTTTAAGTAATTATAGAGAAGAACAAAACTGGTTAGACAGTACTTTTATGGTTAGCACTATCAGAGAAGTCACCTGAAGGTCTGATTTTCCCTCATCTTCACAACCTCTATAACTGATATAGGAGACAACACTGCTCTGGTGTAAATGAGATTAAGCCCAAAGGAGAATTAGACTTATAAAGAATCTAAGGATCTCACCCGTGTTTTTCTTTTTATTTCCAAATAAGAAAATGGGGTTCTAGTAGTGACAAAGCCTACATCAGCATCAGAGATTTTTCTTTAGTCCCTCATATATATGTAGTTGTTAACAGCTCTGCATCTTCTCCTCTCTGCAAGGGTTACCAAAAAAAAGAAAATTGCAGAGCTCCACCATCTGACCTTCTTTTGTACTGATTTTATACAGTAAGGGTTCAAGCATGTTTCAAATTTCCCTTCTACAGTCACAAATTTTGTGATGGATCGGGTCACCTGCATGGGTACATTTTAACTCCACTCCAGAGTACAAATTAAAAAATACATTAAAAATTGATGTATTAAAAAAACCTGCATATGGGCTTGGAATCCTAATCCATATGACTAAAACTCCAGTTCAGTTCAGGTTTAGCAACCTAAATAATTTCTTTAATCATGATCTGACCATTATCCTCCACCTATAGTCATCTACCCATTAATCATCTAGAGCACAGACAGATTCATTTTACTTGCAAGCTGAGTTTTTCAGTCTTTTCATTCAAATTCTGTTCAGGTCACAGTGAATGAAAAGAATAAGTAAATCATTATTCTTCCTCTATAGTTCATCTGATCATCCTTGCAGGTACCTACTTTCTTTACAGTATTATTGGGACAAGTGTACTTCAACTTTGTGTAGATTTCAGATGGGACATAGCTAGCATGTTCTGTAGCTAGCATGTATGTAGCATGTTGTCAGCAAAGCAACATCTGTGTATTGACTCAGAGTAGAATTGGTTCAGTTTGTTCTGTGTCAAAATGAGAAAATCTCCTTTGAGGCTCTGGCATGCATCAGAGCACTAGACGTTTGTACAACAGACAAAAACAAGCAGTACAATCTGGTTTCTTTCCATACATTTTAGGTACTTTCCAAAGTTAAAAAGAAGTTTAATCCTCCAAGCAGTGAACTGCTTTGCAACATCTGCCGATAAAATAATCTTCTCCTTTAAGGCATTGACTACCCATATGAACCACAGCCTAGTCCTGTCAAAAATGGGCAGGTTCTGCCCATTTATGCACAAGTTACAAGGTGTTGAATTTTGTCCTTTCTAAATACATGATTTTCAAATTATCACAGGTGATATTGTTCAAATATATAAAGCAAAATAATTAAGAGAATCCTAAGGGCTACAAGAGGGTTTTCTTTTTGCATTATGAGTTCTTCAGTGGGTATTCACAGCTGACTACTGAGTTCACTATTCTCAGTTCCCAGCTCCACACTCCTTTAAGAAACAATTTTCCACAGCTAGTTGCACATAGCAACCTTTGAAAATCAGGAGCCCTTCAGGTGTTTCAGGATGAACCCCCAGAGACTAAAGGCACCAAATTACATTTGTCACTCTACAAAGCATAAGCCATGAAATTCCAGCTCAATGCATCCCTGATCCAGAAGCACTACAGAGATCTTACCAATCACTTTGGCCAACAGCAGGAATGACATGTTAGAGAGCACTGGGACACAAGGACAGAGGATGGAATTAATGCTTTTGGGTACATGCCTAAGTAGATTAGGGGAAAGAAGGGCCTCCTGCTAGTGGAGCATGGAGGCACAGCTTCCAGGGAAGAGACAGAATCAGTCAGGAGCAAAGCCTGCCAGAGATGGTTTCTAATGGCCAGTTCAGAAATCTGTGATTTTAACAACCAGTTATGCTGAAATGTCTTCCAACAGAGTCCTGCAGCTAGTTAGGGTTTAATGGAAAGAGTCTGTAGCCAGTTTGTAATCCAACTGCCTCAGAAGAGCAGAAATCAGAGGGGATACAGACACTACACCCTAACATGTCATCTTGGACTCACTGCTCATGAAGGCGTCCAGCTCAGAGCCACTCTCCTCATAGGAAACAGTAAATGAAGTCTCCTGTCAAAATGGGAGGTGTAGCCTTCAGCAACAGGGTAAATCTAACCCTCAAGACTGCAGACTCAGTCTGCAATAGAATGTTACTGCAATCATAGTATGCTCATCATCTCTATGAAGAGTTTTTACTGCTGTTTGTGCAATAACATCCCATATTGAAATGGTGTTTGTTAAACTTGCATCATATTTCATTAGCTCCTGCCACTTCCCATCACAGTCTCTTTGAATTGCAGAATGTTATTCAATTTAGTTACCATTTGGATTTCTCCCAGAGTGGTATGGAATTGAGAACTGCTCACAATGTAACAGCATTGGTTTGTATTATTTTTGACAGCTCCTTTTGTTGTTTTCTGATGATAAATATGTGGTGAAATAGCTGAAAATGTAATCAATGCTGCTGATTTTATATTATATCTTTTGCAGTTTTAGCAGTCTCTACCCTTTTATAATATCAACAACTTCAGTCTGAGGAACATAAGGGTATTTTTTCTTAGCAAAGCCAAAGTGAAAGTAGAAAACTTCAGTGTAAGTCTGTCACAGAGCAGAGAACAAAATTTAGCTCCATTTTCCTCCAGGTATTTTCAACAATTCCTGAAGAATACTAAAGAAATACTGTACTTTAGCAGTTTCCACTGTGAATGACTGATTTCTTCACAGACAGATCAACATGAATTTTATAAATTGAAGATTTGTCTATGTAGCTATAATATTATAGTTTATACTGAGCAAAAGAGGCAACTCCAGGTTATTGTTTGAAGCTTCAAGGAGACCCTCATCAATTAAACCTTTGTTTATGAAGTTTGTGTGTGGTTCAGCAAAGCAAGAAAACATCCAGGAGATTTGTAACATTATGGTAGACAGTTTATGGGTAGAGCAGGGCTGTATAAAAGGGTTTGACACAGCACTAAAACTTCTCTCTGGCTTTAAACACAGTTAAGCAGGACACCTATATTTTCAAAATTGTAAGCAATTCTCTGACAAATCCCTATCCCAGTTGTACAGTACAGATAAGACTGAAATGCTGCCATCAATTAGTTGAGTACATAACTTGATTTTATGTTTTTTTTTGTTTTCCTTCTTTCTGCCTATAGTTTAGAAAATTAAAACCGTTACTGTGAAATTAAACAATTTAAGAGGCAGAAGTATATTAAATTGGGAAATTAAAACTTGTGTGGAAATAGACTCTTACAAAAGTCTGTCCTACTGCCATTTTTCACAGGACTGTGTTGTTCAGACCTTCGTCACAGATTGAGCTCTGTGCAGTGTCACACTGTACCAGCATGGGCTGCAAGGACTGCATTTTATAGTAACTTCTCTAGACCAGCTGCAGAGAAAATTCAACAATAAAATTCAAATTATGTTTGTCATAAGCTTCTGCTCTTCCATCACTGCATTTGTGTACATGAAATGTAATATACTAGTGAGAACATCCCCTGACATGGAGCTGATTTTTATATCCTTTAAATTTACCACTAGCTTTACAGATGCTACCATCTCTTTTATTCCATTTCTAGCAATTATAATGTAATCTGTGCTAACACTGCAGATTACTAGGGTAATTTTGAAGATAAACGATCACATCTATATTTCCATCTGCTGGTCCAACCAGGAAAATGGCGAGAATAAAACCTTTCCTTTATATTGGTGCTTTTTGGTGCTTGTCTGGTAGTCTACTCAGACAACAGTATAGGGACATCTAATTATATGAAGATATCTCCTAATTCCCCATAGCCTTATGTCTTCATTTTACAAGATCATAAAAGTCCAAGTATTTCTCTTTCTCCGTCATTGTGTGTACTCCTAGACATGAGTGACATACAGGGGTTTTCTTCTGATTAATAGAAGGCTCTTCTAGATGTAAATTTACCATGTTTCTGTCCCTACAGCACCCATAATACAAGCCCTGGTGAGACTCTTTAGCCAAGCCACAGACAGTATGTCTTCTTCCAACACCATTTTACAACCAGGATACTCCTGTTTCATCCAATTTTATTGATCTAAATTTTAATCAGGCATCAATTTGCAGCAGATCAGAGTCGATACAAGAAACACATTCAGAACATGCTTAGATGTCAGTTGATTCTAGAGCACAAACGAAACAGCCAAAACAAAAACACTTCTCTCTCTGCCAGACCAGGTTTTGCTTTCCTTCTTCCCCTCTCCTGAACATAATGATATCAGGTCATGTGTAACTGCTCAGATATCTCTTATGTCATCAGGTGCAAGTTTCCCTACTGCTGAAATTAATTTTGATTCAACAATTAAAAAACAAAAATATTTGGGGGAATGAGCAAATTAGAACAATATGGCTGTATTTTCAAGGGAATTATTTGCAGCACATTTCTACTAGTAATTATTTTTTGTTCTGGTTTGCAGCTCTTCTGCTTCTGGCATCTCATCTCTTTCACAGCAGCCACCAATTGAATTAGAATCATTGCTGAACAGCAAGAAAAATCTGTCACAGAAGTCATGTTGACAGACAACTTTGTTCCGTTCTCTTTTCTTTCTCTTTTATTGTATTTACACCTAAAAATCCACACCTAGAAGTGAGCAGAAACAATTACAAATTGTATTTTTGTCTAGCCTCTTCTTCCTTTGTCCTGTTTTTGTCTTCAACAGACCTCACATTCAGCCACTGGCATCAGGAAGAAATAGCCGAGCACCAGGTCTTAACTACCCACTGTGTCTGGCAGCATGTCAAAACACTACCTTTCCTCCAGTATGATGTAGTAGTGGTGCATGTCTCCCAGTATCATCCTGAATGACTAAAAGGAATAAAAGATATGACTCTTCCTTTATAGATGCTGGGTGTCAGTGTTTTTCTGTATGGTGCTGCATTTCCTGGTGTGATGTCACAGCACCCACAGCTGCCAGTAGAAGTCCATGGACCTGTCAGACGAAGGCAAATCCATCAGAGCTGCCTTTCACAGAAAATCATTACAGATAACATATAATGGGGCTTTTGTGTTTTGTTGTTGTAATTTATTTTCCCTCCCTTTGGAAAAGTCCAATGCATTAATACCTAACTCATTGTTGTTATAGTACTTTCATAGGCACCAGCCCCTCTGTAATGCTGAATGATAATAAAAGCCAGTAGAAGGTGTGTTGTCCCCTGCCTCCACCCTCCCTTATTGCATATTCTAAGGTTTTAAAAAATATTTAAAATCCTAAAACACATTCAGACTAGTGAAATAAATGCCTTTCCCCCTCCTTCAAACCACAAAATATACAGAATACCACAGATTATCTCCAGACAGAAACACTCTCCAGAAACTGATTGCACACAGCAAGTTTGATGCAATTCATGTCTTCCTGAGATAGGGTATTTACAGATAAAACAACTCCTTCCAAAACTAAGCAGAAAAAATTCAGATGCTCCTGAAGAAATCCACACATCCTGTTTGCTCTACAAAGCACACGGATGGAGGACCACTCAGAAGCCTCGGTGACTGAAGTCAACTTATGATTAATTCACTGATGTCTTTTAATCTGTGGCATCTCAGATAAAAGCACTGCTGTGGAATGAACTACGAATCCCTTTGCAGCAAGGATGGATCTGGCTCACAATACATCCCACAGGTTCTTCCAGGGAAGCAAACCTTTGTGGGCTGTTGGCTTGTTTTGACATACAGTGCAGTACAGATCATACGGTGGCCCTGACTTCACAGCCCTGCAGGCATGAATAATGCAGGGCTGTGCTGTCAGAGGCAGGAACAAGCTGATGCCAAAGGATGAAAACCACCATGCCAACACACCACTTTTGTGTTGTGGCTGCTCTTGGGAAATTTCTTTCCTATTTGTCTCCCTCTTCCACAGGACAAAGGCCTCTGCTATATATCTGTGTTAGGAAAGGAAAGAATATAACATGTTTTCTATCCTTATACACCCACCAAAGCACTTATTTAGACATGGTTTATTAAATAAAATCCGGATCTGAAAGCCAGTCCAAATGATCACAAACTTTTGGAGCTCAATAGGCCTAGGAGGTCATAGTAATGAGCAGAGTACCCTCACACATCTATGTTGATTATTCCTTGGATACGTTCACTAAGATTTGGTTTTTCTAAGACATCGCACATCTTTCAACTCTTTGCACTGCTTGCACAAGCTTTACAGATGTACCTACAGATGGCTTACAGGGTACCAACTGAAACACTTGCTCTTGAAGCAGAAGTTAAAAGTTCCTCACCTCCAGGACAAGATTCACCATTTACAGATACTGGCCATCATTTTACAGTCATATTTACATTCATGTAGTCAGAAGAAAAAGAGGTGCAAAAGAAGATAAAACAATGCAAAATTTATCCTCTTGCATGAAAAGAATTCAGTGAAAAACTAAAGGGTGAAAACTACCAAATGTCACTTAGAATTTAGCTCCTTGGTGAAGAATGTAGTTTGCCTCAACAGAAAGCAAGATTCGCTAAGGGAAAAAAAATGTTTTTTTCCTTCAGGAATATAACTCAAATGCAGAAAGACTTTTTTTTTCCTGGCAACAGTGACAGCTTCTCCAAACAGATTGAGTGCATTTTCTTTGAATAGACACAGTTTTCACATACTCCCATAATATAACATATATTAGGCTCATTACTGAAAGAGTTACTGATATTTTGGAGGCTTTGAACAAAACCCCAGCTCTACAGTAGCCACTAGCCTTGCCTAAAGGACAGATCATGGAAAACTGAGTGACATGGTCCATGAGTAAATGGTCATCTCTTTTGCTATCACCATTAAAGCTAGATCTCTTGACACTTAGAATTACTCTACTTTGTTGTCCCAATTTACAAACATTAAAGTCACATAGTGGGTGTACAGTGTTCTCTTACAGCTACACACAGATCAACCTTAATAAAGAAGAAACACAGATTTTCACAATTACATATCTAATCATGTACACGCATGATTAGAAGCTATTTTAGACAAGTGGCACACATTGTGCAGCTCTTATCAGAAATAATCTTCCCCTCAAAGTGGTCAGGCCAGGCTGGATGAGGCTTTGAGTAACCTGGTTTAGTGGAAAGTGAGCCTGTCCATGGCAGGGGGATGATCTTTAATGTTCCTTACAAACCTCACCATTCTATGATTCTATTTTGAAATTAGAAAACTAAAAAAAAAGAACATATCCATAAAGTGATGGAGCTCAAAAGTGGCTTTGCATGAACAGAAGAAAATTATGGAGATATTTATAATTTCACTTTCATCATTTTATAAAAGAGAATCTATAAATAATTGTATTCATTGCAATCTCAAACAGCAGCAAGTGAATGTACTTTTTGGTTTAACTAATTTTGACATTCAGATCACACATGAAAATAAAAAGGGCTTGCATTCATGCATGGGGAGGGAACTTGTGGCGCATCTGAGATATGATAACTTAAGATGCTATTGCAACAGGGAGAAATTATTTTTTATCATAGAAAGTAATTCTCATTACCTTGTCAAAGCCTTTCAACTGGATGTTTCTACCTTGTAACCTCACCAATTACTTTGTGCAAGGAAAGATATAATTTGTCTCTAAATCCCACTACATCAGTATACTACCCAAACTTTCTCTAATAATATTAAATCAGTCTGTCCTTTTTCCTTTTAAGTCACAACATTTAAGACTATTGCCAGATGAGCATAAAAGGAGTTTGGCACTCACATGCCATTGAGGTTTCTTCCATTTGTTTTTGCTTAACATATGCTGATGTCTTTAAAATGTAGGAAAACCACCACTGGCCCATAGGACTGGAAAGGTGATCTGAAGGTTTGGCCTGCTAGGTCACTGCCTGTGTATCCGGCTCACATCTCTGGTTGACAGTAAACTAAAAGTTACTGCCATCTGACAGGTGGGCGGCAGCCTATGTAAAATGAATTAGCACAGTGAGTGTTGTACCAGGTGGGCAGGTGTCACCACAGCCAGCACTGGCCTCAGCCAAATTGGGAGAGTGCTCAGGGGTTAACCAGAGATGGAGCACAGCCTGTACCTTCCCTCTTACAGGTGGTCCTTCTGCTTCCTGCTCCAAGAGGGAGGGCAGCACCACAGAATGGAGTGCAGGACTCTATGTGTGGCACTTGTAAATAAGCACTTCCACTTTCACTGCCACAAATTTAACGCCCGAATTAAAAAAGAATGTGTAATGACAAATATTATGCATCATCTTCATCTTAAAAGAAAAATATATATAGAAGTCTAGATTAATTATGAGGGACCATCTTACCTGGTTTGTCTCAGGACTGGAGAGGCAAATAGGCTCTCACTGTACAGAGCCCAGATGCAGCTTTTTACATGCTCCCTGCGGGAAGCTGGATGCCTTCAAAGGAGTCAGAAGGGAAAAACGCAGGAGGCATTCTGGCTCTGCTCTTCTCTCTGTTGTGGCCAGCAGTGCCAGGAGGACTCATGCAAGAAGAGGAACCCCAAAATGATCAGATGAAGAACAGCACAAAAATCCAGCTCCAAAAAGATTTTAAAAGGGGAAAGCTGTTGACTTTCTCAAACTCTCAGTAAACCCCACCTGATGTCATAATATCATTGTAGAAATTAAATGCTGCCTCACTTGGAATTATTGGTTTCGATGTCATTTATTTTATAAAATACATAATATGAATATACTGAAGTGAAAGACCAGGAGGACATTAAACCACCAGAAAATATTAAGACATTTTCAACAAGACTGCAATAGAAATGCAGGGAAGTAAATGTGGACAATGAAAATAAAGTTAAAAAGAGAATCAAACATAAGTGCCAGAAAGATTTGGAGATAATAGGGAAAACATTTCACCCTGGGCAAGCTAGGAATGCGGAAGGAGGTCAGAAAACACTAGTACAGAAATATCTTTCATTAAATGGTCAAAGAGCTAAAAAAGAATAAAACTGCTTTATGACATACTGATGTTTTGTATCAATACAAGATTTGTTTCAAACAAATGTTTTGTATCAATATTGTCCTTACATTTGTGATTTACTTTTGTCCTTCAGTTCAACTTAATTGACAATAACCAATGTAGAGTTATTTTAATAAATTGAGCATCATGCAAAGAGTCCAGTCCAGTCCATAGCAGTCAATCTCAGGAATTTCTCTTACCTTTGTCTGCAACATCTCTGTCTTGCTCAGAATAATCAGTTGACTAATTGGAACATAAGCCCTTGCAATGTAAGTATTATAGAGAAATCATATTTTTACTTGCAAGTCTCTTCTAGGAGTTGCTGGATGCAAGGCACCAGATTACAGAGGTTCATTTTCCCCCGTCTACTGTATCATGTAAGTTTCTATGCTTTTTCCCAAATTAAGTTCTTGCTAGATTTTCAGAAACATTTCTTTTCAGCTTATGATTTCTTCAGTCTTTTCTCCCTGCATTTATATGCTTTCACCTTTTTGCGGTGTGTGAGGTAGCTAAAGAAGATCAATTACTTTGTTAAGAGTTTCAATAAACTCACCCTCCAAAGCAACATCATTCCTAAACTCTAATCTTTACTGTTTCTCTACTCTGACAGTTGCCATTGAGCACTACAAGAAGAATTGGGTAATTGTATCTCATTGTGTTCTCCCTGACTGTTGTTTAAACAAGGAAAGCCTTTCAGTTGTTGTGGAAAGTATTAACAGCAGACCTTTGCTGACCTTCTAGAGCCATTTGGGAAAACTTGACATTACACAGAAGCTTACTCAAACAAGCTGTAATTAAGTTGAGAGTGGAGTGACACCACTTACAAGAGAAAACTTAGCACGGCCATTTAATCCAAAAATTACTTAAGGACTCCTGGGAGCACAAAAGTTTACCTCTACTAAAATAATTATGCTTTGCCATTAGATGAAGAGATGGCACAAATGGAATATGCATGTTCTTTTCAACATCACTACCCTTCGCTTCTCCACCAAAACTGGAAGGGGCAACAGAAAAACTGAAAACTACCTTTTTGCCTTCAATTAAGTAGAAGCATCTGCTTCACCTTTAAATAGCCTGCCAATCACTCAGAAGGTAAAGGAAAAACACTGACTGCTGCTGCATACCCTAAAGTTCCCTGGACTATCTGAAGCATAGAGGCCTTGTCCTTCTGAGTTTCAGGACATCACAACAGTGCTTTACTGTCTCTGGCTTAGCATATTAGCCTCTTCTCTGCTCTCTCCTTCACACATTTCTCCCACTATCTTCTACCTTTTCCAGTTATCTCTCTCTGGAGTCAAAACACAGCACATCTACCACAGGATGTATGACAAAAACAAGAAAAGTGTCAGATTTACATTTCTGTCTCAAATACTAGGTATTTATTATGCTTATTTTAATGCTATTCAGGAAATGTCTCACAGATCCCTTTTACAAAATTGCAACTTTAGTATTTTCAAAACATAAAATTGTTCCCAAAGTATGAAATGAGTCTTCTAGCTCTCTGAAATATTGAATTAGTATTTGCTGGAAAAGAAGAGGCAGAGTCAGACAGCCAAAAACATCCCTGTCAGTTACAGATTCAGCAGTACCAACTTCTCAGATAGTCTAAGTGCACCAGACACAATCTCTATCCTCAGGGCTGCCCAACTGTCCTGTACACCTCTTATACTCTTCCCTTTATACTTTACCACTCAAGCCAGATTTCATCTCTTTCCTGAGGGCCACCTTCTGGGCATCCTCATGCATGAAAATTATTTCAAATCTATTTGTCTTAAATATATTTACATATTCCTAGGGGAAAAAAACCCCACACTCCAACAGCTCTACAATTCTAGAATGCAAATTTAAAATATTTTTAATGTTCTATTCCTTACCTCTAGCTATACCCCCAAAACTATGAAAGACCTCTAGAAACTGAAGCTAAATAAATTCTGCCAAGTTGGGCATCTGACTAATGGGAGTGCATAATAATATTAGGACCACTTTAGAGTCCATATACATGATTTTACTCCTGCATCTTTTCAATTACACATATACATGTCACAAATGTTGTCCTTTATTAACATTCTGACTGTGAGTACTGAAATCTCTTTTCCCTGTTTACTTAGTAAGGTACTTTCATGTAGTAAGAACAAAGCAATTAAGATCAAAAGCCCATTTACTGAATACCTACAGGCCAATAGCCAAAATTATTTCTTGTGGTTGTCTTTTTTTCTGTATTTCAAGCTACCTATACACTCATTAAGCAGAGAAAAATTAGAAGGCCACTGAAAGTACCAAGGTGACTTCTGAAAAGTTTTAAGTTTCACAGATATTCAAAACACAATTTACACATCTGAAATAATAAGATGTTAACTAGGAATTAGTGTTTCTATTCCCTCTCAACAGACAAGGTATGTTCTTCTGGATAATAATTCAGACAAGGCATTCGCTCCTTCCAAAAGCTTTTCTCCCTCAACTGCCTCTCAAGAAAGCACAAAAAAAGCTAACTTTATTGCAAAAATCAGGCTTTTTGAATTCTCTTTGAGACTACTGCTTGCAAGAATGCAATGTTTCAGAAGGTAATAAGAGATGGTAGATTGATTTTGGGAGGAGAAAATAATTTTCATTTCATCCATATTTCTTTTATTATAGTAAGGTTTTTTCAAACACATTCAAGCAAAACAGGTTGGAAGTAAAATATTTCTAAATTATTTTTTGTTTTTAAAAAGACATAATGCCAGAGTATGAAATGCTTTCAAATTCTTTCAAATCAAACAGCAAGAGAAAGGATATGTTTTAATGCATCCAGAACAGCCTTTTCCTCGCTAATGCAGGAAAAACTACATAGTAACTCAGCAAATCAATCTAAAGTCTTTTAGTGGGCGATTCTTTAATGTTATCTTTTTTGATACACAGTAGGAACAGGGTTAGAGGTAACCTTTCTGTTCCTCAGAATTATTCTGCTAGTGAACTAGTTGAAAGAATTTTTATTGGAATGAAAATTTTTTAAATCAGTAGAAGTTACTCATAATAGAGCTCTCAAATAGTTTTGTTGTTGAAATATGCTATTTCTCAGCACTAGAATGTTCTCAAGTTTTCATTAAATTTAGTAAAAAGGATATATGATAAAGAATATGAAGAAATTGAGATAACGTGTAGTATTCGTCCCTTCCACAAAATACAGCTGATAAACAGGGCTAAGGTGCAGGACAGAACTTCACACTGAAGGAAACTGAATCTAGCTTTTCTGAATTTCATGCAGGAGAGTGCCTAATTCTCCATTCCACAGAGCTATCCTCTGTCACTCATCCAAACTCTTATCTTTAATTTCTCCCATGTTAAGTTAGTGTTTGTTCATGGAAACAAAGCAATGGCTTCATAACAGAACAATTTAATTCAAGTTCCTTCCACCATCAAATATCAGATTATTTGGGATACAAACGAGTTATTCAGAAGGATTAGGCAGTGGCCAAGTGGTTAGGCATTCTGACCTTAGGCATCCATATCAGGAGGTAGTCAAAAGTAGGCATCCTACATCCCAACTGCTGTAAACTAAAATTCCAGAGATGTAAACATGCCACAACCAGATTTCACAATCTGATTTCTAGAGCAGCTGCTTTATACCCATTCAATGCAAAAATTCTGTGAAACCTCAAAACAATTTGAGAGATCCAAAAATCTATTCCATTTTAGGTTCCAGTTTTATCTACAGTGTCATGAAACCTCTGGAAGCATATTATAAATGCTGAGCTATAGAGTTAACTTACAAATGCACTTTCTTTGTGCTTTCAGAATCTCACAAAATTAACTGGATTTCTACTTTGATATGGAGATGAGAGGAAAACTTTAGACATCTAACCTTTATTAAGTTCAGATGAAATCTGCATTCACTACTAAAATAAGATGTTATTGCCTAAAGGAAGCTGAATTTACTTCCTGATAGACACATTTTAAAGTCTTAAATTTGCTTTTCCCCAAGACAATGCAAAAAGCTTTTACTCTTTCCTTTTCTATAATGAAAGATTATATTGTTTCATACATCAGAGAAAGATACCATGAACATATTCCATTTCTGTCTTATTCCTTTGATATTTTCTCTCCTAAAAAACACTCAATTACTTAGTCCTCATTTTATTCATAGCTTTAATAATTTAAAAAAGCATTTATAAAAAAATAAAGCAACCAAACAAATCATAAAGCACAAATAAGCCTCTCTGACAAATGCGAAGTAGAAAGGAAAAAATCCTTGTTTCTAAACCACAGATAATTATGTAGATATTTTGTTTGTTGTTTGTTTTATAAAAGGCCTGATAGATGAAAATTTGATGTGCTGCTTTTGTGTAAGGAAAGTGAATTGCAACACACTCCAAGCATAATCGCCCTTAATCTTTCTGCCCACAGTCAAATCAAGATTTTTAGAAGCCATAGAAATGATGTGGCATGGCTGCTCTTTTCTGTTGTGCCTTGTACCAGAGATGTTGAAAAAAAGAGTAACTTTTGATCCAATACCATTTATGTCCAAAAGGATGGGGACAACTCAAATTGGAGTGGGACAAAAATAAATTAAGATCTTCACTATGCATTTTCTTTCTAGAATACCCAGCTTGCAGATGCAACCAAAAAAATAATCAAGGACACAGAGAAGCATTAGATCCAAGATCATATGTCCTAGTGTAGGAATTTCACTTACTTGCAGAAATTTTCTACTAGGCTTCTATGAGCATTTTATCCTACTGAAGAGCCCACTGAGGATACTGCAGAGAAGATTCCTGAGGCTGTCCCCTGCTCTATGGGTATCTTCCAAGGTGGAGTTGTCATAACATACCTCTCCTGTTGAGGTAGCATTCAAAACCTACATGGTATACATAGCATATTGATCCATATCTGACTCTAAACCTCCAGAGTTGCCACTCTCAAAATAATTTGCCACAAACTCAGGCAGTTCACATTAGGCACATGAAGGCCAGCAAACCAGATCAAAAATAACTTCCTAGTAGCAACGAACAGCATGGTCCCTGTAATAGACAATTCATTGATAAAGCTTTATTCTCACCAAAATCCAAATAGCCAAATCTGATGCTATGATTACATTGTAATGTCAGTATTTTATTCCCCAGATTCTCAATTTATTTATGTCCAGGTTACTTGGATTAAAAACCAACAAAACACATACTAAGGCTTCTGTTAAGTAGTTTAAGGGGAAGGTCAGGGGCCAAATAATTGTCATTTATATTCAGATTTATGCTTTTGCATTTATAATTGGACTGGGGTATACTGAAGGGGAAGAGTATAATGAGATTGATTTTTCAGTACATGAGCCATTGGAGCTGAGTGGACCAGCTTCCTAATGAATCACTGAACAGATTTTTCTGTATTTCAAATAAATTCACCTCTGAACAACATGAAATTGTATCAATGCACTTACTACAACTCTGTATTTTTTCCATATTATGAAGAATATAGTTTCATAGCATGAAACTGGGCTAAAATCAAGGAGTGTATTATAAAAAGTATCGTACAATTCTACCATGCAAAGCTCCCTATTTTGTGTGAAATATTGTGACCTTCCACTGAACATAACATAACAGTTGTCATGTTGTGTAAGAAATATTGTGTAAGAAATATTACTACATCTCTCCATGTAACTCAGCTCACACCAATCTAAATATTTGATACAATATTTTACAGATTGGGGTTTAACATTGGATTCAAATTCCCTAAACTAATAACTGAATCTTTAAAACTCACAAAACAAAACAGTTACCCAAGTGGAAAACATCTTAAAAGCCCTTCATAGTTGGGAATAAAGCTTTATTAAATACAACTGTTTTAACACTATGGATGTACTTACCATAACATCCATAAGCTTATACTATTGCTGCTCTTTTGAACAATTCCCTAAGTGAAAATATATAATTTAGCACATCAAGGTCTTTCAAAATACACTGTCTTACAAGTTCGTCATGTTCATCAGCTATATCTAAGTTATTACATATAGGTATTTCCCACTGTCTTAAACAAAACCAAAGTAATTGAATTTAGAAGTCTTTTATATAAATATACTAAAAATAAAGACCATTGTATGGGAAATTCTGTTACTGACTTCTATACACCAGTGCCCCCAGACAGAACTGAAAGGCTTAGTTGAGTATGATGGGGAAGACTAAGCAATTTCAAATAAGTTTCAGTAGAGTTTTGTCAATTCATATGCCATCCCCATAGCTACCAGAAAGTTTTACCTGAATAAATTTTAAGAGCAACTGAAAATTATACTTGGGTGGAGAATATTTTCCAAGTAAAACATAATTCCATTCATATGCATAGTATTTAGCTATAAGAGGAGGTAATCCATAAGAAGAATTGCAAGTCTAGCATTTGGAAAACATACAAGCCCAACAGTCTCAATGGTACTGCATACTGAATCCAGAAGCAAATCAATTCTTTGTTGTTAGCAATCTGCCCAGTTACAGGCAAAAGAATACACAGTTGCTTTATGCCAGCAGAAATCTTCCATGTGAATATCATGAATCTGCATTCACTGACAGCATGAAATCTTCCTAGTATCTTCAGTCAGTTTTAAATTGTAAGCAAGAATTGCTGTGGTGGAATATATTTTTCAAAGGCACGTGACGCCCTTCTGTGACATTACCTCTCATGTTTCAACCTTTACCAGGAAAAAGGTAAAACAACAGTATCTGAAAATCCTAAGGGGATTGATAAGAATCTGGTTTTATATATGTTAGATTTTAAAACCCTGCTCCTTACTGCACCGCTTTTTAACAAAAATAGTTATTTCTAAAATGTGTTTGTAAAACATGAAACGTTTCCTCTGCAGTATAAATCTCTGGCAGCGCTCCCCCACAGAACAAGCTCCTTCCCACTCCCAGATACTCTTGCATGGTAATGAACAAAGTAGTTTCTTTTTGTTTTAGCAAGTAAGGGGAAATAATTTGTGTACTTTGCACAACCACTCAGCCATATTACATTTGTTTCACTGGTTTACCTAAAAACAATGCAGTTATAATACTTCCTCTTTTCTCCTGAAACATTCTCATATTGTTGTAGTATTAAGTTATTTTGTTGATCCAAGTGCAGAAAGGGAAATTCAAGCCCTAATAAAAAAAGATGGAAAATACTTTATGTGGGTAAGTCCTACAAATGTTTATCATGGTTAAAATATATCTTTTTCAGTGGCAGTATAGCTCTTTCTTCTTTCAATCTACTGTGGCCCAACTAAAGAAAAAAGTAAGATTTAAAATATAAAAGTTTCAGACACAAGTATTTCTTTTGCTTCCCCTGCAACATGAAAGTGTCTTAATTTGAAAGAAAATAACATCTTACAACTTTAAAGAAAAAAAAATACCATAACAATTCATTCTGCAAAGCTTGTTAAACAATGTACTCCACACTGCAGGTGAGGCTTGCCAGCCCGATCTGTTAGACATTAAAAAAGTGGTGAAAAGCATGCTAAAACAGAGGGGTAACTCTGCTCCTGTCCTTTGTGCTACACATGGGGAGCATTCAGAGTCTGCAGTCACCTGCATCTCACAGGAGTTGTTACAAATTATTCATTATGAATAATTCTTCTTTAGGGAACTGAGGATCAAAGACTGGACCAAATACTGTTCCAGTATATTACAGACTTCAGGGCCCACTTAGTACCATCACACTTCAAAGTGGCTGTAGGATAGAGATGGCTGACTTTGGGCCAGAAGCACAAGGGTTACAGTCACAAGGGATGCCAGTGTCTCCTGTCTCCTTCACCTTTTTAGCAGGCCCTCATTAAGTGTGATGTGGTGATGAGGGATCCTGAGCTGACTGGATTGCATGACACAGTTGCATTTTAGCTGATTTGAGGGAGGGGAAGGTAATTTTTGTCTTACTGTCAGACATTCTTAGGGACCTTTCCTTCCTTCCAGGAGCATCACCAAACATCATTCACCATACATGGTAGGACCACCTGAGTACCTCTGCATGTTACCATTCCACACTGTCATACTGTATTTCATTGATAACCACTCCAAAACAGCCAAGGACAGTGAGGAGGGGGGAATAAGTCTATATCAGTGATATACGGTCCCCTCCATGGGCTCTCCTTCTCTCAGGAGGAGCCACTTGGCATCACATTGGTGACTCTGGGAGCAGCTGAGGGCTGGGAGAGGGACCACCCTCATGCAGGACAGACTGCAGAAGTACAATTGATTTTAAAGTACAAGTTCAACTCTGAGATGTTAAGTCAACACATATGCAGACAGATGAAAACACTCTCTAAATCTTGTCCATCTTTCTTCACCATCTGTGATAAGGTTTTTCTCTTTGAAACCATTAAGAAACATTCCTTCTGTTGAGTATTTTGACTCCTCAACCTGCCCTGTCAATGCTTTTCTGAGGACTATGGTATATAAATATCTAAGCTCAAAAGCAGATTCTTCTGATCTATTTGTCAAATTTGTCTTCCTTGATTAAGAGAAGACACTAACTTGTAAAAGTTCTCCTCCTCAAAATTTCACAGAGTGGAAGGTACTGAGCCACTTTCGTTCAAAGATTTTTAATGGAGCCATGATTTAAAAACTGGAATAAGAGCAAGTTTTGAAAACATCTGGTACTAATCTAATACCTACTCCAATCTAAAAATACTGCAGCAACAGGTGGTGCAAACCCTAGTAGTCAGTTTTAATAAGAGAGTTCAACACCTTCAGGTCCTTATTTTTCTTGCCATAAGTACTAATAAATTCCTCTAAACAGGTGTGGGTCTAGGATGTATAATTAAAGTTTTCACAAGCAAATTTCTTGTAGTTTAACATTAAAGATGATTTTTAAAAGGAAAAAATTGCCAATGTTTGAAATGTCATCCCCAACTTCCTCTACTGTTCTCTTTCCATGCATCCTTTTCAAGTCATGACTGTTTTATGGGTGTCAGACTGGAAGAAGTACTTCCCCAGGCAGTAACACTTTTATGGATTTACTACACATTATCTGGCATGTTCTAAACAGCAGTGCTAACTAGCACAAAGATCATTTCTTTCTTGAATTCACTACTGCTATTTATTTATTCATCCCTATTCCTACAAGAAAGTGCTGTTTAGTTGCTGGTGGCTCAAAACTGTATCATTCTCTACTCTGTCTGAATAAATGATTACATGAGGAGGTGGAATTCCAGGACACAAGAAAAAAAGTAAACACAAAAATACAAGAGTCCACCCTGACTCTGTAGCACGTCAAGGTGCAGGCAACGTTTATTTTGTGAATTAGACTACCTTTGTCATCCTTTCAGGGTGTTTAGGTACTTGAAATGCTGCATGTTTACCTTCATTGTCTGGCATTCCTAATGTTCCTCATAACACAACATAATGATGGAAAAACTTTTCTTGGCACCAAAACTAACAGTGACACTTCAGCATCCAGTGTTCTGGTTCAACCAAGTATAAGGATAAAGACACTCTAAAGAAGGCAAGATCATATGGTCATTGGTTCCTATGCTTTCTACTATCTACAAGGTCTTTTCCCTGACTGATGCATTGGCTATTTTTAAAGAAATAAGGAGTTATTAATTATGAAAATAAGAAATAACAAAGCAAAGAATACCAGGAGAGTGTTCAATGTAACAATCCAAACAGTACTCTCTGTATCAATAAAGAAAAACTTTGTCCTTTGCCATGCTGTGTAGGCATTAGAAGGTCTAGAACAGAAGCAAGTGAGATAACAGATACTACTCTGCAGGGACAGCAGTCTAAATAAACCCTTATTCCAGTTGTTTGGCAACACAGAGCTGATACAGCTTGGGAGTGGTTCTGCAGGCTGAGTAAACTGTAACAAAGCAGGGTACCTGTACAACAAATCTCATCAACACACGAAGTCTGGGGTCCCCGGAGGACCCGCTGGAAGAGGAGAGAGCAGCCTGAGCCAGTCACCACCCCAGAAAGAAGAACTGTACTGCAAAAGGGCTGACCCCAGGAACAGACAGCACCAAACAGGGAAGAGCACTCTCTACGTACTGCTGTGACACATTTCCAGACAAGGTACTGAAGAAGGCTTTTTCTAGGCATTATAATTTACAAGCAGAAGGAAAAATGGGTTTGCTCTCCTGCCTCCATGGAGGCAGTATTCATTCAGCAGTGCCAAGTGACATGTTGCATACTCTGCACATGTTGGCTTATGGTCTTCAGCCACCTTCCTTAATACTTTGTCAAATGTGCTCTGAAAAAATCTAACCATATAAATACCCAGCAAATTCCTCCAGCCTACGCTGCTTCCCATGGCCTTAGTTACACATGATCTCTTCTTCTCCAGATCATGAGGGCTGCATAAAGGCACCTTCCACTCCATGAGCTTCTCCCAATAAATTCAGGATCAAGTTGGCCTCCTTGTGTGAAGCTGTGTGCTTCAAACTATTTAAAAAGCAATGCTCTCCTCCTAAGCGATTTCTCAAACTACAAAAAAAGCTCTGTAGAAATTTCTCCGGCTTCAGTCCTACATTCTTTTAGCACAGCTGGGTGTCTGCTTTCTGACCAGGAAGTCTTGAGTTCTAAGAGCCTTTTAATAACTACTTGCTGTAGAACTACATAGTTTTGTTTATTTATTCTGAATAATTGGAGAGGATACTCCCAGAAGAAAGAGCTTTTGTTTTTGCAAGGTAGATATTTTAAGGAACATTCATTTCTATACATGTCCCACTAAATGAATTCTCCTTCATCCACTGGGGGTATTTGAAAATGTCTATGTAGGCATGGTTAGAGGTTCAACATAAAGAAGGAAAAGAGTTTTTTCCACCTAGGAATCAGCTACAGTAAAATCTAAGTAGCAAAAAAATAAAAAGTTTAATAACAGTTTGATTGGCATTTTTTTTTCTCAATTCCAATATACCATCTGTGGCCCCAGGGAAGCATACAGCTTCTGCTTCATTTTAATTACATGGATTTAAGAAGGCTATTATTGAAACAACTGTATTTCATGTTTTCTTCAGCTATATTGATATAATGGAGTTTGTATTGATTTAGCTTACTGCTTTTAGTATGTTATGAAAGATTTTCTGCCTCATCCACAATTTCTTACACGACAAGAAAGTAACCAAAGAAAAGAATCCCACACAACTCCATTCAGAACTTAGATATTACAAAATATATCCATATTATGGCCAAAAGGAAGGGGAGGGTAGAGAAAGTATTAGAGTAGGTAGATTAAAAAATAACCTACAAAAATATATTCTTTTCTAGATACTCATCAGTAAATTTACATAAACAAAAAATCCAATTATCAGGAAAAACATTTACAAGACATCTTTTTTTTTTAATATGTGGTCAGCTAGGCCCTGCAAGTTGTCAACATTAGTAATGTGACAGTGTAATACTTGATGTAACAGCAAAAGACAAGACATCACCCTCCACT
This sequence comes from Turnix velox, assembly GCA_013400935.1. NCBI lineage: Eukaryota > Metazoa > Chordata > Aves > Charadriiformes > Turnicidae > Turnix > Turnix velox. The sequence goes on from VZTY01002281.1 coordinate 128,959, forward strand.
TTAAAAGCCTGATGATTTAAAAGTATGCAATTCACAGAGTTACTAAATTATTCTTCTAATGGATATATGTATAAATATTTAAGAGTAAAAGTAAAAATTACTTTTGAAATCCACTTGACTCAAAACATATTGTCCCATAGGAAATACTAGAAATCTTGCAGGGACTGTAAAGCATCTCAGTGTCACAAACCTGAAAGAGATACCACCATCATCGTACCTTTCCTTTATCAAGGGTCAATTTAGCTGACAATTCTATACTGTTAATTTATAGAATTTTCTGCTAGAAAAAATCAAAGTGAGACTGACACATAGTTATGAATACTTGGGAGTAGACAAAGTTACATGATTTCATACCATGTTGTGCTGCAGGATGCTCGAAGTTTTTATTGCTCTAAAAGATTTTACAGAATTAATGGAAGAGAACTTAATAAAGTACTATTGAGGACAGATAAAACTTCTAATTCAGGAATTCTAGTTCTGAATGTCATGAGGGGAAAAATAAATACTTTCTATGATCTTCCAATTTAGAGAAGCTTTTAGGCAGCATTATATTTGTTTTCATAAAGATGCGGGTTTTATTATAAATAAATAGGACCTGAAGCATTTACCTATTGATATCAAGAACAGTTTTTTCATTATTTAATATTAAAGTTAAATCTGAAATGGAAATGCCCACTGCCCTCAGCAAATACCTGAAAGCCAAGAGCTTTTCATGAGGTGTGTGAGAAGTCAGATACATTTATCTAAAAGGTAAATATGTAAACTCAAAGACAAATTAGAGACAAATTAGAGACAGACCTAGGTAACTAGTGTCAGAGCCTAACTAGTGAAGGTCAACAGAGTTGGAAAATCCCTCAGGGAGGGATTCAACTCATTTTAGTTTGTTTAATTACTTAAGTGCTTAATAGGTACCTAGGCTCTCTTTAGAATCAATTGAGGGAGCAAGTGAAACTCAGAAGGAGCTTGTACTGTCCACTGATTAAATGGGTGCTTAAAGAATTACTTCAGTTGTAGTTAATAACTTCTGGACAGCAACAGTTTAATGAATGGATCCTGCCCATTATGCCTCTTATCAAGTCTAGTGCGCCCTGGTCAGCTTAAGGGAGAATTGCCTGTAGGTACTACTGCAGGATCCAACCCCACTCTTAATGCTATCATGGGAGTCTTTAGAAGGCACTGGGTGAGACTCAGTCAGAGGCAGAGTCCATGCCTCAGTGCTTGCAGCTCCCTAATGTAGTAAAAAATTCTTAGTCATTATTTCTTATGAGAGTGATACGCAGCCTCTTACAAACTGAAAAGCCAATGCACATTTCTAATGCAGTCTCAAAAGCAGATCATTATGTATATCATTTTGTATAAACATAGTCATCAAGGGAATTTGGAATACACTTATACCAACATTTTAATAAGTTTCATAAGAAAGAGGTTCATCAAATAAAAATAATGAATGATAGAATTAAAGAACCACTGAAAATCACTAATCTGTTTAATCATCTCAACATCTATATTTATATATGACAAATTTGGATGATACAGTGAGAGTAATTCTGTTTCAAGTCTCTGAGCAGGGACTGCATTCCAAGATGCTCGACAAAAACAAAGCTAGCTTTTGCCTCTTCCACAGACAAGCAGAAAGCAGGACTCTGACCATTTACGTGAGGGCACTCAAAAGCCTCTTGACATCCAGATATTCAGCTAATCAAATGGCAAGTCGTGTGTGAGCCAAAGAGAAAATAAATAGGCCAAAGTTGTGTAGAATATAAAGAGAATGCACAAAAAAGGTCTATGATATGATAAACTTCGACAATTTTTTTGACCTAGAATCACACCTCAATGTCCTGCTCATTAATTTGTCACTTAGCTATGCTCACAGGTTCCCAGTCCAACAATGCATACACAAAGGACGCAGACAAATGCAGTTAACACAGCCTCTGTTGTAATCCTGAAACCTCTGAGTATTTCTAAGGAAAAAATATCAATTTCTGATATTTCATTCACAATATCTATTCTCTTCATCTTCAGGTGGGCTACTCAATCTTGAAGGCAGTCAAAGAGGATGATAGGGAGATTATGTGAAAGATGCAGTTGCTCTATCACCACTAGCCCTGAAGCACCAGAGCACATCAGCGCTTGTCCTCAGGCTTGTATAAGAAGATGACTTACCATCTCACTCTGAATCCCTCACCCAAGTGCAATCAAATTTTTTCAGAGCAACAGACCTGCAAACACAGCCCTCCAGTTGCATTGCTAAAACCCTGATTTGGCAGCCATGAACAGATATTTTCCACAAGATTTCCAGAAGTAAAAAGATGACATTTTGAAGCAAGCAAGGCATGAGATACTGTATCCTAAGGCCTCCATCCCTTTTTCAAGGGCTAGTTCTCCCCTGCCCAGTCCCATAAGATTAATGTCACTCACTTCAGACAACTAATCCTTATGTGCAGCAGCAGGAGAGGAGAGGCAGATTTCAGAATCTCCAACAAAACTTTTGCCTGGTCTGCCTAAAAAAGCTAGCTGAGGTGAGTAAAGGTAAGCAAATCTGCAAGCAGAAATTTTGAGCAGAGAACCTGGACACGTCAAAAGCCTGATGGACCTATTTATTACTGACCATATGGCAATCGATTTCCTGTTGCTCACACAGGGCACCTCCATGACTCCAGCCTCTGTGCTTCTTCCCATCTCGCTCTTCTGCCAGGTTTATTTATACTTTTCCCCAGAACTGAAGGCAAATCAAGTTAATTGGCTATTACATGAGATTAAGCAAAATAACTAAAAGAATAAAGAGAGAATATAATGCTCTGATGCATGGCTCTCCATGGGAGCTGGGAAACAACATGATAGTTACTCCTGCACAGAGCAAGGAAGGATTTACATTTTCTGCTGCACACAGGACTGAACAACAGCACAGGTTTATACCTGTGTTGCCTGCCTATTGAAATGCTCATTCTCACCCAAAGTTTCACATAATTTCTCATTAATACCAAGATCTCAATTTGAGACATGTTTAGCACCCCCAAAACTAAAGAATCATCTTAAATGCCTGCCAATTTTGCAACCGCATGATGAAAGAAATAACAAATTAAATTATTTTTTTTATTGAACACTGTACAATATTAGTCCATTCGGAATAGACATAAGGAATTAAGACCCAAAAAGGCTTTCCAGTAAATGATCTAAGATGAAGAGATGCCTGGGGGAAAGAGACAAATTTGGAGTGTAGGAAATGAAAAACAATTAGAAGAATTAAAATAATTGTATTTTCCATGAGGGAAAAATAGAGATATGGGATAAATTACTAAGACGGTTTTCCAGAACAAACAGTGCAGCATTCAAACTGGCAATAATGAGGTCTCAAGTAGAGCTATGAGAAAACCTGCTTAGTGAGCATAAGCCCAACTTTAAAAAAAATTCCTAATCACAAATTTGGTGAACCTAGGGAGAGGTTAATTAAGGCTGGCAGAAACAAAGAGGGTAAGGGCAAGGCCTACTGCAGCAGCTCTCTCCACCTTCTCAGATTTCCAGCAAATGGAAACAAAAAGACAGGCTCTAAATGGGGGTAATGAGTGCAGAAGAGTGTGTGTGTGGGGGGGAAACAACATTATCATGTTCCCTATTTCCCAAAAACACTAAGAGATGCAATCTGCACAGGGCATCTTTGGGTGTAAACATTTTGAACTACAGTTCCTTTCAGGTGTGGCTTCGATTGGCAAATCAAATCAAAATTAGTAAGGTAAACATTTCTGACAGGTGAAATGTCTTGCAATATTGTTAATTGAAACACACAGAATAGACTGGATGGAGTAGTATATTCCCTCTTTCTCTTTAGGGCAGGAGTTCAATCCTTTCATTTTTTGCTTCTCTAAACACTAAAAATAGGTTGAGAATCAAAGAACAGCATCCTACAGCGTAGAGTCCTAGTGCTTAAGCTAGCTTCTTTCAGAATCCCAATCCATTTACCTGCAGATCAAAAGTATGCACTAGTCCTGTCTTTTCATCATATGTAATAAAAACCCTTAGAGATATTACCAAAAAAAAAAATTTTCAGAGAATATTCCCTCACTGTTTCATGCAGGTCACCCTCTTCAAACTTACTCAGTCTTGCCCACTTTTGAAAGATGGGATGCTGCACCATTACACAGAGAGCAGACCTCATTCCGGTATCAGTTTCTCAATTCCTTCTCCACAAGGATACAAGTCAGAATAATCTGAAATATTATGTAAAACTGTACTTACAAAAAGCAGACAAGACTCTGTCTTGAAAACAAAACAGCCCAAATCCCCATAAATTCGATAGTACTAAATCCTTTTAGCTGACAAAAGTTTATATCTGAACTACCAAATATCAAAAAGCATTAAAAGCACATCTGTAGTCCTCAAAGCCCATTCTCACCACTGTATTTTAGTGGAAGCCTGCAGACTCCAGAAGAGCACCAACAGGAGCAGATCTCCAGCTCCAGTTACCTTCCAGTAACTTCCTCTCATCCTTATGTTTCAATCTCCCATTTGAATTCCTGCAGGTTTCTTTATCACTTACTAGTCTTTCAGCATTAGCCCAATATTATCACAATTAAGAGGGCAGAGGAATTAATTATTTGATAGATTGTTCACCACTACTTCGCTATGGTCAGCTTCCTGGATTCAGCTTGTTTCATTCGCCAATGTCAGAATTAGCACCCACTTTGAAAATGACATTTTTAAAGTCCAAAAATCATGAAGCAAAAATACCAAGGAAATGATACATCACTTATTTCTGCTTTGAGATTTTAAAGCCACTTTTATAATTCTTTAAGCCTGGTTCATTTTTCTCCTTAAGAAAAAATACAGGACAATGTGTTTTCATTCACAGTAGCAAAGCAGTCCAAAACAGAAGGCTCTGTTGTCCTTTTCCAGTCTTAAGATTAATTGCATTTTCATAAAGATTTTTATGCTCCATTCACCCTATATCCCTTTGCCTTACCATCATCATCCTGAGAGTTTTAATAAATGACTCATTCTTACTAATTTAGCCCTGCCAGCTTTCTTTTGGTACATAATATTTCAATACTTAATGCAGTATAAGAGACTGTGCATTAGCCAATTTGATTCGTCATAGCCTCATCTTTGCTTAAAATGGTTTTTTTGTTTATTTTTTTTTAAAGTCATCTGGAGTGCATTCCAGGCCCCAGCTCATGCTGTGTTGCTTTGTGTTGGAAATCCTGAACACGGCATACTTTATTTGTAAAATGCTGGAATGGCATAGCATTAAACAAATGCTGCAAGTGCTGAGCTTTACACTTTATTTGAACTTTACTAACAACTTTAAAGCCAGCTGCACTAACTCCCCAAACCATTCCTTTCAGTATAGGGTACCTCCAAGAGTGTGGATCCACTCCAGCAACTTCTAGAGGGCCAAAGCAAGATAAGCCCCACAGTTCTATAGTCCTCCAAATCCTCACTGCCACATCATCTACAAACTTACTTCCTATGCATTTATCTAATACTTCCCTATGTGTTTCAGAAAAGAGTTCCTTTGGATTCCATTCCTCTCTAGCTACTCCATGCTTCTGGTGAAGTTCTGATTTTCTCTGAAAAGGCTCACGTTGTTGTAGGCTTACCTGAGAACGTCATTATTAGAAGCTCAATGGTTGTCATTATTACTGAAGATGAAAACACAGTGCTGATCCCTACAGTATCCTGTCAGCACCACATTACTCCCTCTCACACCTTGCATAACAAGAATAAATAAAACTAAAAATGTTGGTTTATATAAAGAAAAAGGCACATAACATCTCTCTCATGAGGATATCCATTCTGTGTGTCTAAGAAATGGCTGCAAGAACTGAACAATCCCACAGGGTTATTACATTTGAGTGATCACCAACTGGCACCTCCCTAAAACAGTTTCACCTGTTTTGCTTGTTAGTGAACCCAACCTGCCTTCTTTTGTAAGATTTTTATTATGGTTAAGATAGGCATGGTTACTTAATGCCAAGAAAAATGTATGTTACTACCTTACCATCTTCATTCACACAATGTGCTATCTCCTCACTTGTAATAAACCAGAGAGATTTGATCATAATTAACCTAAAAAAGCTATTCACAGAAAAGAGTCTGGTTCTGATCAGATTAAAGTACTCTAAAATCCTAGGGTCAAATTAAAACACCTTGTAAAGTATCAAGTTAGTTAACACAGTTTTCTATGTAGAGTTTCTATTCTTTTTTGTACCCCAGCATGTCTGTTTATAAATTAATTTTATCTTGTTTTCCCCCTACCTAAAGCTAAAACATTGACTAATTTATTTATGTACAATAGCACTAAACACAAACTTGTGTAAAAAGCCTGGAAAATATAATTTTTAAATAGTCACAGTCAGAAGAATGTAAACTAAAAAACCTAGCATAATAACTTCTCAGCTCACTTCAGTTGAAGCGGGTTATAGTTGTGAGCCAGTTATAATAAAGCTTGTCCCAAGTGAGGTGAAGAATAAGGACTAAATACTGATTTCACTAAAGCTAATGGCAAGGCTTTCCTTCACTTCAGCTGGTTCAGCATTTCACCCTAGGTCATATGGCAGAATTTTAGCCTGTGTTTGAGGAGAAAATGAATTAACTGTCACATGCCAGACAGATGAACATAAAGCAAATTAATCTGTAACCAGAAAACAAGCCACAGGGAACATCACCAGCACACACAGCTCCATACATCATGAAACCTTCTGTTCAGTGTGAAAACTATGAAGGTGCCTCTTTCTCCCTTTGGTTCCACAGTCTAGAAGTCCCCTTTGAACCAGATTCAGGAGGAATCTCTGCTGCCAGCTCCATTTCCATGAAGGAAGTCCTACTGCAACATCTCCCTGATTCCTGATTAATTACTGGGCTATCCTGAATACTCACAATATGTATTACATGGAGAAGAGGGCTCTGGCATGAGTCCAATCCAAAGCGTAGGAATCTGAGTGAAAAATTCTCACCAGTAGTAAGAACAGTTAGGGAAATGGAGCTTTTCAAAAGGAGAAAACACTTTGTTTATGCCCCTTTCTTTTCCAGCAAACGGGTGTATGGTTTGAATGTGAATAAATACTAGAATGGGTAGAGAAGTGAGCATATCTTACTAAAAAAAGTTTTTTTAAAGCTTTGCTCTAATCAAAATTTGACAAAAAAATAATGCTAAAACTTGTCAGTCCAACTTGGATGAGACTGCAAAATGGTTCTAATAGCTAACTCACATATCTCTGCATAGTCCATCCTGGAACACTATAAATCACAAACTATTTCCAATACTGTCAACAAAGATTAAAAACACACTAAACTTGTGTGCCATGCTGCTAAGGCAATAAACTTCTAAGGGAAGAGTGAATGCCAGAGAATTAGCTCTTATTTATGGGCCTTCTAGAAGTGAAAACTACAGTTGGACAACTGGCCATAAAGTATCAGTGAAATCTATTAATCAGCAGCGTGTGGCAAGGCTGTGGAGCAGGCACTGCTCTCTGAGGCTCTATTTTGCTTGGCTTCCACATGTCTTTTTACTCTTTCCTTTCTGCATGCATCTAAGCTTGATCTGTACTAAGTTCTTTGAACAGATTGAATTCAGCTCACTCTCTGTTGGCCTTGAGATTCCTGCAAACTGAGGAAAATAAATGTAGAGCCAGAGAGATTATTGTGAAAGGTCCCACACTCCATTAAATTCTCTTGGGAAAATATAAAGTGTGATAAGACAAACGGACTGAAGGAAATATCTTAAAACTGGAACATGACATACAGGCAGCCACTTAAACCCCAGAGCATTTAGGGGACAGCTGCTTCACACAGGAAAAGGTGTGCAGTTGTGCACAGCTGACTAGACAGATATGCCACCTCTGCACACCAGAGTGGAAGGCAAGATGAGGCTTTGGTAAGCAGAAACCTTCCTGTCCCACCCTGTGGAGTGGGACCCAGCTCCATCCCTTCATTCTAACTGAGACCCCCCTGCCCTGAGAGAATTTTCCACTCCACAGCTGTAAACAGATGTCTCCTTTACACCTCTCAGAAAATACAAGAGGATCAAAAGTGGGTCAGGAAATCTGGCTGTGGGGTCTTGTTCACACTTAACATGCCCCTTTCTTTCTTTCTTTCTTCCTTCCTTCCTTCCTTCCTTCCTTCCTTCCTTCCTTCCTTCCTTCCTTCCTTCCTTCCTTCCTTCCTTCCTTCCTTCCTTCCTTCCTTCCTTCCTTCCTTCCTTCCTTCCTTCCTTCCTTCCTTCCTTCCTTCCTTCCTTCCTTCCTTCCTTCCTTCCTTCCTTCCTTCCTTTCTTTCTTTCTTTCTTTCTTTCTCTCCCTCTCTTTCTCTCTTTCTTTCTCAATCTCTTTCTCACTCTCTTTCTCTTTTACCCCTTTTTTGTCTTGAAGAATGACAAGACTGTTTGGGCTAGAGACACACGTAGTGTCAGAAAAAGGAAAGGTTTTGATTACAGCTAGTTATCTGGCACTATCTACTTAGAAATGTCTGAACAAATAACTCCAATGTCAGATGCTCTAGTTCTGGCGGAGCAAAGAAATACGATTAGATCTGGCTGCCCAGATGTCCCAACATTGCAAATAATATTTTTAAGCACGAACTCATGTACTGCTGCTGTCATGTACTTCAATAGACTTATTTTGTTCTCATGGGCTACAAATTGTAATAAAATTGAACCAGATTAGTGACTATAACTGGCCTCTCTTCTGACATAAGTTATTTCAATAGAAAACAAGAGTCTTGGTGGAAACAGGTCTAAGTTCCTCTTCCCTGTTCTAACCTGCAGGCAGTGGGCATTGCTCAAAGTTACAGAACCGTTCATAAGTAAAAGGTCCTAGTTTCTATTTCTTTCCACTTTGATGACACATTTCCTGCTGCCATATGGCATTTTCTACTCATACCTGTATAAATGTGCTACTATGTATAAATGTATTTTATACTTAAAGACACAAACCTATAAATCTCTTCACGTCATTTTCAATTATTTTCACTTGCTTTCATTCCTTTTAATTTCTAGGACCACTGAGAAGGCAACAGCTCCTATCATATAGTTTTGGCTTTTTTCCAGTTTTTTTTGTGCTGGCAGTTTGTTTCAAGGAAAGTTCTGTTCACGCATTGTGTTGCCATTATGTCATTTGTGAAGTTCTTACTTTTGTTTACAAAAGCAAGTGCTCAAACACAAGTGAAAAAGTAGATAATTTCCTTTCTCCTGACTTAAAGAAGAAATCTCTATTTTAAAAAGCAATTCAGAATATCCATTTTTCCAAATGGCTACCTAGACTTCTTCACTAAAACATATAAGCTTGAGCCATGGAAGTGAAGTGTGCAATTTTTACCTAAATCTTGTACCATTAAGAGTTTCAGTTTTAGATGTCCACCAGAGATGAACACAGAGAAAGAAGTTTTGACAATAGTTGAGTGAAGCTCTCCAATAAAAATTTTGAGACAGGTTTCTCTGCCCTGAAATTAATGCACAAAAGGCTGCTTTTGCTTTCTCTTTAAGATTGTTCACGGAGATCTCATTATTTGCACAGGGGTTTTATATAATTGCACCCACTCATATGATTTCAAAAACTGGCTTTTGTCTGCATGTATAAGAAAGAGAAAATAAATATTTTAATCTTTTTTTTTCTTAATGTGTAGCAGGAAAGTTCAATTACAGCCTCTCTGCTTATAAGAACCATACAAAGGCTTCAAGTCTCAGCATGTTTCAGCAGTAAAGTGCAAACAATCTTGTGGTTACAAAGGCTACTTTGCTGAACCTCATTCCTCCTTCTCTCTCTCCCACCAGCTGAATAAATGAGAGACATATTTAGCAGCTTCAGTAGAAACTATTTTCTCATGCTCCCACAAACAAAATCAGGGCAAGAAATGACAGTAAGTCACAGGATATGAGCACAGTACAAAGAGAAAGAAGTAAATTAGAATTGATAAGGGAGGATGAAAAAAAAGGGAGGCATGGGGAACCTAAACCCTAAATTCAGGCTGCAGATGAAATCTGAGCAGTATGTACAAAACAGACAATGAGATCATCAAAAGAGCATCAAAAAACTTAATGCATCATAATCTCTTTAAATAAGATTGTTTAAATTCAAAACCATTTTTTAAGAAAAACAATGTAATGGTAACTATATTCTCTTTAATCAGCTGGCTTGCTGTTATTTCTGAATGTTCATCCAGTAAGTGATAACAGAACACAGAGAGAAAACAACAAAAAAAGAAAGCCACAGTACCCTAACCAGGATTCTGGCTTGTTATGAATAGAAGTGACTAAAAGCTCAGGGCAGAGTGATGTATTTCTTCTTGACTTCTTCTTCATTTTAAAACAAAATAAAACCTTTGCAAAGCACCTCCAGATGCAGCCTGTACTTGCTGCTTCTCACAGCTTCAGAAGGGCAGCCAGATTCTCTCTGTCCAGCAAAGCTCTCACTGAGTCCTGTGGCAACTGCTTCAGGGAGTGGAGTTTCTGGAAGTCATTGGTTAACTTCCTATCAAACAGCTTTACACATTTGCAAGATTAAAAAGTTAGTCAAAACTAACACAGTCCTATGACAGCCCCCAGCAACTGCTCTCCAGATGGTTGCCTCTGTTCCCTGTGTGGCCCAAGGAGCCTCACCAGCCCCTTCCCAGAAGCAGATTGCTTTCTGATACTTGCTCTGTCTGATGGCAAGGAGGAGAATTACATCTAGTGCGTTTTGAATTAGCATGACTAAAGACTGTTCCCAAAATCAGTGAATTTAAATATGTGAAGGTCTCACCCAAAAATTATACAATCCAGGTTTTATTTCTATGATCTTTACCACAGGCAATAGACTTCAAGCAAAAAAAAGGGTGAGGTAGACTGTTCTAATTGCTCCACATACCCCCAGTTAATCTATAGCCTCCCTACTCAGTTTCAATTTGCAGTAGGAGGTACCTCACCACATCAAAGATAGTGCTTCGCCTCTCTACTAGTCAAAATTTGAAGAGCTACTACTAATAGTAATTAGAAAGCTAAGGCAAATCATTATTCAATTCAACATTCATTAAATAATATTAGAACAGTTTTTATTCAGCTTGCTGAGTGCACAGGAATTCAGCCAGAGTGGGTATCATAGATTTTAACTTCTCTTCCAGAAATCTTTCATTCTGTGCAATTAAACCTGCTCAGTAGCTACAAAATTCAACTCTCTTTCACTGTTAAAAGATGAAGAAGGCTGAGATCATTCTCCTCATTTGAGGAGAAAATTATTTCAGTCCAGCTTTGTGCTTATCAGCAATTACATAGTTATTGAAAGATGGCATAACAGATGATGAATTGAAATGCTATAGTGCAGGTCCACTGATTACAGTGTTTGGGATAAAAATCAGATATACCACTGCCACTCTTCAGTGACTTGACTCCCTAGTGTTTAAACTTACTCCTGTTTTAAATTTAGGTCCACCTCTAATTAGAAAAAACAGTTGCAAACTGGACTCCAGCAGTTTTTCATACGTTCGTGAAACAACTCCTCAGCTTCAATGAACTGACCAAAGTCCACCATGGCACATGGTGCTGAGACACAGCACATTTAAATTGGGGCACATTTAAATATGTAGAAAGACACAATGAAAACACTACTAAGCATTTTGAAAGATGAACAAAAGTTTGTATTTGATTGTGAAAATGACAGTGAAATATTCCTGATTCGATTTCTGTTTGCAACCTAAAAGCAGAATATAATTGGCCAAAAAATATTATAATATCTCTGATGGTGCAAAACAAGAGAGAGACAAGAGACTGGTTTTATATGGGGATGCACATTTCTTTGGTTATCTACAGGTACATTATCATGAATGTCATACAGCCAGTGGGTAAGGAACTTGCCTGGGATGAAAAAAGTCAAGACCGGAGCATCTTCGTGTGGACTCAGCCCTTGACGTGCTGCTGCATGTCATCCTGCTTCGCTCAAGCACCCAAGTACAGCACAAATAACTAGCCAGCTAAGGCAAACTGCTGTGTGATGGACACCCAAGAACTTCAAGAGACCACAACAGCTGTGTTTCAAGCCCAAATTAAGCTCAGTTTTATCCCTAAGACTCCTTTAATAATGAATTGGTTAAATCTACCAAGCACTTGTCTGTAGCTGCAGCTACATGAATGATAAACGTATAGCTGCAAGTGTCGTGTTCTGAAGAGACTTTTCTTTTTACAAATCTTTTCTATCTTGGTACTTCATATGCTTTAAAAGATGACTTAGGTGATATACATCAGGGATGCAGCGCAGCTAGGAAAGGCAGTTATTCTAAAAGGAAGCCTTTCACCGCAAAGATACAAAGGGACAAGATACAATGAAACAGGATCTTCCAATTCAACCTATATATCACAGTTTGTGGAGGAAGGAAGGAAAGAAGAAAACAATTACCATGCTCAACTTCAAATCAAAATCTTTTAATGGCATGCCATGCTGTACAAACTCTGTCAATGGTAAAAAACCAGAAACATTGGTTAACTGTCAGCAATAGATACAATACATGGTGCATCTGTCCAAGATAACACTTCACAGTGTGTATAGGGTTTTATCCTTTGTGTCAATTTGTCATTATTGTCCATTTCTAAGTTGGTGGCAGGTTGTTACATAGCATGATGCTCTCCCTGCCATCTCTTTCCTTTCTCCTAGGGCTGTGCACAGTTTTTCATCATTTTTTAATGGTAAGTCTTTCATCATTTCTGGTAATGTTGGCAAATATCTTTCTAACACTGTCTTGTGTTACTCATATTGGAACACTAAGGGCCTTTTATCCACTGTTGCCTTTTCTGTGATAGGGGCTGCATAATCTACCTTAGTCATAGTCATAGTCATCTAGGTTGGAAGGGACCTTTCAGATCATCTAGTCCAACCATCAGCCCAACTCTGACAAGCCTCATACCTGGACGGGGACTCAAACCCCTGACCCTCAGATTAGGAGCGCAATGCTCTTCCAACTGAGCTATACATCCAGGTCAATTGTTCTAGTACTTTATAGCAAATTAGTCTGGATTTAATTCCAGTCTAGCTTGGTCTTGTTTTCTGATTGTAAATAGGAATCATAAAGAATCTCAGTATTTCTTTGCATTATCTGTTATCTGTACTCCTATGTTTCTTACATACTGTCCCAAGTGGTTAGTGGAGATTAATTTTGAAAATGCTTGGAAGAAAGAGACAGTTATATCCTTTATTAGAAGCTTTATGTTCCACTTGTTCATTAACTAGCAAAGTGATTTTGTTTTGGTATACATCAAACCAGAACACCTAGACAGCAAAGTAATAGGAGATTGGTGTGTTAATCTAATCCACTGTCCCACACACTGGCCTTCAACCACATTTTTTTAACATATTTGTACAGCAAAACAACAGATGTAACTAACATACCTTAGTGTCAGCTTGCCATGCAAAATACAGACTGGAGCTGGAAGCTCTTGTCCACAAGATTATACAACCTTCATCTTCTTGCCTGCACCCACCACAAACAAGAATCGGGAGCAGTGATATTCGTGCCCAAAGCATGAGGCTCTATTTTGGGTGTCTAGCTATCTAAAGCAACTGAGTGGTCATATAAAAACAAATTATAACATGTGTTTATGCTTTTTCCTTTTGATAGGCACTGTGCTATGTCCTGTAAACTTCTGAAAATACCTTGGGAGATCAGAAGAGAAACCTACCCAAGACTACATGACAAATAGACATGGAGACATGTGATTCTAAGCTCTGCTACATTATCTGTCCCCATGGAGTGGCATATAGAGATACTTAGGCACAATTCCCTGCCTGGTGGACTTCTGTATTTTTGCATGTCAAAAGAATTCTTGTTTGCTGGGAAAGGCTGAGCACTCCTTTCTCTACAATCATGGTGTGCAATTGCAGTGTGCAAGGAGTTCTCCTCTCCTTTTGCCTTTACGTCCTCTAATAAAAAGTGACTGAGTTTTGTGCCCTTCCAGGCATGGGGTGGTGAAGAAAGGATACACATTTTTTTTTTTTAATTATTGAAACTCATGCAGTTACACTTACACACAAAAATTTAATTTTTTTAAATCATCATTCAAACTAGGATATTCAAAGTGTTGATTCAACATTTGTTACATAAGTAGGTTTTTCAAAATAAGTCATCCTCCTCAATATGTGTACAGAAGAGCTAACCCTGATTTTGCAGGAACCCCATATGATTTTTGTATTCTTTTTGTCTGTATGTTTTTTGTTTCCTGCGTCATCGTGTCATAAGATGCAGTCAAGGAATTAATTTGAAGCTTGAAAGCTTAAAGGAAAAGAGCTGAAATGGTGTAGTCCTGTAGCCTCAGATTCTTGTACCTAACTACATAACATATTTTCTTTCCACAGGAGGTAGTTATGACAAATTAGAAGTCTGAAAATTTTCTGATGGTGTAAAGGCTCCAGCTGTCACTAGGGAGATAGTGATCAGATTTCATAGCTGCATGGTCCCATGGCACCACTAAGAGTTCCATATGGTCATCCAAATGTTTCAGCTAAACTCACCCAAAAAATAATCCACCATGGCGTTTGATTTCAGAAAAATAAAACTCTTCTTTGGAGAAATTTCTCATATAGTGCCACTGATAAACAAAACTTTCTTGATTTGGTTGTCTGAAAAGCAAATAATTTTTAAAGTCATCCCCTTTGTTTTGGGTGCATCAGCACAGGACAAGTGCCTAAGCTCTAACTTTTTAATCTAGCACATCTTACGTAACATGAAGTAGGCTGGTAAGTGGACACGCAATGAATAATTAAGATGTGTATATGTACACAGTGATAAACAGTAATTTCTTCAAACCACTTCCCTTTTGGTACAAAACCACCTCTGTTAAATTGTTAATGCTATTACTGTGGACTGAGGCTTTCATTCATGTCAGAGATGTCAGCATAAGCCTCACACAATAACAAATGACAAATGCATAATTTATTGATTCTTAAATGGCTATGTCCTTGGATGTATTTCTTATAACTAATTTGCTTGGAGACACATCTGGCTCCTGAAGGTAGCATCTGTTTTAAAGAAGGTCAGTACTCTATTTTAAAGTTAAGACTAGAACATAATCTTTTATCAGCTGTGCTTCTCTGCTCTTTTAGCCTATAAATTCAGCTCTTGCTTAATTCCATCTACTGATTTCTATATCAAATCAAAAATCAAGCAATCTGTCATGGAGTTCTGAAACAGGGCTGAATGGGTACAAACACACAGTGTTTACAATTAAAAAAACACAAAGAGAGAAGTCAAGTGACTGAGTACTGTATGAAATGGACTATTTAAAAAAGGAATTAGATTCAATTATGTTGACAATCCTTTTCATAAATACTTCTTTTCTACAAAGGTTATGCAATCTGTCTATTCAATAAATGGTGCTTGCTTGCCCAGCAAGTTGGTTTTATTCAGATGTACTGCTTCTAAGATCTTACATAAAATCTGCAAACACTGAACACAGTAGTGTTTATTCTTCCACTAGGCCATGAACCATGACTTCCCTACCAATTATTCTTGTACATACAAAGCTTGACCCTGGACATCTTTCTTATTTTTGTATTATATTTATGCAAATATATACTCCATATGATTTCAATCCATCTTAGTTATTTCATGAAGTTTCAACTGAATTTTAGAAGCATTTATTTTTCCTCATTGCAGGAACAATGAGATGTAAACAAATGCTTGAAATCAGCTTGAAGTTTACATTTAAATAGGCAGACACAAGTACAAATTATTTAGTAACTGCCATGTTAACCCTGTGATGAATATCTAGGCACCTTTTGCTTTTATATTTCACCTTGCACCATGCACAAAATGTTTAATTATTTGAGGATTAATGGAGGTAGTTTATAATTAAGCTGAAGTATGAACTGATGTCATCATCTCAGTATGATGATATACATTTTTATGCCAAAGCACCTGTTGTTTTGGAAGGAAGCAGCTGATATCATTATCTACCCAGCCAGATAGCCTAGTTTCCTGCTGCTTAAAAAATTATCCTAAGGGTTACCTAAGTTGGGGTAATACAGCATTTACTTTTTCATGCCCAGGATAGAAAAAAATGCATTAAATACTTCTATTCTGAGTCAAAGGCATGGGGGGGGGTTGGAGAAGGGGAATGAAGGGAGCATGATGCAAAACCAGTTAATATTGTTTGTGCAGAATACAAACCTTGCAAACGTTTTCATGCATGAATTGAATATACATTCAAAATTATATATAATAGATATGTTATTAAATATGTGATTGGGCAAGAGTCCTTTATAAAGCCCAAAAGAGAATATCCTCTGCTTTGCTGTGGACCCTTTTCACCATAGGCTGACTCTGACTACTGCACAGCAAAAGTTAACATCAGCAGGGGATTTCTCCTACCTAGAGGTGGCCAGTTGCCACCCTGTCCCTTGTCCCTGATGAAATTAGAAGAAGAGGTTGCCAGGGCAATTTGATACAGTAGATATTTTACATCCATGAGATCATTGCAGGATCTCTTGCTAATACCATAAATTTAAGCTGTGTGCATGAGGACTGGAGAGCATCAAATCCAGGATCCACAACCAGCTTTAAGAGAATCATGCCTCCAGCCATCTGAGTGGTGCTCTGACAGAATGTGGAATCAAGCCCAGAGTTTTTCTAGCGTGCCTTAAACTATCAGGCTTTCCTCTGAATTGTGGCATTTTGCCACAGCTCTTCATTTGGGTTGTCATCAACCTGCACTACTCTAAGGAAAACTGAGATGCCATACTAGCCAATCCATCTCCTGGGAAACTTTTTGCTACACACTGATGATATTTTTCTATCTTTCTCCACCACATCATGCCATATCCACCAGATTTTTCTTTTGTCACAACCTTTGGTGTGTATTCTGAGTGGCCGTAATATAGTATATTTTCTAGGACCAGTCATCTACAAACAGGAGAACTATTGTAACTAACACGTCTTGCTGCTTTGCTTTCTTCAACCCTTTTTCATATGTTTTGTCTTTCTCTTTTATTTTCTCATATGAACTACCTCTTTTCTCTGACAGCTCTCAAACACTCATGTTGAGTAGGATGACTCTTCTTTCTGCTTTATGTTCTTTCCAAGAATATTCCTACAACTGCTGTTTCTGTAGGTCTGACGATATTTTAGAAGGAAGCCATCCCTCCACAGCCTCCCAGACCTGTTGCTCGGCAGACCATACCACTTAATGATATGTAGAAAGAAACGTCTGACAGAACACAAAGCTGTGACTGAATGAATCCTGTAATCTTTATCCCCACATCTTAGATCCAGTTTTCACTGGGATGTGTTTTCTGTTGGGAAATAATATTTTGGAGGTGGCTATTTGAGTGTGGCTGAGAAGGAGAGACTGCAAGTTTCTTCTTTGTGTTTCTTCCCTTTGTACCTAATCTCTAGCTTGGCATTTTTCAATTTCATTTAATTTTCATTTAATTAACATTTCTGAGACTTCCTTCCTGTGCTATTCATATTTATGATAATATTAAGATAATACTTGAATGATCTTCAATAGATAACAATACAGATACACTTACCAATTGTATTTCATAACACCTCACTGGAGTTAACAAGGTTTTCTTAGCACTAACAAGCATTACAAAGTCAGTACTACTTTAAGTTCTTCTATTGGCATTACAATATGCCAATACTAAATGCAATAGATTAATGAATGTTGTTTAGTTATTCTTACTGAGCTTCACATCAGATGGAAAATAAGGTGTAGCACCTTCCTGTCAGAGGAATACTTATTATTGTATTTTAGAAAAAGGGTATGCTGGAGATCAAATTGGTATCCTAATGGGTTGGAGTTCAGCATTGTGATCATCATGACATTGTGCACATTAGCTTTGTACGTGTGCAGGGGAGAAAGACATTTGTCTAGATACTTACGGATATTTAAAGCTACAGCCATCAGTGTGGAATGGGGCTAAGTTTATCCCAGTCTTCTTCCTCTCCCTTTCATATCATAAAACTAGCCTGCAAATTAGGTTTGCATAAAGTTATTCAATAATACAGAAAGCTATACTGCCACACCAAATGTAGAGTAATTGCCTGTGGGTATGCAGTATATTTACAGCTGGTGCATTCTGAGCCTTGAATGCTATTTCTCTGTTTACTAGACTTCAAAGAAAGTATTGCTTGCTGCTTTTCATGATACCCAGCATTGCTATCTGACCAGCATAATGAAATGCTGACCATAGGTAACAGTATGAATTTATTTTCTGTATTTCTTTTCTTCATAAACTGTAGTGAGGTTTCTCTAAAGCTAGTTAGGATAAAAGATTACAATTGAAAAGTCTGCCTATATCTACAGAAATTAAGAACAGTCTTCTAAACAAGTTCATATTTCCATAACACTAAAAATTGGACTCTGTCCTGCACTTCCAAGAATTATAAAACTAGTTATCCAAACACAATAGCAATTAATTGCATTTTTGTATCCAATCATTTCAATCTAGAAGTTTAATTTCCCTAGAAATCTCTCTGCTGAAAATTACTTTGTTTTTAAACAATGTTCCTTAAAGCCAAAACAAAATTAAAATTGAAACTCCTTGTTGACCTAATAGAAGAAAACCATGGATATATTTTTTAAATTATTTTGGACAGTTTGAACCTGGAATTATATGGATGAAAAGAAATATTCCTGACTTAAATATTTTATGACAATCTCCTCTGACATTGCAATTTCAGGAACGATTTGCTTATTCTAATTTGTAGCTTATATTCTTTGACAGAATTTCCCGAGTCCTACGCAAGAAAACTGTGAAAGGCAATAAATCCATTTACTAACTTTATGCTTCAGTAAATCATAAATTCACTGGATCAACAAAAGCTTTGTCTAAAAACTACCTGAGTAAGACTCAAATTTTACACAAAATTGAGCAGTTTTAGGGTGGTGAAATTCTTCTGTCTTAACCAAATTCTTTAAATCATTTTTCTTCAAGCAACTGTAACATACAATAACCAAAATCTTGCCACTGACTCCTACTTTGTTCTGATCCATCACCAGTAGATAAAGATACTGGACCAGCTGCAACAACACAAAAGCATAAAATGTAATGCTGGGTCAAGTACAGATATTGTCCTGTTTTCTGAGAATGTTTGTTCTGCATTTTTCCGTTATGAAGACAAAAAGGATCCTTTTTTTGATCTAATATCTACAATGCTTGTACAAATATGCAGTTCTGTCTGTACAAATATTTCGCTTCTTCTGAACTAAAAATAAAGTTCATAAAAGCTTGGGAAAAATGTGAACCAAGTGAATCATGTGCCATATTGCTCTTTGGAATATTAAGGCCAAATTCCCTGCTGGCATAAAATGACTTGGGTCTGTAGAATCAGTGGAGCTATTATAGCACACACTACCAGGGAATTATGAGGAGCTTGGTTTTGTTACATAAAGTACACTGATAATTAGGACTACCAATTAAGCTATGGGTTGTTCCAGTATATACATTGTTGAATATACATGACTAGTGCTGAATTTTATATTTTGTGTTATAGAATTCTGGAGTGGTAAATAACATCTGATTCTTTGTAGTAATAGGAATGATGTTTCCTAAAGTGTGACAACACTCCCAAAGAGGAAGATTGTTCCTTTAATGATTGTGCCTGTCACACACAATAAGTTAGATAGTGTAGAGACTCAGCTAAATCAGTGTAATCCTTTACTGACATGAAAATTCAATTTTCCAGCTCTAGCTGAAGTATTTGAGGTGTTACTCAATCTCTTGTATACTAAATAGATATATGTAAAATAAACCAGAAAATTTCTGATCTCTGCAATTTCACATACATCTTTCTTTTTGCACAGCCAGGAAGTTATACCCTTCCTTACTATGAAAGATGATAATAATGGAGTCCAGGAGAACAGAACCTGAGCTCGATGGACATCTGTGTAGTTTATAGATAGGAATTTCAGTAGGTATCAGTAGGGAAAGCAAGTTCCTTTAGATAAACTGCTCCTTGCAGCAATCTGTTGGATCTTCATTCAGACCCTGAAAGGAAGAAGAGCAGATGAAAACATCACTCAGTGCTGTCTTTGACAAAATTTGTGTGCGGCATTGTCCCAACTTTTCACATAACCTGCTCCAAATATTTTAAGCCACCACAGAATGGGCTGCCTGGCTGACAAGGAGCTTCCGACACCAATGTAGCCACTACAGTTTGCTTCTAGACCAATCCATACAGCCATTGTGTGCCTTGACAGGGTATAATCCAGATAGAACTGATTTATTAGCAACAGTGAATATCCTGTAGCTGTAGGGCTTCACTTTTAATGAGGCATCAATATTACAATCATGCAGGTCTGCACTTCAGGCTGGAGCTGGCTTTCCAGGCTATCCAAGATAGAGAAAGAAGCATAGCTCCCCTACAGGTCTTCACCTACTGCTAAGACTCTCTTTCTTGCTTATGCTTTTTATTACATGTAGATAAGCAAAACAAAATATAAGCAATAGATCCTTGTGAATAAAACAGCTCCTAGGCCTAGTTTCTGGTTCACAACAACCATCAACATTGAGATCAGCAGCACAGATACTGAAAGATGATCACCTGTTGACTGTTCAGTTTCAGCTCTGTTTATTGCTCCTGGTCCATGACCTTTTCCATCATTCTCTAAGGGAAATGGGGGAGAAAGCATAATTACAGTTAAGAGATGATCCATGTGGAAGCGAAGGCAAATATTTAAAAACTTGAGCCTAGTTTTTGGGGTGGTTTGTTGGGTGTTCTTTTTTTTAATTTTATTGTTTTTAATTTTATTTTCTTGGCTGCTTGTCCCAGCATCTTCTTTGGGGATGGATTGGAAAGGATTGAAATGACCTGGAAATTGAAATGACCTTGGAACTTGAGACCTTCCTTTGGAGTTAGGGTGGAAGTGGGGACCCTTCTTTTGGATTTGAGAGTGGGGTTGGAACTCGATGATCTTTAAAGTCCCTTCCAACCCAAACTATTCTGTGATTCTATGAAGGAGAGGCTGTGTTGATCGGAGGCTACTGAGTGTTCACAGTGATGAAGCAGCCTGCAAGGAGACAGCAGGCAGATGAGGCACTGAGATCCCACACAGATCCATGTTGGAAAGGATCTGCTACACAAGCAGACCACAGAGGAGATGTACTTCTTCCAGGGCCTAAAGGGGATTGTGTCATGATCATTGTATCTCTCAAAGACAGAGAGAGCCACATCATAGAAAACGATCCAGCCTGGATTATGGGCAGGGCAAATATTTGGTTCTCCGACTATTATCGTTAGACAGTTGATCTGAATTCTTCTGTTTTAAAAGTTCCTTTCCTCTACCCTATGGTCAAAACAATCATTAGAGGTTGAATGCCCTTTTGGTGTCCTTACTGTAATGAAAGGTACAATCAACCTTACTTCATGTCCACATATGGCTTGCCATCATATCTTTGTGTCCCAGTGAACACTTGGAAAGCAATGAAAAATGAGCTTCTTTTCCCTGTCCTCAGCTTTCCCTATTGTACAGACATGAGTCCTGCAGTCTTCTGATTGATAACTGTGCCTTTCCATGCCTATTTGAGATAATCATGTGGAAAATCAGTGCAAATGATGCATGTTTAATTGGGGCACTACCAGAAATCCTGCATATTTGTTGACCTGTCTGGGAGAAAACTGAATCCACTTTGAAAGTCGACCAACAGTTTCTAGCAGAGCCAAAGTTACCCAAGCCTATGATAGTGAAAAAGTGGTATATTCAATGCCCAGATAAAATGTAAGCCATTTGTTGTTCCAACTGCTGTTGAGCTATGGCAAAGAAAATATTAGATTTCTTTCAGTGCAATTATTGATTGGTAAAAGTAATTATTTCTTACATATAAAACAGTGGGGATGAGTCCTAGGTTGGCATAGATTGTCTTCATTCTGCTGCTCGCTGAGGAATTGGCTCTACAAACTCTTCGTGTCCTTTGTGAATATAACCATTGCATACACAGGCAAGGACTTTATGCTTCCTTGGTTTTAAACTCCGAGCCAGAGTTGGTAAAGAGACACAAAAGAAAGCTCCAGAAGAACCCTCACTGAGTATTGTGCATCTGCTCAGTTTGGAGAAAACTTAGTAGTTATTTGAATTTAATTAGCTGTAGCCATACAAGCAAAATACTAGTCTGACAAAAAAAACCATTATATAAACTGATCTCAAGTAACATGTTACTCTGGTCATGAACTGTTGAGCACTTCAGCAGAAAGACATAGTGATACCTTTTGTGATGCAGAAGCTCTCACCAATATGACATTTGCTATGTCCCCACTTGAGCACATTTTATCATCGAGACATCCGTGTGCCTATACATTCCTGCTTCTAGGCCACTTGCAGCAACAGGTAAAAACATTCCTGTCTAGGAGGAGCTGCTTATCTCCTGAGATTGTCAGAACACTTTTCATGTCAATAGAGAAAATGTATGTGCACAGCTGTAATGGGGATCACTCCATTGTAGCATCTTGTCATTTTGAGAGTGCCTTGGCCTCCATGCCCCATGAGCAATTTTACACTCAAAATCAACATGCCTGAGTTCTTATTTCCAACTTTCAGCAATATTTATTACTGTTTGTCAGCAACTCAGCTCTGCTGGAGAAACCTCCTTTGGTGAATAATGAAGTCATTCCCACAGTGACTGCTGGGTTCCAAAATTTTCAGTGCTCTACCTATGGCTATTTAGCTGTACATGGGAAGTGGAGAAAATCTTACTTTTCATGGCCCATAAATAAACACCCAATCCAACACTTCAGCACGTTTCTAATTGTAATGCAGCTCGTAATGTTTCAGTGCACAATACAGATGTTTTCAGTTATTATATGAAGAGGAGACAATGATGGTTAAGTATGTGTTTGCATTACAGTCACGGCATGAAATCATTATGTTCAACTTTCCTGATCATTTTCTTCATAGAAAAAATAAAATTCTGTTCAGCCATGATTCTTCTCCACATGGAACAAGTTGCAAAAATGTCAAAGACATTAATTTATAGCCCACTCACTTATAGAAAAAGAAAAGAAAAAAGTTTGCTTAAACATTATACTCTTTCTGTCCACTTTCCGTGTTGTTAATCATCTACAACCAGATAGCTGAAATGAGCCCACAGGATATGAGGATATAAGCCAAGAGTAGAGCCGTCCCATGGGACTTTTATCATCTGTAATAGCAGCCCATCAGCTAGCTTCCTTGGTCCATCCCCACTGGAGGTTTAAGAGGCGACTGTCCTCAGTGTCACACAAAAGTGTTCTCTTGCTAACACTGGGGTACCGCCAAGTCTCATTCTTTGATATTGGTTCTCATTAGCTTTTCTCTGCTTTCAGTTCCTTCTTCTTTTCTCCCCAACCATCCATCTCACTATTTTTTTGTAAAGTGAAAAAAGATACCAAACTAGAACTTCTGCTGCCATTTCCTTTCCTATTCCAGAGTTATGTCCCTTTGTATTGGCCTAACTCCAGTAAATTATTACTTGATGAGAACAACTCATTAATTCTCTTACAAAAAGGCATGACTTCACAAACAGATATTTTTATCAGTTCTCTTTGTGTAGAAACAAATAACTGTTTTGGTTTTGTGAACAAGCCACATGGATACACAAAGACAGTAAATATCTGGACTACTCCAGACCATTTTAACTTTGGAATAATCAAACTTTAAATGGCAAAAAAGTTTGATATTCCTTTATCAGCTGGCTTAGGTTTCTGTCTTCAAAAAGATTTTTTTGAGAACCTCTGTGATGTACAAAGGCAGATGAAGCAACAGAAGACAGAGTTCTGACACACTTTGCCATTGGTTTGTATGGTACTGAGAGGAAAACAGAGTAATTTAAACTGGTCTAAAGCATGTCATACACCTAAATGAAGCAAAATAAATCTTCTCACTGTGCCTTTCTTTTCTTAAAGTGCAAAAACTGATGTGAGGTAGACTAAAGGAGAGAAATCAGTAATATGTTACAACACAATTTTGATTTTAAATATAGCAAACACTAAAATGCTTGAACCATGAGAATGAAAGAGAAGCACGATGAGATGACATTGCATGTATTAAATTAAAGTATTTTAAAAGACATTTCATGATGCCAAAGGATTCAGGGACATAGACTTGAAAGAAAATTTTTACATTCAAATAAGCCCTGGTAACATGAAAGTGACTGAAACCTCAGTTTCAAAACCAATCATATTTCAAATTCATTAAAATTTCACATTTCAGTGATGAAATTATTTTACTGCAAATATGAATTGTGCCTAATTCAAATGTACATACTCATACATGGTTCAAAAATTCAAATTTTTGAGAAATTCTACAAAATTAAATTGCATTGTTAAATGACAAGGCTGCATTTGCAAATGTTATAACATACAATATTTTTCAAGATTCAATCTGATTTCTGATTTCAAATTACTCACAAGGAACACTCTTTCAAAATTGAGTTTATGTGAATATATCAAACAAACTAACTACAGAAATTTATTTCACATACCTCTGTACTGTATGTTGCTACAGTCGGATGACTGATTGATTAAAAAAAAATCTCCATGCTAAACTTTAACCCAATCCTTCCTCCATTTTTCAAGTGGCCTCCAACAGCGCTTTTGAATAATGTTCCAAACACTGAAGGAAAATTAAAATTCAATGAGTCTATTGTCAAATTCAAAATAAATCTGCAGTTGGTTAAAGCATCCCTCTGAATAGGCTGCTCCCTCAGAGTCATTGCATAAAAAACTGTACAGAAGTAACAGTTATTCCAGGGGAACTTTTCAATAAGCAATGAAAATGGTTGAATGCTAAGTAGCAAATACAGTAACATTACTTAACCTAGATGTCACTGGGAATGGACTAAGACCATGAGGCAGAGGGAGATCGCTGGCAGTTCTAAAAAGGGGAGTTCTGGCTCTAAATCAGCACTGGTAAGGGAGCAGCTTAAATGTCTGTATCTCAAGGCTAGGAGTATGGGGATTAAGCATGAAGAGCTGCAGATAATTACACACAAGCATGGGTACGATGTCATTGGTC
>VZTY01002282.1:0-96286 GCA_013400935.1 Turnix velox
CAACAAATGGTGCCCAACCAACATGGGACAGGAAAAAGCCACTTCACATTGAGGCAATCAGCATAAGAAGAAAAAAGTGATGACTTCACATCGAGCCTGATAAGCAGAAGAAGAAAACAGCTGGAAGGGGAATAGCTCCTCAGTATTTGTAGCCAGGATACTGGCAACATCTCGGAGCTCAAGATGAAATGGAAAATGTGTGGTCTCTGGAATGAAGTTCAGGCTTTGCAGAAAGATTACAGAGCATATATGCTGTGAAAAGGCAGGAAAGATTAAAGTCCAATTAGAGTTGAAATGGGCCAATTAGAGTTGAATTGACAAAGTGCTGTGTCTCAGGTAACAAGAAGTGCTTTTTAAGGGCTTTTTAGTCAGATGACCACCTTCAACAAGTATGTGAAGATACTTGTTCAACAAGCATCTGATTAATAGGGATGAATAAAAAGCAGAGACATCCAATGATTTTTTTTGACTTAATCTTTAATAATGCTGATCTAGATTGACAAGTTGAATGCACCATTAGCAAGTTTGCTGATGATACCAAACTAGGAAGTGCTTTCGACTCTCTTGAGGAACTTGATGCCTTGCAGAGAGATCTAGATATATTGGAGCATTGGGCAATTACAGGATGAATTTTTATGAGTTGCAATACTGGATTCTGCCCCTAAGAAGAAGTAACAATGAGCACAAATAAAAACTGGGAAAGGAGAGGCTGAAGAGCAGACCTGCACAAAGGGATCTGAGTGTGCTGATTGACAACAATAGGCTCAACAGGAGCCAGAAGTGTGCCCTGGCAGCCAGGAGGGAAAACTGCATTCAGGGGTGCATCTAACACAGTACAAACACCCTCTCCAAAGAGGTAATTATCCTGCTGTGTTCAGCACTGATGTCTCCTCACCTTGAGTACTGTGTGCAGTTTTGATCCTCACAATTTAATGAGGTTCTGAAGGTCCCTGAATGCATCCAGAGGAGGATAATAAAGCTAGTAGAAAGACTGGAAGGAATGTCCCATGAGGAGCTGCCAAGGACTTTGGGCATGTGTGGTTTGGAGATAAGGAGGATGAGGAGGGGAAGTGGTGAGGGAGATTCTGATCTATTCTTCCTGAGATCCGCTGACAAGATACAAAGGAGTGATTCAATGCTGGTCCAAGGGAGTGTTACACTGGACATTAGGAAGCATTTCTTCAACAAGAGGGTGGTCAAGCACCAGAACAGGCTTTTTAGAGAGATGGACAATGCCCTAAGTTTATCAGTATCNAGATGGACAATGCCCTAAGTTTATCAGTATCTAAGATGCATTTGGTCAACACCCTTAATACGATCCTTGAATGTTTGGTCAGCACCAAATTGTTCAGACAGTTGGACTAGATGATTTGTTGTTTCTTCCAACTGAAATTTTCTTATTCATTCTGTTTATCCAGAAAGATTATACCAAAATCTGAAGAGACATCATTAAAAAAAAAATCACTTCTGACTGAGAAGGTATTTAAACTGAAGTATTTGCTATTGAATATGGAGAAATGCACATCTGCCATGTTCTCAAATACTCTCCAGGTTCACTGCCAGTTAAAACAGAGTTCTAAATCTGTTGCTTGATCTGATCCTGTACAGCAGTTCTTATGTTACAGTCCAATATTTAGAATCTGACTCAATCTAATTGCAATTTTTATTTTGGAAGATTCAAACAAAGAGCTTACTATGGCCAGGTCTGATAACTAATAATCTTTGTAGTATGGCTTGCTTGTTTTCTTATGAGTTGAAATAAAAATGGCCAAGTATCCTGGGGAGTCATATAGTTTGGACCCCATGTGTTATAAGAAGTTAGATTTTATTAAATGCCTATGATTGAGTTTTATTCTTGAGAATATAAGCCATCACATTCACCTTTATTCCTAAGTATTTTATACAGGAACACATCACTCTTCAAAAGCAAGCAAGCCGTTCAGTTTCCTGGGGTGCTCAACTGTGATGCCTAGCTTTTCCCCTAAAACAACACTTCATGGTATAAATAGAGTTGATACATACCCTGCCAAATCAATTTTCAATTATCTAAAAAGAGATTCTTATTTCCTCATTGGAATGAGAGCAGGGTCAACAGTTTATTCTACTGATTTCTGCCATTGTTCCTGTCAATATCTTCACCATCTAAAAAGAAAACATTTAAAAGAAAACATCAGAGAGACTCTGATGATATTTTCAAAATGTTTGTTTGGGCATAGTAGGTGTGCATGCTGAAAAAGTATGATTCATATTAAAATGATATTCCTTGTATGACAATCAGCAGCAACATAAGACTGAGATAAGAATGAAAATAATCACCTAAAGAAAATGTATTGAAAGGATCATTTACCACCATGCAGGGAACTTTAGCAAGACTAAAATAAGTTATAGCTCTCCCGTGAATCCTGTTTTTCTCAAATGCCACTTATCAAGGTACAACACTGAAGGCATATTTAAGTCTTTCTGAGCATTTCTTTTCTATTCACCAATATTAAATTGCTCATGCCTGTCTTGTTTTCACATCCTCATTAAATTCTTTTGTAATCCATTCATGCCCTCCAAGTATCAAGCTTAAAAATCCTCATGCTTTTGTCATCTGTAAATTTCTATGCACTCCATAGCAAATCAATTTCTAAATCACTAATATAAATGTTAAATAGAAAANAAAACTGCATTCAGGGGTGCATCTAACAACAGTACAAACACCCTCTCCAAAGAGGTAATTATCCTGCTGTGTTCAGCACTGATGTGTCCTCACCTTGAGTACTGTGTGCAGTTTTGATCCTCACAATTTAATGAGGTTCTGAAGGTCCCTGAATGCATCCAGAGGAGGATAATAAAGCTAGTAGAAAGACTGGAAGGAATGTCCCATGAGGAGCTGCCAAGGACTTTGGGCATGTGTGGTTTGGAGATAAGGAGGATGAGGAGGGGAAGTGGTGAGGGAGATTCTGATCTATTCTTCCTGAGATCCGCTGACAAGATACAAAGGAGTGATTCAATGCTGGTCCAAGGGAGTGTTACACTGGACATTAGGAAGCATTTCTTCAACAAGAGGGTGGTCAAGCACCAGAACAGGCTTTTTAGAGAGATGGACAATGCCCTAAGTTTATCAGTATCTAAGATGTATTTGGTCAACACCCTTAATACGATCCTTGAATGTTTGGTCAGCACCAAATTGTTCAGACAGTTGGACTAGATGATTTGTTGTTTCTTCCAACTGAAATATTCTTATTCATTCTGTTTATCCAGAAAGACTATACCAAAATCTGAAGAGACATCATTTAAAAAAAATCACTTCTGACTGAGAAGGTATTTAAACTGAAGTATTTGCTATTGGATATGGAGAAATGCACATCTGCCATGTTCTCAAATACTCTCCAGGTTCATTGCCAGTTAAAACAGAGTTCTAAATCTGTTGCTTGATCTGATCCTGTACAGCAGTTCTTATGTTACAGTCCAATATTTAGAATCTGACTCAATCTAATTGCAATTTTTATTTTGGAAGATTCAAACAAAGAGCTTACTATGGCCAGGTCTGATAACTAATAATCTTTGTAGTATGGCTTGCTTGTTTTCTTATGAGTTGAAATAAAAATGGCCAAGTATCCTGGGGAGTCATATAGTTTGGACCCCATGTGTTATAAGAAGTTAGATTTTATTAAATGCCTATGATTGAGTTTTATTCTTGAGAATATAAGCCATCACATTCACCTTTATTCCTAAGTATTTTATACAGGAACACATCACTCTTCAAAAGCAAGCAAGCCGTTCAGTTTCCTGGGGTGCTCAACTGTGATGCCTAGCTTTTCCCCTAAAACAACACTTCATGGTATAAATAGAGTTGATACATACCCTGCCAAATCAATTTTCAATTATCTAAAAAGAGATTCTTATTTCCTCATTGGAATGAGAGCAGGGTCAACAGTTTATTCTACTGATTTCTGCCATTGTTCCTGTCAATATCTTCACCATCTAAAAAGAAAACATTTAAAAGAAAACATCAGAGAGACTCTGATGATATTTTCAAAATGTTTGTTTGGGCATAGTAGGTGTGCATGCTGAAAAAGTATGATTCATATTAAAATGATATTCCTTGTATGACAATCAGCAGCAACATAAGACTGAGATAAGAATGAAAATAATCACCTAAAGAAAATGTATTGAAAGGATCATTTACCACCATGCAGGGAACTTTAGCAAGACTAAAATAAGTTATAGCTCTCCCGTGAATCCTGTTTTTCTCAAATGCCACTTATCAAGGTACAACACTGAAGGCATATTTAAGTTTTTTTGAGCATTTCTTTTCTATTCACCAATATTAAATTGCTCATGCCTGTCTTGTTTTCACATCCTCATTAAATTCTTTTGTAATCCATTCATGCCCTCCAAGTATCAAGCTTAAAAATCCTCATGCTTTTGTCATCTGTAAATTTCTATGCACTCCATAGCAAATCAATTTCTAAATCACTAATATAAATGTTAAATAGAAAATAGCTCCAGGCAACCTTGTCTGTCATATTCTGCCTGGAGGATCCTTTATCATTTATTATGATCCTCTGGGGGCTCGCTTACTAACAGTTATTAATCTGCTTTCCCTGACCAGCCTGCATATCTGCCTCATGACTTTTGTGACTTGTTTCTTATAATCTATGTTTGGAAAAGTGCTGTTAATATATATGCAAATCCACTTCACACTGTTAACCTGTTAACTATATCAGATAAAGATCACATTAGCCTCCATGATAAGTTTCCAGTTTCATGCTGACACCAGCTAGCAACTCCTGGCCTTCAAATATCTATGAAAAGTATGGAAATGCTATCCCAGCTAAGCCAATACTAAATGCTGGCAACATCTGCTTTCTTATCCTTTGCCAAAATTACAGATTTGGTGCTCCAGTTTTTGGTAATGGCATGGTTTCTCATGATTCAAAATGCAAACACAGAGCCTTCTCCCAGGCAGCTTAATTCAGCCTTCTCCAC
Source organism: Turnix velox (assembly GCA_013400935.1). Classification (NCBI taxonomy): domain Eukaryota; kingdom Metazoa; phylum Chordata; class Aves; order Charadriiformes; family Turnicidae; genus Turnix; species Turnix velox. The sequence goes on from VZTY01002282.1 coordinate 4,978, forward strand.
CTGAAGAGATTTCACCTTCCATATTTCTCAGATGCATCATACTTTCTAACCTGCTACATATGCTGCTTATACCATTGTGTTCCAGGAAACAATAAGGATCAGCTAACTGTTCTCTCTCTCTCAACAACTGCAGAGATCAGGCATGTGAAGTAGGTGTTTAATTATCCTGCCATTATCCCATCACCATGAAATGATTGCTTTCTCATTTTAGTGGGGAACTGTAATCCTCATTTCTTACAAATATTCTTTTATATTTCCTGCTACTTATTTTGGCTTTCAACATCCTTAAAAGCACTGTACCCAGGCTAAAGCAAATTGTCATATCAAATCCTTTGGGATGTTCAGGAATTCAAATTCCAGTTCTAAATTAATATAGAATAAATATTTAACTCGTTTTTGAAGCAATAGCCAGCTCTCCTTAGCTGAATTTAAGGTACAGTTGCAGAGCTATGGAGGTGCTTGGTGGGTGTGGGAATTTGCAGTGAGGAGAGGGAAGTGAGCTGCAGCTGGAAAGGTTGTCCCTATAGGATGTGCAAAGGCAAGTTTCCAACTGGAAAAGGTAAGCAACAGTCAGCTGCATTGAGACAAGTCTCACACAGCCAGACAGTGCAGGGTACAACACTGAACTAGCTCTAGGGAGAAAGAGGAGGAGGAGGAAGAGGCTATGCTTAAGTGAAAGAACAGAAGGTCTTCTCCTGGGATGAAGAAAAGGCATACTTCTTCCTTCAAGCCCGCAGGAGGATTTTCTTCAGATTAAAATGAAGCTCAAGGGGTAGTCAAGCAGCAGGCTGACTCTTGGGGTGACATGGCCCCTGGAAAATGAAAGGGAATGGCTAAATGCACAACCCCTCTGTGTCCAAAGCTGATAAGGATGTGAAGAATTTTCTGAAGTGAATGAAAGTGCATGTGATCTACTCCCACTCCCTCTTCCTATATATAGTTATAGTAGTTCTTTCTGGTAGTATAACATATGCCTATTTGAAGTATAGTACAGCTGTTATTTTAAAAAGAAAAGCTGTTTAACTAGGTAATTAAGCAGACTATTGTTTGTACCACTTACAGAAGCTTTTTTTAATACTAGAGGGAAATAAGGGTAAATCACAAAATGTGTAATCTCTAGCCAAAAAGGTGCATACTTATTCTCTAGTAAGAAAAGGTGGCTGACTTTTCAAGAACTTATTGAAATCTCAGGAATTAACCATCTTATTGTGCAGGGATGGTGGGATTCTGGGCAGAAGCTTTGCTTGGCTAAACAGGCAGAATCTCACTGAACTTAAATACAGAAAGGAAACATACAAGAGGTAGAATAAGGTATGGGTGAGAAAAAAAATAACAAGTAAAAAAACATGGCTTGGGTACTTAGGGATGAAACCAGGAGGACCAGAGCCTGTTTGGAGCTATGATGGGTGGGGTATATTTAGCACAGCTGTAATGGACTTTAAAGTTATGTAATTTGAAAAGGAAGAATGTTAAAAACCCAGATTTACTGTTGGCTACAGGGGACAATCATGAACAAAGTGGAAAATTTTTAAGCACTGAATGTCTATATATATGTATTGATAAGCAAATCTTCCTCCAAGTTCTCAATGCTTATCTGGACAGTTTAAGAATGGGGAACAACAGGTTAGAGACTCCCTGGAGAAGCTGTACTTTTATGATCCATGGAGATAATGAGATTCACATAAGGATACTGGCAGAGCTTGTGGACATAATGATGATAGTATCAACATAATCTGTGAAAAGCAGTGGCAAACAGGGCAGGTCATTTTTAAATGAAAAAAGCTAACACTATGCTTGTTTACAAAAAAGGCAGAATGAAGGACCAGTCAGCCTTGCTTCAGTCCCTGGAAAAATCTCTTGAAATCCATTTCCAAGCATGTGAAGGACAGGAAAGTAATTAGAAACAGTCAACAGAGACTTACAAGGGCAAGTCTTGTTTAACCAACCTGATGGGCTTCTGTGAAAAAAATAATTGGTGATGTGGATAAGGAAAGAACGATGATTTTAATAAACATTGGTTTCAATGAGGTTTTTGACACTAAGTCTCACAGTATTCTCATTTATAAGCACAGGAGAAGTGAGCAGAACAAATGAACTGCTAGAAACCTGGCAGAATGGGCAGACATAGAAGATGGTGACCAGTGACTTGATGTCTGGCTGGCAGAGGATGACGAACAGGGTAGTCTTGTAATATGTAATGAGCACTGGGCTACATGTTGCTCATTTCCTCATCAGTCACCTGGATGGTGACACAAAAGGTGTTCTCAGTAAATCTGCAAGTTAAGGGCAGTGACTGACACAATGAATGGCAGAGGTTCAAATTAGAGAGATCTTGAGAAATTTGAGATTTGGGACAACAGAAGTTCTCCACGAAGTGCAAAGGTCTGCACCAGGTTGTGAATTCCCATACATCAATACAGGCTGAGACATGGTCAGCAGTCCAGATGAAATGGAGCTGAAATGCCCTGATGAGAAGGTCATTACAGTAACCTAGGGCACTGATGTAACTATAAGACAACAACATGCTCTTGTAGCAAATAAAGCAAGCTGTGCAATGTATTTCATTAAGGGAATTATGGCCAGCAGGCTGAAGGACATTAGTGTCTTCCTCTGCCCAATTGTGGTGAAGTCACCTCTGCAATACTGAGTTCGGTTCAGACATGGTAGGTAAACTGTGCAGTGTTCACCAGTGGGTAGCCAAGGTAATCACACACTCAGCTCAGGACTTATAACCTACAGGGACAGTTTGAGGGAACTGGGCTTGTCTTCAGTCCTGCTGAAGAGAAAGCTGCAGGGAAATATAATTTCATCTTAAAACCTTATAGAATCATAGAATCATAGAATAGTTTGGGTTGGAAGGGACCTTAAAGATCATAGAGTTCCAACCCCCCTGCCATAGGCAGGGACACCTCCCACTAGATCGGGCTTGAAGAGTAGTTACAAAAATAGAGGAGCAACTTCAGTTTTGATAGTGCAAGATGGTACATTGAGGTTCTGTGGTCACAGTTTGTGGCTTCATAGATTCAGCTTGGATATTAGAAAAACCTACGTGATGGGGAAGGTGCCTGGAAAGGTTGTGGCATTTTCTTCCTTGGTGGTTTTAAACACTTGTCTGGACAAAGCTAATGCTTACTGATGTTGGGAATAGCCACTGTTTTGAGTAGATGGCTGCACTAGGAGATTAGGTATCTAGAGATACCTTTCAACCAACATTTCCATGATAATAATTACTTACTGCTACAACTTTTGTGTAAATATATTACAGGAAATTGAAATATAATGACAGCAGAGATCTTTATTTTAGGCTTTTTCTCCTCATGTTGTGCTGCAGTCCTGGGGGCCTGAAAATCTGAAGAGGTCATGTTAGATGAGTCCTGGATGTAGTAGGGTCTCATTTTAAATGAAACAAGTTGAAAGTCTTTGCCTTATTCAATCAAATGTCAAAGTTCCTTTTTAAAAACCACAACACATACAAATAAACATCACAGAAAAGGAGGAACTAAAAGGTAACAGTATGTGGTAAGACAGAGCCCATGCTAGCACACAGAAGCTTGAAATGTTTTCTGTAGTGTACAGAATACCAAAGAAAGATGCAGAATATATACCCCACGTAACAACACTAGGAATATTCTTGCCATTTGTATAATGTGAGTGGAAAATGGCAGGCAGTAGACAGAAACAAAGAGTTAGCTTAAGTTGTTCACTTTTACATCATTACTGCTGATGATTATAATGATCCTCTAGATGCAAAAGCATTGATGCTAGGGAAGTGCAGTCACATACAAAATTACACATTGTAGCACCTTTCCAAAATGACCATGGTTTACATGTTTTGTGTCAATTTACACGTCCTTTTCATTCCTTCATTGGGCAGACTCAAAAATATTCTCTTTGTTCTGAATATGATCAGTGTTTCAAGTGAGTGGGTGAGCAAATGTACATCTACAGTGAGCATGCAGGAAATTTCTAAACATGTTATGCAACAGTTAGCAACCAAACTAGATAAGGAAAGGGAAAATTAGCTCGTGTGGAATTTGTGATATTGCAGATGGATTAATTCAACTTCCTAACTACTTCAAGAGATGCTGCATTATACTGCACTTTAGACCTGCAGCACAGTGCCTGAGTGTCCACAATTCTAGCAGAGACTTCTGAGACTGGGTAATCAAGGACAGATTTGTAAAATGGCCTCAGCCTGAGGACAGATTTTTCAGAATGCTGATGTTTACAAAGTGGTGTTAAATGTGTTAAATGCTGACTAAGTTTGAAAATTACTATAGATGAAATAATCAATAATGAATGCCTGATGAGGACACCATCATATGAAAAAGTACTATTTGACACTGATAATATCTCACTGCATCTGTGTTCAAATGGCATGACTCATCACAAGACATACTTCTGTGAAGATGAAATCATTGGGAGATTGTCAAGCTTTAATTAGATTCAAACACTCTCCTGGGAACTTGTCAGACTTCAATTGGATTCAAACATTCTCCTTGCTGTAGTCCTGAATTTATAATATTTCCATCAACAACAGTGTGACAACTATTGTTCTAACATCATCTCTGGGGAATAAAAATGTAAACATACATCTATCATGCTTTTTACATTTTAAAAAGAAGCAAGGATATGAAATATGGAAATATCTAGATATGTAGATATCAGAGGACTCTAGTAAAAATGGTACTCAATGAGTAGTATCAGTCTAAGGTACAAATTCAGATAAAAAGTCCTGTCTTCAAAGTGGTACTCAAATAGGTGCATGACAATGTCCTGAGTTAGGTGTTATTTATAGGAAGACAAACTGTCCTAGCCTTGGTAAATGCATTTGCTTGCTTTGTTTGTAGGAATGTCAGGAGGGAGACCAGAAGAAAATCAGAAGTTGTGGTCTGCCTCCACTGTCATTCCCCAGAATGACCTCCAAAGCAGTTGCCAAATCCAAGATACTTAAATTACATGAACTAAATTATTTTAATATCCCAATCCTCCAGTATAGTTACATCAATATAATGCACACTGCTAATATAATAATCGATATTCTAGACAAGGATAAGGTCTGTTTACGACCCAATGATAAATGGGGCTGTGATGCCTCCTGCTGGCTTTGTTTACATCTCCCAGTCTTATTGGCCGTGTCCTGAGATCTTTGAAATATTAGTGCTGACGTAGTGATGGTAAAAACCGCCTCAGATATGAAGCCTAGGAGCTATTTGAATTTAAAAGAAACTGAGAGAGATGAAAGCAGCAAGTGACTTAGAACTACATGTCCAAAGAAGCCATTCATGCATTTTATCTTACAGTTCTGCTTACTGAATGGATATGGATGTTTTTTGACAGGTAATTTCATTTGATGTTATAACAAACCAGAATATAATTTTTACATTGATATTACTCTACCACCCAAAAAAGGTCCTTTGATTCGCATGTTGATTTGATTCAAAACTAACAAAGCACAATCACAAGAATAATTCATTCTTCTGTTGATACCTCTTTTCTGCAGACTGTAAATTGTACCAGATGTAATTTTAAATTGCTCTTGGGAGGAAGAGCCTGGTAAGTCATTATGTTCCTAGCAAGAATTTATGTCTCAATACCACCACATATATCTAGTGTTCTCATGCAATCTAGAGAAGAGATTATAAATCAGTGTGTTCAAAATATTTAACAAAACGTGTCTCTTATTATTTAGTGAAAAGAAGAAGTGTTAGTTTGATGTTAAAATTATAGTTTTTAAGAAAACAATCTAATCATTGCAACAACACTATTCATTTGCCACATACTGGATGTTTGTAGCACTCATTCTTTGGCTGCTGAGACTGGAGCAGTCCTGAGAAGGTAATACAAAATTTTTTAGAGCTTTCTGAAAACTGATCTGGGACTGCTAGACATATTCTCAGCACAGCAGTGATCTGTCAGTCTGTCCTGTAATTTAAACATAGTCTTTTAAGCAGCCCCAAGTGCTCTTCTCTTTGCAAATTCTCTCCTCAAAGATAACATTTCATTCTGAATTACTTAACACGCATCAGTAGACAATTCTTGAATTTAACCTTTGTCTCCGAGGCAAACACAAGAAAAATGCTGTGGGCAATACCAGGCTCTCATTTAGTTAAATGCATAGCATGAAACAGAAACTATATAATAAGCATACTGAGTTTAAAAGCTTTCAGATCATTGTAAACTCCAGCATTTGTATGCAATGATTTTTGCTGGTAATTCAAATGGAAAGATTCAGGAGACCCAGCAAACAGTTTTCACAGCTAAGAGCTGCCAAGCTGCCAAGCAGGAGGAGTGAACTTGCACAGGGAACTTGAAATGCTCAAAAAAGCTAAGTAGGATCACAGTACTCCTTGTTTGAATTGAAAAGACAAAAGAAAAGAATAGTAATTCACAGTTGAGCTTCTTGAACTCATTCAAACTTTGGTGGACACAAGTACAGTTTAACAGAAACCACAAGTGCTAGAGAGGACCTGTACAAGCTTCTGGCATATAAGGAAAAAGGGCAAAGCTTGAATAAGTACAAAATGATCATAGTGTTAGGTACTGAACTTCATCCAAAGTTCATCTCAGGTTCTGGTAGCTAAGATTTCTTCAGGAACAAGAAAAATTACTTGACAGGTCAATGACTCTTGGCAAGTAAAGGTGAGGCAACTCACAGGCTAACAACAGCTCATCTGTTCACAACAAAAAGGACAGTTTTCTCCTGGAAGTTCCCTGCTTGCAGTTGTACAGATGCCCTGCATTTACAGTCACTACTCCCACCCAAGTTGTCTGACGACAGCATCAATATCAGATGCTGCCACGGATAGAAATGACTTGACAGAAGTGTATTTAAATGAAACATTAACATAATTAAATGAAACAACATACAAAGTTCTTGATCAGACTTTTGAAGTAATTCCTCTTTATTCAGCCATGATTTTGTCACTGTAATTACTTGTGTTATTCTCAGTCCTCTCAGCCTGTCAGGTCAAGTCAATTGGTAAGTTATTCTGAACAGAAGTTACTGCAAATGAACTTTGTACAGCACCTGGTTTTAATGGTAGATTCTGGGCATTCTGTCAACAAAAATAACACAGATCAGAAAAATTATTCCAGTTTCTTCTAGTCTGAATTTAGTTCTACATAGACTAAACAATATATTGCAAATTGGTAAAATTTCTAGCCAGCTGCAGTATGGAATGGCTTGTATTAATAAGTGTATTATACTACACTCTGCACAGTATGCCAATAACTATATAGAATGAGCATTGTCTTTTAGGCATTTTCTATAGCATTATATTGAATTGTTTATGTAGATCTCATACCAGCAGTATAATTAAGATATTTGAGCTATTGACACTGTTTGCTTTTCATTTTTTTTTTACAATCCCCATGTAATTCTATATTTTATTTAAAAACTCTTGGGAAAATATTATTGACATATTTGAGGACATGTGGGTTTGGAAGTTTTACTTTAATCTCCAGGAAGTTATTTAATAAAAATGGATTTTTCTACCATGAATAGATAGCTGAAAAGAGACTTTCTCATAAGTGTTGGATATAGAAATGTCTTTATAGTTGCAATGACCAAAACTTCCTCTTAAAAACTTCAATAAAATTAATCTTTAGTTAATGGCATTTTTCTCCCTTAATTTTTTTCTAAATGCCATCTGTTAATAGCATAATCAAGTGTGCCCCTACCCTACGCCTATAAATATCCATGTTCTTCCCTGTAGAATGCCACTGGAGTTGCACCAGATGTGAGTTTGACTCTATGTCCTGTAGATGCAAATTTTACAGTTTAAGGTAAAGTAAGTCTGATCCTCCAAAAACCTATCCACTCCCTTCACTCCACCTAATGTCACTGAAATCAGTGGAACATAAATGCATGTCATCTTAAGAGGGTCAGATTTTAATACCAGCCAAATATCACCGTAAGTAGGTGATGCTGAGAAAAGTGAAATTGGGCCAGTAGAGCACAGTTGCTGGAAAAGTTAAACTGCCCATTATCCAGGCACACCTGGTAAATGTCAAAATACCAAAGGCCTAATGTGCTACTGTGTTATGCCAGGTTTATATCAGAGAAAGCCTATATGCCTAAGGAAGGGGCTTTATAGGCCCAAGGGGCTAAGGGTCAAATTCCAAAGCTCTATAGCATCCCCTCCTTAATCTTATTGTTTTTCAAACATATTTAGTGATTTATTTCCTATTTCAGTGTCCAGCCACCTTTGAAGTCATCCCTAACTGCTAAAAGGCACTCAAGTCTCATTTCTCCAAAAAGGACTTGAACCATAAGCCTCTAATTTCTATTGATCAGATGATCTTTAATAGTCTCTGTGAAAGAGAAATTGGAGAGAGACCAGCTTTCCCATCCTGAAGAGCAGAAGAAATCCTGCTACACACTTAAAAGCAAGGGTTTAGACAGCTATCTTGGGAAGACTGGTTTTTGCTTGTAAACTCTTTGTCTGCAGAATTGGCTTATGGTTATTGCACCCAGACATCAGAATATGTGGGATTTAAATGCTCTTTATTTCCTTTTTTCCCACTGATGCTTCTGTGCCATACTCAAGAGGCTTTTCTTTCAGCCCCTCAGGTGTTGTGCATCCCACTCCTTCTCACCTGTAGAGTGTGAACATCATCCAGCTATAGTTATGTTGTGGTATAGAATTTGTTACACACATTTTAAATGGTCTGATGGTGGTGAACTTCTGAATGCTTTACAGACACTTTCATTTTTAGAAGTTGAGATTGTTTCCCTGGACAGCTATTCCTCTTTGTGATTTTCTAGGATAGCTCACACCTCTGTATTTTCTAGGAAAGGAAAATGTCACCTTGTTTTATGGCATTAATTGCATCAAATACAAAGTCTTGTAGTTTTTCTTCCTTCTTCGTTTTGATATTCAAACATTCTTCCTTCTCCCTTTGGGCAATTTCTATCACAAACAAAATTATTGCTCTATAGTGACATAGCCACAGTCTGCTAATGTGTAGTAAAACATCACAAGCTGCAGTTGCTGTTATGTGGCTACAGATCTGGCAAACCTAACTTATGTAAATCTTATTCACAGCCATTGCCCCATTGCAATTAACAGAGGCAATGTTCACTGGTCTGAGCTAGCAATTTAATGTTTTATTGTCCTGCAAGCAGTAGTTCTCAAGTATATTCCTCCAAAGCGTGTATGTCCCTTTGGGAACCACTTCCCTGACATGTACCTTTACCCAAGATATTGTGGAGTCCCATAGTGAAAGAGAACGTGGAAAGAGATTTAGCACTGAGTTTGCCTAGCTAACATACAGAAGTAATTTGGCAGCTGGGTCTCCATGGGGAAGGATGTAAGCAGGAAAAAACACTGGTTCATAATGAACCTTTTTAAAATCCTCATGAGCCTAGGTACTTACTGACAACCTCAGCAACCAATGTCTCTTATTATGAAAATATATTTCCTCCCTGAGTACTTCTTTTTAAGCATCCATTAGAAATACTACAAATAATCAATGGCAGTTGCTCTTATCAGGTCACAACAGAATACATTACATTTTACAATATAAATTATTATTTAAATGCTATTAAGTAGCATTAGCTCTATGGTAACAAGCAATGGCACATTTTGTACAAACAGATAAGCCTGCTCTTCCTATGTCTATATCTAGGGTGCTGGGCTGAGTTTGTTCTCAGAGGGAGAAAGATATGATTACTGAGATAAAGCAAAATTACACATTACAGTCATTATGGGGAAGAGGGAAGGAGAATGTTAAATGCATTTAAACTACATGAGGTTAAAACAGTCTGTGCCAAAAATCTCCTAACATGTCAGGATTAATAACAGCTGGAAGCATGAACAGAGCTGAGCCTCTCTATTCCTAAGTCACAGTTGAGCATTTAAGATGCCAGGATGCTGAGTTTATCTCTGATTTATCAAGCCTTTTCTTTCTATCCCAACACCACTCCCACATAATGGGTATCACTGATGATAAAGTAGGTACACAAATGCTAAACAATAAATTAATTTCTTACCTCTGGTGTAGCTAAGGGGCTATGTTTCAGTCACTGGATTATGCCTTTACACTTTTAAGGAACAATTAAGGAATAGCAATTAAGAAGAAATTGATTTTAAAAAATTAGCCCAGTTCAGGATCACGCTCTTAATAAAATAATGTGAGACAACAGGAAACTCAGAAAAAGCACGTGGCTTTTGAATGAAGCCAGTGTTTTTGAATGAAACCTCCTGTAATAAGATCAGAAAGGCAGTCCTGAGGTGTAAAATCTGAGGGAAGTGGCATGTGAGTGACACTGACTGATCGCCTTACAAGCAGCCTTTGAAGTCAGGACCTTCAACTCTGAAATGTATGTGTATCTCACTCCAAATAGTCAGATTCTGCTAACCAGCATGATGGCTTGCATCTTTTGACAGCCACTTCTCTGATGGTGTTTATACACCTTTTATGTGAGTAAGGTACCCTATCCTAAGCATTTAAAAGCCCCCAGTGTTATGTTAATGGGTGAATTTTTACAATAAATGCTTGCTTGAGTTATGAATTCTAAAAGCATGAACTAAAAGGAATACCATCCGTAGCTGACATGCATTATTATATTTTAATGGATGCATGCTAGAAGATGATGAAACTTTCCTTTTTTTTGGCAGAATTCATAGATCTTCCCTAAATTAATTATCAGTGCAAGTTAATGCAACAGGTAGTTGGAACAAAAGCTATGAGTCTCTGACAATATAATTTATTATAGTAATATAATATAATGTAATATAGCATAAGTCCCTCTAATTAATGGTATTTAATGCATAAGTATCCCAGTTATTTCAATATTACATATATTCTACAAAAGAAAGACTGAATTACAACTTGACAAAATGTCTTGCCCTGAGATTAGATGGAGGGTAGATGCAGGAGAGCACCCTAATGCCCAACCCAATCTGTCCCTGTAGCTGTCACCACACTGGAGTCAGCCTTAATAAGATCCTAAGCTAACAGTTTAGTAGTGAGAATAAAACCAGAAAAATCTCCATATTCTTCCTCACCACACACATGAATAAATGCCATAAAAATAGGAAAGATAGCAAATGCTAGTGGGACTTGTAGCATAAATGCTGTTTCCCTTTACAAGGAATGACATAGAGTTAATTTGCTAATTTAGCATGGGCCAAGCAGTCACCAGCATTTAATTTGTATGATGTAGTTCTATGTTTTCTGCAGCCAATCACTCATGTTAGATGTAATGGGGGCTCTATATGGTTACCCTAGTGAGAATAAATCCTGTAAATTATTCTGGAATAAAACCAGTAGAAGAATGATGAGTTTTTCCCACAAGACAAGCCAAATACTTAAGGGGTTTCCTCTAAAGCCAAATCGTGTTCTGTAATGAAGCATAACTCAAAGTCACGGCCAGTACAAAATCAGTCACAAAACTGTGACTGAAATTGTGACTGATTAACAGCTGGATGGAAGGCAGCTGTTAGCATCAGGATGCTGTTGACTCAGTGGAAACTGAGAGGCCAGAGGAGACTGGGTCTCAGAATTATTGCGAGCTACTGGAGATGCTTGTCAATTCTGAAAGAAGTCAGCACACTGCAATGTTTGTTTTAACGGTTGGCTGTCACTTCAAAACCAGAGAGGAGGGGCCCCCAGTGGTGGGCCTGGGCTGCTCTGAGTGGGAAAGCCAGATGGGGAGCTGTTGCACACCAGGCACTCTGGTTCATGCACGAATAGTGCTCTGGGAGCTGGTAGCAGGGAGTATGGAAGAGCTGCTGACTGGTGAAAAGCTTTGTCTGGTCTCAGTTGCTGCCACATCATAGCCAGAAATGGGATGTGCTAGGAAACAATACTCTCTCATGATGAGCACAACAGTGCCTACAGAGGATCCATTTCTGCATTGCAGAAGACGTTTGGAGGCTGGATTCATTGGAGCCTCTTATGAAACTCTTCATATGGATCAGGGAGAATCCATGTGGATGCCCAGCACACTGTGAGAACTATAATCTAATTTTAGTGTAACTTCCTCCAGGGGTCTTCTGTTTCTCCTTGTGTGACCTGAGAACTTTCCTGGATTTAATTTCATACAACCTAAAAGAAATTAGCTATGCTTCTTTAGAGGGCGGGTTGGGAGGTTGGTGTTTCCTCTGTCAGTCCTATCCCACTTTTGTCCTGATGCAACATAAACAAGAAAAGGTCAAGAAGAAATCCGATTATAGAACTGCAAGGTACACTTGGGAGGCGAAAGAGAAAAAAAGGAAAGACACAATAGCATTTGCTGTCACTGTATCATTTCTAGCCAGGTCAAGGCAAAAAATCTTGCTTCCTACCCTGATAAACCATTAGTAATAGGTCAGAAGTCAGCTGCTTCCCTTATCAGCACCGGGAGCTTAAATGTCAACGATTAAATGTTTCCATGGAGATCCCCTGAGCTTCACTAATGTGAACACAATATTTACACCCAGTGTCTACCAGAGAAATGGTAATGACAGCACGTTATGTTGTCTCCCAGTGTATCTGAAGCAAGCAGTGCAGCTGGATTCTGAAACAGCATCTCAGAGCACAGAGTCAGATCTCAGGGATGTGGGGGATGCCTGTTCCTCCCATTTGGGAGAAATGGCTTTTGCTGGAAAGAAACAACCAGTGTTGTTAGTGTTACATCCTGGGCAGATGAATCCAGTGCAGGGGGACTGTCACAGCAGCTCAGGATTAACAAATAAAATCTTGCAGGAGGCAGCAGTAGGTAGTACATCAGCTGTGTGACCTACATAGACTGTGTGCAGTTTAGTTAATTTATTTTGGCTGGGGAAAGAGCAGATAAATCACAAACAAAGAAGTTGGGGAATATCTGGTTTGTTCCAAATTGGTTCAGCCTGCTTCAAGCCGATTACCTTGTGGGAGAGTCACTCCAGAGTGACTTCCTCCATTAGTATTAATCATTGAAGTATATAAATTATTGGTGCTATTTTGATGAATACCATGAATGCCATTTAAATAAATTAATTTACATTCCTTTCCATGAGCATGGAAATCATCAAGTTATGATGATACAGTTGTAAGAGAATTTTGATATCATGTACACAACATTTGTGTAGCATGTTCCTCAATATTTACTTTTTGTCTGTGGTGATGTGGAAAGGAGATATTCTTAGGAAAAACAGAAAGAAGTGCCATAGGATGTGTTGCAGCACCTTTTGCAGCATGAGCAACTAAATACAGATGACTGCCAAAATATTTTGTTGCATAATCTAACATTTGTTATCATGATCTAACATCATGATTATGATAACCTGATAGAATACAAAACTGTATTGTATACACATGTGGAATATCAAGTCCAGTTCTGGGGCCCTCAGTTCAAGAAGGACAGGGAACTGCTTGAGAGAATCCAGCTCAGAGACATGAAGATGATGAAGGGATTGGAACATCTTCCGTGTGAGGAAAGGCTGAGGGAGCTGGGTCTCTTTAGCTTGGAGAAGAGGAGACTGAGGGGTGACCTCATTAGTGTTTATAAATATGTAAAGGGTGAGCATCAGAAGGATGGAGCTAGGCTCTTCTCAGTGACGTCCAATGATAGGACAAGGGGCAGTGGGTGCAAATTGGAACACAGGAGGTTCTACAGAAATATAAGAAAAAACTTTTTTGCAGTGAGGGTGACAAAACACTGTAACAGGCTGCCCAGAGAGGTTGTGGAATCTCCTTCTCTGGAGACATTCAAAACCCACTTAGATGCATTCCTGTGTTGCCTGGTCTAGGTGTTCTTCCTCTGGCAGGAGGATCGGACTAGACGATCTCTTGAGCTCCATTCCAATCACTGACATGATTCTGTGATTCTGTGACTTTGAGGCAGTGCAGACACTTTACTGATAACCAATAATAAAGCAGATACTTCTGTAAAGAAGGCTTCAGAATGGAATCACTTAGACATTGACCATTGTGCAGATAAGGTAAGTTGTTTCACAGACTGTCCTTTTTTTCCCCCTGAGTTGCAAAAACGGCTGGAAGATACAGTTAGCAAATTTACATGACAGAAATGTCAGAAGTTTGTATCAATTTGCATGAGATTACCACAAGCATCTTAGATATCTGTCTCTTTTACTTTCATATTAAGTGGCTCAGCCTCACAGCCACCCAGTCTTCTCCCAGTCCCTGGATCTGTCAGCTTGTACCACATTCTCAGCTTTGTTGTAGGTACAATGGGGATTACATAGAAAGCTTAGCTCTTCCTTCCCAGAAAACATCTCTTAGCCTGAGAGGAAGCGGATGTTTGGCTTTGGGGGAGAGAGAACAAGGAGTTCTAGCTTGGTGTAGGAAGGACTGGAGAATGGAACAGGACCTGTTGGAGCACTGGAAGCTGGCAGATGAGTGCTGGATGCAAGAGTTCACAGTTCTTCACTGAACATAAGGGTTGTAGCCATGTTTTTATGGTATTATTCCTGGAAATAACACTCTGTATGATGGCATTTCTGGGAAGGTGGCACAGTACTGACTACTATCTCTCATTTAGTGTACAACCCATATTAAATCCTTCCTGGAAATGTGGCTGATCTGTAGGAAGATGCAAAAATCTTCATTGAATCAAAGCCTTTACATTTATTTGTTTATCATTTTGGAAAAGAGAAACACTGATAGTGAGGACAGTCATTTAGATGTAGTAAGGATTTTATGGTCAAATTCATTAACAAACAGACTTGGATTGATTGTTCCTGATCCTTCTTTAAGCACACTCTGCTTTGAACAAATGCAGGATGGAAAAAAATTAATGAGGTTCACAGTGAACTTAAGAAGAGAATTCTTCTCATATCAGTGATGCTAATGAACTTACCAGCTACAAAGAGGATTTTTGATCTGGGCAGTCTTTTCAATGCCAAACTTGAAAAAGGCCTGGCTTATGAAACATTAAAAAAATATGTAGCAATGGGCGTCTGTGAGTATTTTAAACAGGAAGCTGAACTATTTTTTCATTTGTCACTAGACTTACCCTGGTTCAGGCAAAAAAGACCTTATCACCCCACCTTCATGGCCATAGATGGAGATCACTCTCTCAGCCTAGAAACCTTGTGAACAATTATTTGCAAGTACACAAGGAATACTGGTTGTTCTTATCAGTTGCTACATAAAGACAAAGTCTCATCAAGGAGGTGACTGGATGAATGAGAATTCAGTCCATCTATGAGACACAAGCTTAGGTCATAGAAATCTTGCTTGGTACACTGGGGAAATGTATAGTGTTTCTGGAGGTATTCTTCTTCCATAGGCCTTGGCTCTTTTCACCTCAGCTGTACCTGATCCAACTGACCGTGCAATCTGCACACACTTTGTAATGGGATCTGCAGAAACCCAGAGGGAAAGCAAGAAAACACTTTAACTGCAGTTAAAAAACTTCGGATTTATCCTGGTTGGAGGTCAGTTATGTTATAGAAGCAGAGACCATACATGGGCTCCCTTCAGAATTAATCTATATCCAGCTAGGTCATTAGCTTATGGCTGATAAGCAGTGCTGCTTGATGTACTCTGATGTACCTGATAGATATACCTCATCTACAGAATCAGGAGTACTGGCTGTGAGGAAGTATGTAAAGGGCATCTCTTTCCATAGGTCTCCTACTTATCTCCTCCAGCCCTGCATTCACACCTACACCTTTATGTTTTAGTCATGACCACCAGTGATGTGAAGGACATATCTAACCTGTATAACAGTTAAAAAGAAAACATTTAGTACAGAAGGAAACAGAAAGTCACTGTCACAGGGAGACCATTCACGTTCTCTTTTGCATGGAGGATGTCATCCCAATTCACTTGTTCCTCAGGAGAACAATTTAACTACCAAGTCAGAAGAGTTCCTGGAGCTGATATGTTCTTTATCACTAAGGTCCAGGACTGATAGCAATATTTTGACTTATTCCACACTTTAAAATGGTAAATGTATGTAACAAGTTAGTGAAGTGAGTTAGTGAAGCATATCTGATACTCATTTTAAATCTAGACTTCCAAAAAAGACTGCCATACGTGCCTTACAAAATAATACTGTTCTTTTTTAAAGAACATAAAAAAACATCATGTAGATATTTTTACTTCTACAAGAAAAAGAGAAACAGACTTAATGGCTTTCTTGTTTATTCATTTCTTTTTTCACTGCTGCTCCCTTTTTCTGTAAGTACCACATATCCTTTGACACACTCATAGGAATTGCTACAAATCTTCAGTGTAATACTTCATATCATATTTTGCTTTATATTGCACTTCTGTCAATATGGCAGGTTTTATTGGTGTGCTACATTGCATCCTGATCTGTGAAGCACACTCTGCTTCAGATATCTAATGTGGAAAGAAGGATTGTAGCTATTGATCCTTGCCAGGAGATACATGAAAATCTAACACTTCAAATAAACCCACAACTTTTACAAAGTTAACACTGAATTTGAACAAGTTTTGAGACAGAAAAAATTATGCGTGTATCTAGTCCAGTAACCTGACTGCAGCAGTAGCTAGTATTTGATAGCACAGAGAAAGTAAACTGGAGTATTGTGTCCAGTTCTGGAGCCCTCAACATAAGAAGGACATTGAGCTGTTGGAGTGGGTCCAGAGGAGGGCCACAAAGATGATCAGAGGGCTGGAGCACCTCCCTTATGGGGACAGACTGAAGGAGTTGGGGTTGTTCAGCCTGGAGAAGAGAAGACTCGGGGGGGACCTCAACAGAAGCTTATCAATACCTGAACTTTTAAATGTGATATGTGATGAAAGGACTTAGGAATAATGGACGTAAGTTGGTAGAGGGTAGATTCAGGCTAGATATAAGAAAGAAATTATTTACGGTGAGGGTGGGGAAACACTGGAACAGGTTGCCCAGAGAGGTTGTGGATGCCCCCTCTCTGGAGGTGTTCAAGGCCATGCTGGACAAGGCACTGAGCATCTAGTGGGAGGTGTCCCTGCCTATGGCAGGGGGGTTTTGGAACTCAATGATCTTTAAGGTCCCTTCCAACCCAAACTATTCTATGATTCTATGGTACTATTCTATTATTTTCCACCATTTCATCTTAACTATATCCTTCCATGCTCTCACACTGAATGTAGTTTATTTTAAAGGTCTTGCTCTGTAATTTCTTTTCCTTTATCTGGGAGGAAGCAGATTAGCCTGGGAAGGAAAGAGGATGATGCTGTGTTTAAAAAATTACAGGACTTAACATGGTGCAAACTTTCTTACAAACACATGCTAACACAGAGAATCTTTCAAACATTTTTCTACAGCTACCTAACAGATTAATGAATTTTCAGTCCCTGAGAACACAGGAACAAAATAGTCTTAACTCTGTGATTTAAAGCAAGTATTCCCTTTGATTTGAATCAGTGTTGGCACTTCATTGCTCCATTAAAATAAAATCTGTCCTGACTTCTTTCCAGACAAACATAACATAAAGCAATGATGAGCAGCACTACCTCTTGGCTGCAGCGTGCTTTTCAGAGTAGCTGGAATAGCACACAACACAAAACCATTAATAAATACACAACTTCTATTCATCAGGCTTTCCCAGTGCAAGACCTTTCTTATCCAATCTTCCACATTTACAGGAGACGGAGCTAGGCAGGTAATGCAACTGAGGCTTCCAGCCAGCAGAATAAATAGCTTGTCTGTGCTGCCCTTTTCCTTATGCCTATTTGCCATTTCTGCTTGCAAATATGCAATGCTGTATTTTGCTGCAATCTGTCAATGAGGCCTGTACTGACTTTCAGAGTATCATGAGCTAGGACAGATCCCCAGGGTTACTCTGTGTCTTCTGAACTGCTCAGGAATACAAGAGAGACAGTAAGAGGCTAAAGCAGCCAGTCTGCAATACCCTGTAGCAAGAAATTCATGTGTTGTAACAAGCTCCCTGCATTTATTACTAATGATACTGTATAGTAGGAGGTAAAGGAAGCAATCTGTTTGAATTCTGGGAAAAATGTATAATCCCTGTCTCTGGTTTGTTCTCTGGAGTGTGTGTCTACATACAGATGCACGTTCCTGGCTAGAAGTGGCAGTGTCAGGTTTGTGAACAAACTAAATTGAAGAAACTAAAGTTGAATGGCACCTTACCTCACAGACCTTATTAGGGCCTGTCTGCATAACCTCATTTCCTACATGTGCCCTTTACTGACCCTAAATTTATTAGAGATGAGTAGGACCATCAGTGTTCTGTAGAAGTAATTATGTTCATCTCAGGAAGTTATTCAGCGTGGTTTATGACTGTAATGAACAGAATTTGGCTGATACTTGCTGTCAAGAGAAGAGCTCTCACTGCAGCTTTTCAATGTTACACTGTTCCTATTAAGCCTGATGTGAAAGGTGAGATGTTTGTGAGGAAATCCCCCCTTCTTCCCCTAATCTACCATTATCTTGTGTTATAGTAGATATCAAAAAGGTCACACCATCTCCTAACATTTACTTTGAAATGTTTTCTAAAAGCAAAGCAAAATAGATGTAGCTTTCAGCAGGTCAACTTTGACATGAATAATATCATCATGAGTTTCATAAACTGCTAACATATGTAAGTTTTACCACTGCAGTTGTAGAAAACTTCCTTTTCTATCTCTCTCTTTTTTTTAAACTAATAATTAAATCATGAGTAAGTTTTAGATTAAATTTTCTTTTTTCTGAAGTTTCATCTGCTATGTGCAAGGCATAATTTTCAGACTGTTATTCTGGAGGGGTTAAAAAACTTTCTTGGTTTGCATGGATTCTTCGGGTTATGTGTTGCTGGAGAGTCTCTGATGGTTGGCTGGGGATGGGTAGTGTTACTGCACCTCATGCTTCTTGGTCTCAGACAAATGTGTACTCTCCTGTCTGCACTTCTGTCTTCTATTAGGGATAGAATAATAATCCTCAATTTATAAGATATATATCCATATTCTGCCAAGATATCTGAATGACTAAAAAGCCATTACTTGTTTAATGCACTGCTTCATTCCAAGTAGATTGTTTCTCCTAAAGAATCCCTTGCAGTTTTGGCAATTTTTATACATTTTGACTGTCTTTAACTTTCAAGCATTTCTTTTTTTTACACCTAGCTGCAAGATAAAAATTCTGCAATACAAAGGCAGATGCATGTTTTGACATTGAACATAATACAGGACTGCTGTTAAGACCCTCACTGAGAGTGCTGTTGCATCTGAGAATGTCTTACTATGTATTTTATTTGATTTTTAAAAATAATTTTCTCCATTAGTTTGATATTGTTGAATGTGGTCATGAGTCTGGCCACCATTTGGTGTGCTGCTGCTGCACAGACTTAATTTGCACAGACTTAATACAATTGAAACTTGCAAATAAAAAATACGTATTTGGCACTGTGTGCCTAAAATATTTTGTTGTTGGATCTAAAATGGTCTCCATGGTTGTGTCAGGGAGCTTGTCTGGTTCCCAGAAATACAAATTGCTGTCTGTACTAAAAAGGTTGTTTCTGGTATATGCAACAATTTTTTGCCAACTCTGGATTCATATACTTCACTCTGTTTGTTATTCAAGTGGGGATGCACTTGCTGACAAACTTAAACTGAAATTATGGGAATTTATGAATTGTGTTGATTTAACTAGATATATTCCAGTGTGAGGAAAATGAGAAAAAAACATCTACTTTCAGAATAGTATGTGTAGAGAAAGATAAAGATATTATGTTTTCAATTTTTTGTTTTAAATGATTCTATGAAAGACTTAATTTCAAATCAAATTCGGTAGTCTCACTACAATGCAAAATAATATTTTCAGAAGGAGAATTTTTCCTACAAAAACTTGTTGGTTTTGAGTTTCTAAAGGAGCTTAGACTGGAAATGGAGAATGCTGTGTGAACACAAAGTGTCTGTTCTCCACACCTCTCTGGTCCTAGTGAGCTACAAGTTTTCTGGACAGAGGTTTCCACTACACAGGGGATGTTCATTGTTGTTGAGGAAGCTTCTGTTCTGTGATATGATATGAATGGGCTGATTTATATGTACTTTTGTCATATTTTGGAAGTGAAACTTGTCCTTTGATGTTCAAGGGACAAGATTCTCTTTCAATACAATAGCAGGTATGAAAATGTCTAAATTTACAACTTTACCTAGTTCTGTTATTTACTTATTTTTTTCAAGTCCCTGTATTGGAACTCAGTTACTGGAGTTTTAAAAATGTATATCTCTATTCTGGTCTGTTTGAGGATCTCCCTATTTAAAAACCTTGTTTTTATATTTTCCTGCTTGATTCCAAAAAGGGGTGATCTCACAGCACTCTTCATTCACTAGGGTATTTTTAAGATGTTTGGGAGTATCCTTTAAAATGGCTTATGGTATTTTGTTCTTGTTTACTTCCAAAATGATTTCTTATCCTGGAATGCATGTATGAACTTCAGTTGCCTGATGTTCTTTTTCACTTTGTATGTATTTCTGTTCAGATGGACATAGGGACCATGAAGTGAAAGCTACCAGCTGTTCCTTTCATTATAACGAAGCCCCCAGCATTGACTCATTGGCACCACACTGCAAATGTAGCTGTTTATTCCCATCGTGGCACAGAACAGGGCAGTTGGTAACCAGCAGCCAGTCTCATAGAGTCTGGCTTCAAAATGAGGAAACCACAGCTCTTGTTTTTTTGTCTGCTCAATGCTACAAAGCATTTGCAGACATCTGAGAAGCTGTATTATTGCTGAATTTCATTCACATTTTTAAGGCACGGGAATCTGTTGTATTGTATTTTGTTCACTGCTTTTTTTTAGATTCATGTTACAGTGGAAGACTAACAAATGTTCTGAATATGATACTGAAGGTAAACACAATTCCAGATTATTTTTGTTTGATTTCAGATTTATTTCCCTGATTCCTTCTAAAAGTTTGGGGAAGTTGAAGTTCTTTTCTTCAATGGTCTGTATATGAATATTTCCTAAAGTCAGCAGGACAGACATTGACTTGTGATATTGATATCAGTTAATTTTGGTAGTGTTACAGTTAGTTTTTTATCTCACAATTTTTTTTTTTCTGGATTTCAATATTTACTTTTTAATGTTTTACACATGGTAAGACAATTGGATTTCTCACACAATGTAACTTGTCAAAACCAGGTTTTTTGCAGAAATGAAAAGTGTATTCTTTCTGCTGAATATAAGCATTGGCATTTTGCTCTCTTTAATTCCTTTCTTTCCTTTTTCTTCTGAATTTATACAAACATTATTAAGAACGAAGCCCCTGAAGCACCAAGAGGAGGCTTCTGCAGTCAGATCATTAGCTGATGATGCTGTCAGTATGCATTCTGCAAGCCACCACCAGAGGCACAGATTGCAGTACTCAGCATGCTCAAAGTGCTGTCGAAAGCCATGTTGTCAAAAACATGCTGCCAGTATTAGGCTTTTTAAAAATCTTAATTTAACTTTTGTACCTGCTTATAGAACTTTTCTTCTCCTCCTCCTATGCTCAGTGTCACTAAATTAAAATAATCCCCATTAGTTGAGCTGAAAGCTGAACTTTAAGCCTGGATAGCTTTGCTTGGTAGTTTTTTTGTAATTCGTGTTGTCATAATTGTGTTTTGTCCATGTAATTGAAATTGGTCTGGGTTTTAGTTTTGCTTCTTTTTAATTTTACCACAATGCTGTGAAAGTCTCTGTAGGCTGGTGCATTCACTAATGTCCCGCTGTCTATTTGGCATGCCATTTTCCATTCGTGTGCTTGCTTTGTCTTTGCATCTGGTGCTTCTCTGAGCATTCCAAATCTTTTTTGGTCATTTTGTGTAGTATTAATATCCTGCATGCAGGAACTGAGAGAATGAGATTGTGCATGTTAGATTTACCAGAAGTGATACAGAAGATGCAGATAGCATTTCTATCGCTACTGGCTGGGCACTGAGATAAAACTCAACTGTTTCTTTGCAGTATGAACTTCTTTACTTGTTTTTTTCCCCCCACTCTATCTGTCATGATTCATATTCTAGACTAAGCTTGGCACATTCTCTAGCTTTTCACTTGTCCAAAGCATTTAGTTATTAGCATGAAAGCTAAAAATATTCTCAGCTGTGCTCCTGAACTTTTGATCCCTGTTGCTAGTCACAAATCACTGCATCTTTCAAGAACTGTTTATTGTACTGTACAGCTACCTTTTGCAATGTAGCAGCATCCCAGCTGATTGCTTATTCAAAGATGGTTGTTGAAAAGCTGGGGTTTTATCATCTTCTTTGGGCAATAGAATGCTTCTGGAGTAGTTCTTGCACTGAACTTCTGTCCTCCTGTTTGAGGGCTGACATATCTAACCGATGATAAAATATGTGGCAACCTCTATTCATAATATGATTATCACATTGTTACATCGGTTTTCCTTCTTCGTTTTATCTAAACCTATTGCTAATTACACATGTAATTGCTAATTGATGAATGTTTATTTGCTGTGAGCATAGATTCTTCTTTTTTGGCTATGAGCAATACCACTATGTCTTCAGGAACTGACTCATATTGGTTGCAGTGTTAAGGGCAAAACATCAAAATAGAATCAAGAGAGAATCAAGACTTCGCAGTACCCAGGCTTTTCTTATGTCTCTGTAGACACTCTCTGCTTTCCTCAAACATCTAAATAAATCCCTGAGTTAACATTTCTCTTCTTACCTTGTGTCATTTTCACTCTTCAGCTAATTATTTTTGAAGACTTCCGTTTGGTGTCAGCAGGGGTTGCTCCAGATGACAGCTCTCAATTAGCACTCCTGTAGGCAAAAGCCAAATCGAAGAGAAGGGGGGGGGAGGATAAAAAAAAAGAAAGAAAAAAAGGAATGAGAAAGAACTGAAGATCTGATCCCTCACACTTTCACAGAACAGATGGGATTGGAGCTGCATAATCATAAGGTATACATGTGGGATTTTATTTTTCTAAAAATAGAAATTTCTGTGTTTCAAGAGATCCCCATGCAGGGGCTGGGAATATGTGCCATATTTAAATAAAAAGAGCATAGAAAATAGTGAATGAGAAATGTGCCTTAGAAAGAATGAACAATTATTTTCTGTGAAGATACAAATATGAGCTAGGTGTAATATTATTTGTTGCTTGTATTTGTTACTTCCAATGGTATAAGTCTACAAAAAACTTTTCAGTAAGAAGTGACTTCATACTTTAAGGATAAAGGCCATGAAAAACCACACTAAAGATGCCCTTCTCTCAGCTTCTTTAAATTAACATTTAGTTCTCTCTGTAATTATTATTTACTTGAAATGAGTCAGGAAGCCATTAAAACTAAGCAGAAGGCTTATTTGTGCTATGCACACTTATGAAATAATGTGCAATAGAACTGCTTCTGCTTTTGCAGTTATACAAGCATGAAATCAATGATCAATGATTTTTAACCTCTCAATACAGCTTTGTTTTCAAAATCACTCTTCCAATCCAGTTATGCAATTAATTTTCTAACATGACTAATGACTCCTCAAAAATAAAATATCATTAGTTTCATGTCAATATTAATGTAGAAATGTGACTATATTCTGCCAGAGATAAGCACAAATTTTCCATCCAAACTGGTTTTGAAGTTTCCTTTAGTTCATGCCTTTTAACTTTACTCAGCCTGAAAAGTTGAATTATGCAAAATTTCAAGCAGCTTTAGGGAAGCATGAATAAACTCTAAAAAACCCATTGCAATTTGGGAGGTCATGGTTCAAAGTCATGTGGCTTAGTCTTCTGTTCAGACTTTGATGCCCCATTTTATTGAGATAACTGTCACAATATATAAAATTCTGCAACCTTTACTTGTTTTTTATAGAGGACTGACTACTTCAACTGGACAGACACTTTTTTATTTCTCTGAAATGCATCTGCCAACTGTGGTTATAAACTGCAGTCAACTGCGATATTTATTTATGATGAACTCATTGCGCCACATGCTTAGTGCTTGATTTTAAATCCTTCGTAACACTTTAAGATAGACCAGTGAGGAGGTAGGGTCACAAAAACAGTATTTTGTTTTTAGATTTCAACACACCTGAGGCGCAGAGAATCCTCAAATTACAAGGATTAGACGGACTCTTAAACTATTTGCAGGGTAATAAATAGCTTGCATTTATACTATCCATTGTTGGCATATGTTAGATATCCAATGGGATGTAGAGTTTCTAAGATCATTCAATTTAGGGCATACCAAAATTCATTATACCCCCTGTCCAGCTTACACAATTGGGTTGTCATTCTACAATTGGATTGTCATTATCTGCAAAGATAACAAGTAGAAAAGCAGGTGCTGAGAAGTAATCTAAATTTAGCTCTATCAGCTCTTGAGTCATCATCTTGCAAAGAGCTTTACAGTAATAACGAGTTTAGAGAGGTTCCTAGGAGGGCAGAGGAAGATCTCCTTTGGATGCTACAGTCAAAAGTCTGCTTGCCACTAACAAGTAATAAAGAGAAGTAATAAAAGACCAGAGCTAGACAGTGTAGCTTGAAAGGGAAAGCTGACAACTTGGTGCCTAAGGTCCCTGAAATAGCATTTTTAGAGGGAACAATTCTGAAAGACAAAATCCCAGGCTGTCTCTTTGAAACTGTGGAATGACTACATTAACAAAGATGAGAAATGTCTCAAGAGATATCAGACTAAAATTAAAAATAGGAACAATGGAAAAGGCCTGAGAAATGTGACCCATGAAAACCAAATCCCTCTCCTAAGGGTATATTTTGTAATAAATTTAAACCAGAGAAAGAGTGGAGTAACCAAACCAGCCACTTGAGATTTGAATGCTTGGAGAAACTTGACTATTGCCTTCTTGCATATTGTTCCTAGCTGTAGAAAATATTGAAGAAATGAGAGCCCCCCGCCCAAAAGACCAGACTAAATTCCTAATGCATCTCTCTTTCCTTACCAAGTTCCACTTTCTACATATGTGACAGGTTGCTTAATTCTTCTCCTCCTACATTTTTTATTGACTATACTCATTCCTATCATAAAAACCCTTTGCACTTGATTACCCTGGCACACTCAGAGCTGCTTTTTAATTACAGACTCCATCCTCCAAGCTGTCTCTGTTTTTCCTGCCTCCACATCCCATTGGAAATCAAAGTTTTTCACTGTTCTGAGGCAGGCACTCCCATAGCTGCATCTCAGTGTTTCTTGCCCTTGTTCTCAATCTCTGTCCCCATTTCCCTCCTCTCTTAGCTGCGGTTAGACACTGACCAGACAGACAGAAGAGCTCAGGGGGTGCCACAGATATTCACAGAAAGTGTCACTGGGGCTGACACATAAGCCTGGTTATGTGTCCTGTCATTGCACTCAGGAGAGGACCAGAGGGATGTGCAAAGCATAAAGCACAGAAATACACATCTGGATTCAACTCTTGTACTTTCAGTCCTTCCTCCTAATGGGGAACATGACAGTTGGACACAGAAACCTACTCTCTTCTTGCCCAGGAGCAAGAAGCCTTAGTGAATTCTCTCATGTTCTTTTCTCCTCCCTCACAGGAGAACTAACAGGAGTGATCATTTTTATCTTAAAATAATGGATTAAAAAAATTCTTTTTATTATTGTAATTGTGTAATACAGAGATGCTATGAACTATAAACTGTCATGTCACACATAAAAGGATTGTTAATATTGAACTCACATTCTAGCTGTGCTCATAAGCTCCATAAATCACAACTATAAATAGATCTGAGTACCATGGGGAAAGCCTCTGAATATTCATAAGGCTCATTTCATATTTTGTCACTAGAATAAGCCTTGAAACTGTAAGCAGTTTGCTTCCAGTGAATCAGTGGCAAGGTAATGGCATTATGATAACAAAATACATCAGTGTGATAAAAAATGGGTATCTGCAGATCATCTATATTGTCCTTGTGTGTAAAGTGAAAGCCATTTATTCATATGTCATAAATAACTACTTTGATTAATGACTATAGTTGTCCTTGATAAGTTGTTGTTTTCTTGAGGATATCTAGAGGCTAAATATGCTATGATATTTAGAAAAGAATAAGAAAACATTTTTTCATATTTCTTCTGCATTCAGTAACTATTATTCATTACTGTGATGGCATCATAGAGGCAAATGTTGCATTATGAAAATAAAATCCTTTTTCTGAAGATTCTAAATTCAAAGGTCTCCAGATTCTTCCTTCCAAAACATCTATTTATAGCTGATCATTTATTTTCAGTAGATGGTAAATCCCCTGGAAAAACTGCTTTAGAAAAATCACACTAATCATGTTTATAAAGTGGATGTGGTAATTATTTTAAAGAGAAAAGCTGATGGAACAGATATTAATGATAAATTAGCATTTTGTTTCACCATTTCAATTAATCCTTTCTTTTTGCCGTTTAAAGAGGAGAAATCCCTTCAAAATACATTTATTTTTAAATATAAAAAAGAAGGGTATATATTTTCTAAAAAGGAGCAAAGTAATGAGGGATAAACACATTTTAGCTCAGGTTGAAGAAGCTGAAAAGCAAACTCCACACATGTAAAAGAAAGCAGTTTTTGCCTCTAAAATGAGGCAGAGAT
The DNA here is from genome assembly GCA_013400935.1 of Turnix velox. NCBI lineage: Eukaryota > Metazoa > Chordata > Aves > Charadriiformes > Turnicidae > Turnix > Turnix velox. The sequence continues at coordinate 31,398 of VZTY01002282.1, forward strand.
AATATGTAAGAGGTTTAGATGGGAAGAACAAATACTGATAAGTAGTTTAGCTGTGCGAAAATCAAAAAGAAAATAAATATCAATTGTCCACAGTTACAGAAAGATTTGCTTGGAGACAAAAAGCACTTTTGAGGCAATTTCTGGTGATGTTGCTATATGTGGCATAGCAATGTCTGAATAGCTCAGGAGATCTCCTGAACATTTATTTGAATTTTGCGTTAGGAATTAGTTCAGCTATATCAAAGCTGCGTTGAAGTGCAGTAATGAGTATGTGTGAAGAAATTTCTGATATCACTCTTCATCTTGCAATGCTCAACAGCTTCATGGAGGATAAAGTTCCTCAAGTATCTTATGCATCTACATATGCTGTGTTATTCCAAGAAATTACTATAAATTTATAACGCTCTTTTTTGCATTTTGGATATTATTAATTTTAATTGCTTATTTCATGTCAGAATTTTGACTGACGATTATTTCTGAGAGTTTTGAAGATCAAATATACAGTGGATGCTGACATTCCAAGATGAGGAGGGCAAATGAGACCACCCACTCACCGTGACATTCACAGGCAGGATCTCAACCCCTGTCATGACTTAAAGTCTAGTCTATCTGTGTGAATTCATGCAATTTTTCACAGAGGATATAATGTGAATTGCTGAAAGCTTATTGTGGACTGGAAAACCTTTACTGCAAGTCAGAAAATAGAAGGTGGCAGGAGTCCAAAATAGACCCAAGATTTTTAATTTGTGAGTTGTTTTTGCAGAGTTGGCTGTGAACAGGAAAGTAGTGGTTAATTGAGTACATTTATATTGGAATCATTAAAAAATAATGGCATTAGTACTGTGAGGAACACATTTGACAACATTCATATTTACTTGATTCATTCATTCTGCAAGAAGTCCCAGATACGAGTTTCTATTTCCAAGGGGACATAAGGGAAAATCTGAAATCCAGGCCAATAAATACAATGTCATCATATGTACAAGGAATGCTGAATAATAGTATTACAATACACAGTTTATTATCATAAGAGGTGTACTGGATACTGTACCATTGTTCCATTGCCTATTACATGCAGTGGAATTATTATTATGTATTTTCAAAACTAATAACTCTGTACTTCCCTCTATTAAGGTAAAGGTTCGAAAGCATTATTTTCCAGATGCCTCTGAAGTCATCACTCCTTTACAATACATTGATATACTCAGTCACTGTTGCTTCTGGCTTCAAATTATTTTTATTTTAAAGGCTGTAATTCCTAACACAGAAAGTACAAAGCAAAGAGATTATTTTGAAAAAAAAAAAAGGCAGAAAATTACTCATGGTAACTTGAGATGAGCCTACTCAAATAAATTAGCAATGACCCATCATAAAACTGACTTGGGTAATTCAAACTGGAACAGCCGCATGTGAGAGAGGTCCCATAGATGGACCTAGTCCTATTCATTTATCCTGAGCTAATTGGGTATAGAAGGGTCAGAATTTTTGGGTTCCATTACCTACCCTGCAAAAATTATGGCCTGTGTTTAATCCCTTCCTCTCTAAAAGTTTGCTTCATTGGTAAACTGAGATAAGGCTATTTTTTTTTCACAGAAGTGCTGTGTTTGGCTTCTGTGGAGTGTTCATGCTTCTCAGCAATAAGGAGTGCAAGATCAGTTTCAAGAGAAGAAACACCTCTCCTTGAGCTCTCATGCAAGCTACTATAATAGAACAATTGCACATCGGAATAATCACACCAGAAAAGAGTTATCTAAGACTTAATGAATTGCTGGGGACAATAGTTAAAGGCTTTCCCAGAGGGGAGAACTTCCTGTCTGGAAGACTCAGTTGCTGAGACAAAGAAATGCATAAGAGTGTGTTACACCCCTGGTTTCTCTAGGCACAAAGACACCAGAGAAAGGCACAATTGAAGTCAGTGAAATTCTTTCAGCAAATTCTGTGCTGCTATTTGACAGAGTGTTACAGAAGACTTGCTCTGTTCTCAGATTTAATAGGAATGTAAATACATCAGACAAGCTCTAAAGAAAAATAATTACGTAATTTGGGTTTAAGTCTTTTTTTAGTAGAGACTATGAGTAACTCTAATTATATTTCACAGTTTCTTACTGCTTGACAGGGATTGCTCTGCTTTTGAACCTCAGCCTGGACTTGAGCTATGACTACATAAAAAATAATTAATCTTAAACTGCTGTCATTGAAAACAGTATTACTTTAGTACTAAGATAATCACAAAGAAAATAATATAATTTTTGAGTACTAAACTCAAAGCCTCAGGCATGTCAGAGACTGAACATAAACCCACACTTGACCTACACTCTAGTTTCATACTTCCCTCTGGCAGTAGCTAAAGATCAGAGATTAACATGGACTTTGAATAGAAATGGCTAAATTGACGCAGGTGTATCAGGAAAGTGTTCACACATTCCTCCTTAAGCTCAAAACAGATCTGAAAGTGGGACATATGAGAAGCATGTGTCCCTGCTGCCCCAGGACTTTCAAAGTGTGCACTGATTGCTGGTGTTCTTGGCCCAAATAAAAAAAGGAGCTTTTGAAAAATTTTACATTGAAATGTGATGAGCTTGTTCCCTCTTGCCTTTTTAAAAAGATTTCTGGCATATTAAAAATTGCATTCAAATTTCTAAGACCACCAGCCTCTTCATATCTAGATATGAACCCAAACAAAAGCTGTGCAACACCAGTTTCACACAGAAAATAGAAATAATTTGGAACAATTAGTATTTTCTATGCAGAATATGAGGAAAGAAGTTTTTAAAATCCTAAGTCCTAAGAAAGTGTCATAATCTTGCTTACTAGGCCTGTCTTTGAGGCAAGATTTAGAAGATCATTATAATAGAAAATCATCCTGAGATTTAATTAACCAAGATTTTAAGCTCATAGCTTAAAATAGCTGCAGTCTTAGATCTTCTTGAGTGCTTTCTCTATATTCACTCAGTTTTCCATGTGGCACTGTTTTTTATGTCATCGTATCAAAAACTGTTATAGTACTCCCTAAGGAATGTTAGTAATGATGAGGTCTTGACTCCAGAGTTATGAAATTCTGTTTCTGATATAAGGAAGGACAATGCTTTACAAGCAAAGGATTAAAAAACTATAGAAACTTTGTGATCAGGTGTCATGTGTGCTGTTTAATAGCCCCCTAAGTAGTCAAGGAATTCTTTCTATACAAAGTGAGTAGCAGATTGTAGAATTATAAGGCTGTGCTTTATGCAAGGAGATCAACATTAGAATAGTTAGGACATGCATGGAAAAGCAGGTCAGTAGATAATATCAAATGAAATATGAAAATCTGTCATAAATCAGGGAGATGCCAATGAAGGGAAGTTTTGAATATTCCCCTTCTGTGAACGTGAATAACATTAATTATGAGATATTAAAAAATAGTGTTTCTCATAGTGGTGGCTTGACCTTTTGATCATGTAGCTAGGAAATGGTGGATTGATAGAAACCAGTGTTTGCAGAAAACAGTAAAGAATACCAAACCACAAGCTGTTTCAGAGTGATACTGTAGAAAGATTATTTCTGCAAACTCCCTCTCAATAGAGCAGTACAAAGCATATCAGAAAAAAATGATGTAGCAGATGCTTTAAAGACTCTACACAAGTTGTACACTTTGGAACAAAGTGCTGACTTCTGCAGCTTCTAGCATCAAGTATAAAAGTCATTCACTACAACAAATGTCAAAAAAAATACCTGAAGCTGATGTTCTTACAGTTTTCTGCATCATTGAGTACTGTCAAAAGGAGACTGCCACTGCCACTCTGGTACCTATAAATGCAACTGTCATTCTCTACCTTCTGATTATTTGTTTCTTCAATTTTGTTGACCTTGTAGAGTTTGGTGGGGAATGAAGAAAAAAAATAAATGGAATATATGGGATGGCAAAGGTGAAAAAAGTGTGATATTTTTTTCTATTGGTATATTTTAACTTGCACTTCTACTGACAAATAGGTGTGCCTGAAGAAAATGTAGCAAGAATGTAAGACACAGATTAGAAGTCCATATAACCTGTCTTACCCCCATTAACAGTTAATAAAGGATTCTTAGGGGAAAGAGGATAAGTGCAGGCTTATGCTTCCTCTAGCATATTCTGCTATATTCCAGTAGTTTACTGGCTTCCTAACTGGATTCAGCAAGAATTTTGACAATGTATTGCACAATATGCAAAAATTAGCATGTTATGGTAGGATGGGTGGACAAATAGTAGAAAAACTGCCTGGATGACAATGATCATACTTTACTTGGATGTTTGTGGCTCCTACAGAACAACGGGGCCCTGTCCTGTGACCTATCTGTCTTAACAACTTTGTGAAGTGTACAAGTGTATTTTGTCATCACATTTGCAGGTGCATCCAAACTGAGAAGATCAGCTGATAGACTTGAGGGCAGAGCAACTCACAGAGGTCACTGGATTAGGCTGAGAGGACCTTCATGAAATTCAAGGACAAATATCAAGTGCTGCCTCTGAGAGGGCACAGCCTTTGGATTGACCTGGATGGGGCAGTAGCTCTCTGGGAAAGTCCTTGGGGTGGTGAAGGACAGCAAGCTGGACATGAACATAAATTCTCTGTGAAGTTACAGTGAATATCCAGAGACACTCCATGATACTTAGCAAATGAAAGCTTTATAAGTATCAATTATCTTCATCTGAGGCTTAAAAAACCAATATAAAGCAGTAGGAACCCCATGGATTTTTTTTTTTAAACATTTTTTGAAAGATTTAGAAAATAGAGAGAAAAAGTTTGTATAGATATTAAACATTGACTGTAGCTCTGTACTCCAAATTTAATTAAAGTTTAGCATTATTATTTTATTTGGGTCCATTTTGAACATACAAATTTATGCACATATATCTGTCTCTCTCTCCATGCATATTCTAGATGAGAAGAATATATGATTTTAAAATTCCCATTAGAAAGATATTTTATAAGACACATATGATTTATATGGACAAGGTAAGCCATCAATTCAGGACATAAAATGCATTCTTCTCAGGAGGGGGTCAGAAATACATATTTAATCTGTATTATACATGATCATGGCTATTACCTGGGTTTTTTCAGGTATAAGGAGTGAGTGAAGATATTTTCTTGGACTGGGGGAGGAGTAGGGGAAAATGTTGTTATCTACTGCACAGGAAATAATACCAGAAAAATTGTATGTCGCAGGATACATTTCTGAGAACTGTGAGGGCTTTCAATGAAACGCTGCTAATATTTACCTGTACCAGACTTTGAGACATCAGCTCCTCAAAATTATGGAAGCTTTTCCTTATAGAATAAATAGCATTGGAGCATGAGAGGACCTTACACTTGCTGATGACCGCTGGTAGTCATCCATATTCAAATGGTTATGACCTACAAATGGAAAAATCCTTGGAGATGACCATCCCCAAGTATCATTCCAAGCTGATTTGGGGCATCACCTAAAGAGAGTTATATCATTTCACACTCATCCAAAACCTGACAGAAGATTTCATGTCTGAAACATTTTTGCAGGGGCACTCTAACAGAGAAACTAATAAAGAATACAGTTAAATTTGTAATCTCAGATAAACTGACTGTTACTTTCAAATATGACCTTCACTAGGAATCCAATGGAAAATGATAAAGACTCAAATTCTTTGGGGAAAATTCTTTTCTGAGGACCTCCAGTTCCTCTAAAAACTAAGGGAGTTTGTGCATATCTGATATCTTTTCGCTCTAATGAATAAGTCATGAGCGTCTTGAACACTGTTTTGTATGTTAGTAATTTGCATGGATTTGGAAGATAATAGCAAGTCAGTGAGCCAAAAGGAATGTCTGAGCTGCTTCTCATTTTCATCTTCCTGTACTTAACAATATCTTTCATAATATGGACAGAAGAGAAGAATGTTTAAATTGCATTGCTAAGAAATTATCTTATTTCCATAGACAGTTCCTTTTCATGGGCCTTAAGGCAAACAGGGCTGACATGTATTCCTTATTCCACGTGGAATCCAGCAGCTCAAGCACTCATCTTACTGAATTCAAACAGGTTCAGTCAATGCAAGAATGCCTTATATGATTTTTTTTAAATGAAAATTGCACCAGAAGTAAGGCAACAGCTGACTGACTTAGTGAGAGATTCTTTTGCCTAATCAGAGCTTTGACTTTTCCTATAGTCATGACATTTTCCTTAATACTAATCTCTATATAGGTTAATGTTCTGGCTTACACCTCGTTATCAGTGTGCATCTTTCCAGCATGTATGTACCTGCTACTGTGAATTCTAAGATTTTTATTGGAGATTTTACCCAATATTACTGTGGAAGATTAGAAAGCATGTTTTTACTCCAAGACTGAGCCTTCTTGTCTGGAGAACTCACATGACTATGCATTGCATTATAAAAGCTGATTTTACAATCATCTTGATCTTTCGTTGCTATAATGGGAAAGCATCTTAAGGAAATCAGTGGAGGAAGTTACCTGCCCGCTGAAGTCCCCATGCAATGACTGGAAAATGTTAATGCAAAATTTTAGGGACAATATCAGAAGGGAAAGCTCAAGAAAAAGGACAAAGAAGAGTGAATTTTAGAACTATAAAGATCCAACAAAAGAGACAGAGAAGTGCCATAAAATAGATACATAAAATATAAAAAAGATTTTCACATCATTACATTAGAAATACAAGTAAGAAAGAGTCTATTCAAATGCATATTTGTTAGTTGTGTCTCCAAGAGTACTCCTAGCAAAAGTTTGGAAACATCATGTTAGAGATAGAAACAGTTTTAATGAGACAGCTGTTTTCCTCCATATTTAAATTTCTGATATTGTAAGCAGGTTTTCCTATGCAACTGCCTATTATCTAATGAAACTACTGATTTAAGTAGTGCAATTAATGCTTAGCAAATTTTAAATTTTTTGATAATGCATGCATTATTTATATTACAATACTGCTGAGAGAGAGCTGTACCCCATTTTGCTAGATGGCAAGAATAAACATAACCTTCTTCACAAATGCATGCATTTTATCTGGACTGCATAGAGAAATTACAGGACACAGAAAATAGTTTTACATTGGAAATACAGACTCAACAGCAAATTGAGGATAGGATTCATGTCTGTATATTTACAGACATGATTTGAATGCCTGGCTTGTCTTTGTAGGTGGTGGAGAGAAGGTGTAAATTATGTTATCTATTCTACAATGCTGTTGTAAGGTTTAATGAAAAGTACTCTAGAGGTGCCCATTTCTGTGTTATCTATAGCTTATATTGAAACAAGTAGCTCAGGTGGGATTTTTAATTTTTTTTTTACAAAATTAAAACAAAAATACGTCTAGATGTGTTTACTTATTCCCAATAAAGCTTTTTAGAGGATTTCTATATGTATCAATTTCAGCATGGACAGGACATTTCTCAGAAAAAACCTCAAATCAAAATCTCAAGATCACACTAAGCAGCCCTTTATTAGGAAGAATACTTATGTGGATCTTTGGAAAAACATGACTTAAGGCTTTCTACAGTCAGTATACTAGGTAGGCAATCTGAGATGCTTCCTTTCTCATCTTGATGCTTTCTCATCTCACAAAAATTCAGAAGCACATATAAATAGCATCCAACACCATTTGGCTCATTTGCAATGCTATAGACATGTTATACATTGGAATAATAAAACTATAGAATGGTTTGTATTGGAAGGTACTGCTAAAAATCACCCAGTTCAACTCCCTGCCATGGGAAGGGACATCTTTTACTAGATCAGGCTGCTCAAAGCCCCATCTAGCCTGGTCTCGAATACTTTCAATGATACAGCATCCAAAACTTCTCTAGGCAGCATGTTCCACTTACCTGTCCTATTGTAAGGATTTTCCTCTTTGTATCCAGCCTCTTCCCATTTAAAATCAATACAATTACTTGAGAGGACAGAAATAAATGTACATTCCTTTTTAAATTTTTTTCTTTTCACTGGCAACAGAGGGAGCCTTTTAAGTGTCATGATATTTTCAACTACTTTCTTACTTGCCCTGTAGCCATTTCTTTGTACTAGTACCGTCCACGTGCAAACTGCTGTTGTTTTATTTAGTAGTTTTCTTTCTTCTTTGCCATCTACCTTCAGAAGTACTACTTTTAAAAGTCCAGATTAATTTATCACATGAGAAATTTACTACAGCTAGAACCCCACTGCAGAAGCTATTTGAATTTGTATTACAGAAATCATAATGCTGCTGATAAAGTTGAGAGTGACTTCATACAGCCTGCGCCAATTTTTGAGCACTTTGTTATCAGCCTTTTCTTTCTAGGATTTTCAAACTAATTTCTCAAAGTACTTACATTGCAATCCATTGCAAAATACTTCCTTGCTTCATCACTCTTTCTAGTTTGAAAGCATCCATATGTGGTAGATCACAAATGACTTAGAGTTTCTTATTCAGTAGCTTTATTTACATTTCAAGATTTAAGGATATTTAGGATCAACTTAATATATTACCGGATCTACTCTGACTATTCAGAGTGGTACTGCACAGGGTCTCTGAGTGTATGTTGCATATGAAACTTGGAAAACATCTTCCTCCAGAAACAGCAGCTGATGTTGAAAGGAACTTGTAGACATATTTTCAGCAGTGATCATCTAATTCAAAGTCCTTGCAAAAAAAATCCAGGAAGGGAAGGCAGGCTTGATAGATACTTCAATGAGTCAAGGAGCATCCCCATAGGAGAGCCAATTTTTCCATTATTTATGTCTCTTTTCAGTAGTGAATATTTAACATTGTGGATCAAGCAAAGAATTCTCTGGTAGGTGCTCCTTTCTCTGACAGCATGGCAATATCAGAGCTAAATTTTTCTATGAAATTTTCCCTGAGAAGCACTTCTAATTTTTAACAGTATTAATTTAGCAAGACAGTAACAACAGCTTCAGCTCTCTCTGGCTGCTTAGATGCTGTGTATTACTTCCAGTGATGAAAATGTTGCAGTTGCTCTCCAAAGCAAATTGGGAAAATCACTAGAAATATGGGGTCTCCTATAGAGACGAAGATAACATCACATGCCTGGGATCTTTACAAGGTTAGGGTAAAGTTTAACATAGGATCATATTTTGACGATTCAGTAATCCTATTTTCTATGAATAATATGTCTTGTGACATCCCCATTGTGAACCCTGCTTGTATGTACGGTTGTATTCTTCCAGTAAAACAAAAATAAATTCCTGAAAGAGGTGTTATTTTTCTTTTCTGCCTTCTCATTCACTAGGGAGACATCATACAGTCAGGATAAACACTGCTGCTGCCAGATCCCTTTGGCACTTTCTGTAAAAAGTGGAGGAACTGACAATCCAAAATTAACCTGAACATCTAGAAGCCAGTGACCTGGAGTAAATCAGTGCATGGTTCCAGTAATGCTGGTACCCGATACTCCCAGTAGCCCTCTAAAAGGGCAGAACATCAAGTGAGTAATAAAATAGATGTACCAGATAGGTGCTTACAGACTGATAACACTGATGCACCTGGGTTTTGTCCATAGGTTAACCTTTAATGCATGGATGTTGTCCAGCAGGATGAGCAATACTATTTCTGCGCAGAAGTGAAACTGGCAACTCTTCTCTTTCCTCTGGCTGAATTGATTTTTTTCTTTCTTACTCAGATCATAAGATTAACAATGAATCTTATTTTCTTCTGGGCAAAGGGATTTATTTTTTTCTGCTTATTCAGATCATAAGATCAACAAATGAATTTTGAAGGGTCATGAAGTAAATCTGGGTTACAAGATATGTCAATACTAAGCTGAAAGAGCCTTGGAAAATAAAGATTTAAAGGAGCAAATGAAGTGGCTAAGAAAGAGCATGAAGAAACTTCAGACAAAACAGTAATGGCCTTCAGGAGAGGAGAGGAAGAAGGAGATAAAATGGGGCCTAATATGGCTCTTTTCTGCTGTACTTCCTTTTGACCTACAGGTCCAGAGTTGAGAGGTGGAGAACAAATGATATTTCACCCATAGTCAGACACTTAGATGTGATGATGTGGGATGCTACACTAAACAAAGCAGCAACAGTACTTTCAGAAGTATTTTAAGCCAGAGCAAAGACAATGTCTTTGCCCTTCAGTTCAAGTTTCCTTACTTCTTAAAAAAAGAAATTCCCAATTCTTTTGTTCCTCTTTTCACAAAGTTTTCAGTCTTCCTTTCTATGTTTTCCTTTCTCTTCCCCTCTAGTTAAATTCACCTCAAAGTAAAACTGGAGAATGAACATGGTATTTGCCATCCTCCCATTGACCATTTTGATCATGTGCTATCTGCCCTTTCCCACATCTTTTCTCAGTATAGCTGATAACCTTTTGGGTCAGGATCTCTCTTTGGAGATTCATAGGATGTAACATAAAGAAGACCCAGTACTGTTTCATCTCTAGATAATAAATAATTATTAATTAGACAAATTTAATGTATCTTAAATCGGTTTGACCAGCAGCTTATAAATTAATGCTGCCTGTGTTTAACTTTCTCAGAGTGTATGAAAAGGTTCTGTGTTTTTCTTCTGGTGTCCAGAAAGAGCCAACCCAATCATAGAAAACTTGAGAGATCTTTGGAAAAAAGAGTGGGAATACAGCAGCCATGGACATGGTATACAAGAGTCCAAGATACCCACCAGCAGTTTCAAGACTGGAAAGCATGTAACACAAAAAGCACTAACGCACTTACCACAGAAATGATCCAAAAATGATTGGAAGAGAGAGTAAAATAGAGTGGAAGGTGACAAGGGCATTTACTCTCTTCTCAACTTTTTTGCAAGCCTGTACCCTGTAAAGCAGTCAGTGCCCTGTTTCATTTCTTGAGCTAAAAGGAGCTTGGCAGAGGTGGAACAGTGGCTACAAGGGTATTGATTACTGCTGTGTGAGGAGAATGCCACTAATGGTACTGCAAATACTCAGATTTGGTAAATAGTCAGTGACAAGCAGAATTGATAGAGGGCAAACTAAACTTCTTTATGAGAAACTTTATGAGTAGTTCTGAAGAGTTATGTTGGTATATGTTCAGCCTCTCACCAAATGTTTAATAAAAATGGAACTAGACAAATATATATACAGACACATTCATGCAGGCAATATTCTGTGCAAATTTTTAAAAATCATCATACTTTTAAATCTAACACTCAAGGCTGGAAGCCAGGGGAAGTCAAGGGAAGTTTTAATTATAATACATATTCAGCTCAAAAGAAACAGTTAAGAGGGAAGTATCAATATTTCAATATCAATCAAGAAGGCAAAACCTTTTGTAGAATTGCACTGCGTAATTTAATTATTTCAGAGGTTAATGAACAGGAAGCTGTTCCTCTGCTACAAAATTCTGGTTGACTCAGTTGATATGTAGGTTGGTGACAACTTTACTGCCTGAGAATCATCCATGAGAGAGGAGGTAGGATGCTGAATGTGGCATTCAGCTTCTTTGTGTTACACTAAAGGCTTGCACCACTCTCATAGCACTGCAAATGGTCTGTGCACTTACTTCATGCTTATATGCACACAAGATTCACACTTCTTTGTCTGCAGGTTTTAAAAGTATGTTTTCCTCCTAGTTTTCATTCTTTTCATTCCATATGAGTGTAGCGCTAGTGTTCTCCCTATATGTGGTGGAGCTGACATCTGTATTTATCTGAAATAAGGCTATATCATGTCTAGCCTGCTTTTAAAACAGTTGAGATATTTTTCACTTAATTCTGCAGTTAAGAAATATCACCATACAAAGCCAAATTATAAATAATGTAATGATAATTATACACCTATTAGGAAATATTCCTCTGTTCTGGCTAACAGGATCTGCTGACCAGCCAATAAAAAGGTTGATAGACTATTTCAGCACATTTTGAAAACTGCGAATTCCAATTTCACTAATTTAGGTTATGACTTTGAAACTAAAACTAGTTCACGCACTAGCTAAATCCTAATGTACCATGGTGTGTGACTCTTTAGGTGCAAGTAGTCATCCCCACCTTCATCTGCTCATAAAACAAATTAAACACAAACCAAACCTTGCATGCAGCTCCACCACTCTTAGGTCCACATTAGACAAGAACTTATGTGAAGTCCTACCGGAATCTGAAGAGATGCACACTTGTGGTGGTAATTGGGATTTTACAGACATTTAAAGGAAATACAAAGTAATGCCAAGATCAGCAAAAGAATTGTCTGCCTAAGCAGATGCCTTGAATTCTTGGGAATAGCTAACTCCTCAAAGAAAGTAAATCCACGCAGCTGTTCCAGGGTCTTCTGAGCTGTGCATCTTTGACAAAATGGATCTATGGCATTTTACATGTCTCAGGTATTAAAAAAAAAATATGGCAGTGGCTGTATATATTAAATGTCTTTTCAGGAAAAGGCACCACACAGTTGGTCCCACTGTTTGCACCAATTGATAAGGCTCTGATGATTCATGTGAGACATTAATTTGTATGTCATGTATCAACATCAGTCATCTCTAATTGGTGTTAGCATGCAAAGCATGCCTATAGGTGAATTAAATACATAAAAATGCATAACTTATAATGCATTAATATATAAATACATTGGGATGCATACATTAAAATTTTTGTACTGGACACTTTTAAACTGAAAAAAAAAAAACCAAAAAAAGAGTATAGTGTGAATGTCCTGGTTAACAAAACATCCATTCCCTTCTTGCATATTTGCCAAAGGTAATAAGGAGTAACAGCTGTTGCTGTGTTGTGATAAAACTCCATGTTGTTGTTTTGTTCCACCATGGCCAGTGTGGCGTGCAGCAGCACAGCTCTCAAGAGAACTATTCTAATGTATTTACTTCACTCAATACCACATGCCTACAGAACACTGCCTGTTCCCAAGGTGGTAAACGGCTAAAGAGGCAATTACCAGAATTGCAAGGAGATAAGGACACAAAGCATAGAATAAGACAGTCTATCCAAATGCATAGAAAGAGTTATAATTTTTTCTTCAGTCTTTCAGATATTTCTATGCTATTGTCTAAAACAGTATGAACTTGATTTCACTTTTACTGCGTCAAGTAATTTCAAAAGTGACCTGATCTAACCCTGACAATTTGCTGGCCTATTAATTTACACTTTCTTCTGTTACTGGCAAAAAGATGTATTCACTGTAGAGAAGGATTTCTAATCTGTGACAAATTATATTTCAAAATTTGATATGACTCTAAATCATCTGATCAAATGAATGCATTGTTGGGAGCTCCATTTTGAAATAGTAGCAAATGTCACTTCACTGACCACAAGTGCCCCAGGCCATACAGCAGTGCAACTGAATTTCTTTTTATGTAGATAAACGTCATTGAACAGTCAAGATGTGTCCCAAGGGTCTGTGTGTTACAGCAAGGGCTACTGTGGCTCTGGCTCCATGAAAGAGCTGATGGAGCTGCCCTGCATCTTCCCCTGCCTTTCCTCCAAGCCAAGAGTGCTCAGGGCCTTTGGGCTCCTCATGGAATTTAGATGCTTCTGACCTGCAGTGACAGGAGGTCACTCAGCCAACGATACAAGGAACAAAGGATGTTGGGCTTGATTCTGCAAATGTTAGTGTAAAATGTCAGCTGCCTCTATTTTTACTTTTGATGAGCAAGTAGAGCTTATTGTGCTTTACCCATTCCTATGAGAATAATTTAGTTAGCTGCCTCCTGTGAACCTATTTAACCTCACCAGCTTGACAAGGGGCTGTACCGGTCCCCTTGTGACAATAAACTTTAGTGTCTTTCTCTCACTTACTTCAGAGAGCCAGGAAATCAGTCTGGATCATAGATAAATTTTCAGAAATAGCAGTTAAAAAAGGAGACAGCTTGGAAATTAACCATATTTTATATTTGAGCTATTGAAAGACAGTAAACATGAAGCTTAGGGATATCAGTTTCACAGGGTCACTTTTCAGAGGGAAACAGTGTGATAAACAGTGTTTTTTAGAAAGGGAGCTTTTTCTTGATTTGAATTATTCATTTTTACTTTTGACCATTACTCATACTGGTTTATGATAAAGCATATAATATTAAATAATAGTATGGTATCATAGATGCATAAAGGAAAAATGTCTCTCAGATTCTGGAGATGTTGATATCATTGTATTTAGTTGATGCAAAACAATTGTTGAGCTGACATCTTTAAATAGGTTCATTTTCCTGCTAAAAATGTGGTCCAACTATCTGATATAACATTGTGTCTCTATGTCGCTTCAGGCTTTCTTAAAAAAAGTCTCTAAAACTCAACTATTTTTGCAATAACTTTACTATTAAACAACTTTGTCATAGCTTTGGCTCTTGAACTAACTGTGCTGGAAAATATTATTCTTTCATTTTAATGTCAACCACCAACCCAAAGCTGTCATTGCAATAACATTGAAAAAGTCATATACCAGCTAACATCCCCTGCTGTGCAATAATTTTTTTTTTACAGAGGGGATGGGAGAATAGCTATTTCAAAAACCAGCTCACCAAGTTGTGTAAGATTAACTAGGATCATAATACCAAGAATTCAAACAGCATTTTTGGTATATGCAAGTGTTTCAAAGCTCATCTTCCTGACCTGAAATACCATAATGCTAGAGTAAAAATGTAAAATAAATGCTAGATAAAAAATTAACTTCTTTCAAAAATCTGAAAAAATTACAATAAGTTCAAGCTGTGTAATTAAGTTTTCCTGCAGAATATTTGCAAGCATGTTCACATTCTCCATTTTTGGCAAACTGACAGCTGTGGAAATAAAATCCCCACATTGTTTCCAGAAAACAGCTCTTCTTCCCTAACGCAGTCATTTCAACATTACATTGGGGTAGAGAGGGTACAACATCCATGGACTGGAAATGAGGCATACTTTTTACAAGGCATCTCTGAGAACTCCAGAACATTTGCAAACATTTTTTCCACTGTCATTTTAGGTTTTCTTCAGAAATTTGTGTTGTTTCTACATTATATCAGAAGCTGCTTTTGTCTCTTAAACTGTACATCGCAGTGCCATCTAGCGTGGGAAGACAAGAACATGGCAAAGAAAATGGATGGTCTGACCTTCAGTTTGTGTGAAAGCAGAATGAATGCCCTAAGAAAAGAAGATTATGCTTGCCTTTAACAACTATGTCCCTAATTTCAATAGCTCATCATTAGACTGTGTGCAGCACCAAAGTCAGAAACGTGACCTGTTTTGTGTTTTCCCGTTTGATTCTTCTGTTCACTGTGGCATCATACATTACATGTTTGATTATCAGAAGCTGCCCACCATGAACTCTAGCTGTATAAAATGGGCTAAAAAATGCAAAGGCAAATATGGGAGAGACAGTGCTTTAGCAATTTAATTATTTTGCAGTGAAAATTTCTCCTTAGAAGTGACTCAGTGAGCACATGACTCCTTTTGGAGTCAGCTCAGCTGCTGCTGTCTATATTGCAGCACTACGAAGAGAAGAAACTTGAAAGACAAATTCGAATACTGAAAGCAAAAACAAAAGGAAACCCAGTTTTTGCTTTTTCATTAAATCTCATCATAGCAGCAGGGGCAGTCACCACAACTACAAAGGTCTGTTGATATGCAGCTGCAGGGAACTAGGTCCTGAACCAGAGCTAGCACAGCCTTTGAAGTGCTCCTTGACTTGATGTGTATTATAATATGCTTCAGCTCCATTTCATGCCTGAGAAACACATCCCCGAAGGTTTTTTCCTCATGGATAGACTTGTGTTCTCATTATTTGGACTGACCCGAGGGGGAAAGAATAGCAGTTGTGTGAATCAACAGACGACATTGATTCAAACTAGATGTCCTGTAGTCTTCCAGAACTATACCATGAAGTTTTAGAAGCTCATCCACTGTTTTCCTAACTAAATGTCCTGGTTTTAACACACATTTGCAAACCCCTGTGCACATTTTATGTTTCTGGGAGACATCACTTGGCACCATGTTTATTGCTTAAGGGAGACCCATGGGGTTGTTATGTAAGGGGTCCTTCCACTGCCTGCTGCAGATCTCTCTTCTGAAGGTGGCTGGCCAGGTGACAGGTGGAGTCTTTTCACTTGGTATCTCCCTCCACATCTCAGCCAACTAAAGTAAAAAAACCCTTCAGTATGTTAAGAAATGGGGCAGCTGAGTGGTTCTGCTCTGAGAAGCACTCTGCTACTCCATCAGGACTTTTGAGGTACTTGGGTAACAGGGTACCTGGGTAACAGCTTGCCAGGGTGAGGCACATCCCACCAGTCCCATCCAGAGCCACTGACCACTACCGGCATGGTCAGCTCGCTGCCAACTACTGCTGAGAGGTTTTACCCAGAGAGCACAGGACAAGTAGGTTGGGCCTCTTAACCATCACTTTAACTCTGGGGAGGTTGGAATTTTAGAGTTGCTTCAGGAATTTATCATTTGTTGCCTCTAGTTGAAACTAGATGGACACCCAAAAAAGCCTAATAACAAGGTTGTGAGCTCTGTGGATTGGTATTCACTGTTGCAGGAATCCTGGTGTTGGCTTCTTTGAACACGGCTTTTTAAAGAACTAAGTCCAAGCTGTAGGACAGTTTGGTTTTATCCTTTCATTTGTGGGGTTAGTTCATTACACATTCATGAGGATAGTACATTCCATAAAAAGAACATTACTCATATGCATAGCCCTTATAGATAAATCAGCTTTTGTCTAATGAGGTTTCAACAGAAGGTATGATGCTCTCCCTGGGTGCATTGCAAACTAAAGCTCCTTTAGAATATTCCATGTACTTTTCAGACAACTCATTTCTAAGTGATATGATGCAATGCTGTATATACACCTGAATGCACATCACCAAATGAATTCCTTCTCCTCTGACTTCAGTGGAGACAGTACTGCACTCATTCTTTCACGCTTCCCAGAGCAATGAATAAATATACCAAGAGGAAAGTCTGATAACAATTTAAAACATTCTCATCTTCAGTAGTTTCCTGAGTGCTTCCTGATTCTTTGCACAATTCCATTTTGTGTTTACTCTCCCCCTCTCTACAGATATTCTCTCTAAATGAGAGGTTGATAGACTATTTATTCTGGACAAGCTTCTGTGCTTAAACAAAATTATTATTTTGAATGCAAAATCTTTGATTTCAAAGATTCTGGCAGAATAAGAACTTTAAAAAATATGCATAAAATAAGGAGACAGGCATGAAGGACAAAGTTTTAGCAAATCCAAATGCTAAGCAAGCAGCTGCAAAATTAAGGAGACAAATTATGTCGAATATTTTACTTGTGTAATGGCTCAGTGGAAAGCCAGGTATTCTTATGCTTTATGCTTCCTGCTGCCAGCTTAAGTGCAACAGCAAAGTAATTTGGGGAATTTTTTGGAACCAGATCATGTAAAGGACTTTGGAGGGAGCATATAAAAAACAGAAAATTACACTTTTCTCTCTCTTTGTCTAAAGAGGTATGCTTCTTCTGACTCAGAATGAAAACATTTTTAGAATGGCAATTATTTCTATATTTAATATTGATTGAGATTAGTTTGCAGCACTTTTCCTCACTCTTTAACCTAGAGACAGGATTAATATTCACCGGATTGCTCTGGGTGATGAGTACATAGATCTGTAACTCAAATTCACTGAATGTGTATTTGCATGGAATATTTACATTTTCTCTAATATCTTTAATCTTTTCAGCAATGAAACAGACAACAACTTTGTTCTGAAGATAGATTAAAAAATCATCAAACTGTTCTGATTCTCATCACAGTGCTATCCCCCTTTGCCTCCCTAGGAAATAACAAAAATCTCCAACCGAACACAACAATAAATAATCTTGCTCAGTGTTGGCAAGCAAATTCTTGGTACCTAGTAAGTTTTGAAACTGTAGCACTATTTGCTTTATTTCTTTGGTCATAATAGGAAACAGAGAGGATACCGGTTACATTCCTTTCTGAGCTAACACAAGTGCTCCTGGCCAAAATCAAGTTTTATAAGTCCATTTTTTTAGCATATTGAAATATTTTAAAGATAATTTTGTTCAAAAAGTCTACACTATTTCTGTTATTCAATTATTAGGTAAATGGTTTGCTATGTTCCATCTCTGCTAGCTGTCACTGGAGGTGGCTTAGCAAATGGTGATTCAGCCTTTGGTCAGAAGCTCATTGTACTGAGCCTGTTCCAGATGTCATAAATACATCTTGTTGGGATGTTTTATTTCTCTCACCTCCCTGCAGGCAGCTGAGACTAGAATGGATTTATGTATTTTTATTTTGGGACTGTTTTTGCTGGAAGGCCTACAAAAAAAAAAGCAGGCTTTGCATTTTGAGAGATCTGAAGTTGCACACTACATACATCTTAATTTAGCTATTGAACTGATTTATGTTCAGAAATATCTGAAGTGTTCTCCCTTCAATACCCTTCAGATCCTGAGATATAATTTTCTGCTTTTTCTTGTCCAGCTCCAAGTGAGACCAGTTTGAATAAATATCAGCTGTAGAATTTTGCTATTAAATTGTTATTAATTTTTTGTATGAACAGTTTTACTGAGGCTGCCTGGAGAGTATTCTGAGCTAAGTTCATCAATTCTGTACAATGTAATTATTTCTGTATAAAAAAAGGTCTGCTTTATTTACTGTAAGGATTCTTTCAATTGAATACACTCATTAGAATATTCTTATCACATCTCCTAGGAGATGTCTGTACCTGTGTATACTGTAAAGAGATCCCTCTGAATTGACCGATTCACTCAGATAAACCAATCAACCAGCACAGCATCCAGTAAGCATTATTGCTTCACAAAACAACACTGTTGCTTTACTAGAGTAATTAGTCAAAGTATGGAACTAGGTTGATGAACCTCTGTATAATGCTGGAGGGTGCTGAAGTGGTTGTTCAGACTGGCATTTGCACTGCACCATCAATTTTTTGGTAGTGTCCCTGCTGGGCTTCCTCTCCTACTGGCTGCAAAAGGGTTTAATCTTTCTCCAAGAATTCTTTATTCATTTTGCCACCTGGATGTGTGATACAGAGATACCTGCTCTTCTGTATAGCAACTTTGAATTGCTTGCATACTCAGTAGTGAGTGTATGCCAAGCTACACTTAGAAGTGATAAAATTCAGGAAAGGCTTCACCTCAGGACAACTTTATTAATCCAATGTCTTCAGCTAAAGGTGTCCAAATCTAATTCAGCCATGGGCCAAGTCAGAAGAATCCTCAGTTTGCATTTTCTTCTGAATTTTTTTTCCTCATTTTTAATGAAAACATACCCTTGCTTCCTGCTGGAGGTATCAAAGAAGGGTAGAGCCTTGATAGAGGAGCCTCTCTGTTTCTAGCATGCTTCATAAGCAAGTCCACAGAGAGCATCTAAATCACCTTTAAACATTGCTAAATCAAATTCATTTAAGTATGGACATGTACATTACCAAGACACTGCTTCACATTATCTCCAGATGAAATTAAACATGTTTCCATTCTCATTCAAAAAATTAAAAAGTAAGAACAAGTACCATTATAGAGAAGAACAAATTGCAAACAAATCTGGATTCTTCAGAATAAGATGATCATCTCAGAAACACCTGAGGTCCTTAGTGTAGAAGAGTGTTAGAGAAACACGGTGCTTTTATTTCTTATGGTTAATACAATGACGCTTCATATGCAAACATATCTTCTATTGCTTATTTTTTTACACTGTGACAGAACACAGGGGACACAGCCTGCTATACATATTAGACATATGTACTGAAAAAGCCCATTTTCTTAAGAGAATTGTAATCACTTGCCTCTGTCATGCAGGAAAGTAACACTGAACATCTGCAAGTTGATCTTTGGACCTCAGCAAGAGGAGGGAAGAGACCATTGTTAAAGAGGTAATACTTGTTTGACCCAGAGGCATGGGTGAAAATGCAGAACAAACTTGAGATTGTCAACTAACAATTCATATTCATGAGCTCATGACTTATTTTGGGGTGAGTACTTTCAGATGCTATGACATCCTTCACTATGACTTTATTATTGTCCTGAGCAACTTTCTGCACAAACACTATCTGCATGACATTTGTTCCATCTGTGCTTAAATATAACATTGTTACTGTCTTGTGTGGGTAAATTATGTGTTTTTTTTTAACTTTTGAAAATTAAATTAAACTTACAAAGTTGGGAGTTTCTTAGCTTATTAAAGCAATTGAGGATGACGTTTATGATAACTAATGCAAACATAGCTCTTATATGACATAATTAGGCTCTGGTGCCAACTTTTCTTATGCTGATAACATTGTGCCAGCTCCTCTAGACAAACTGTTTCATAAGTATAAAGATATCACATACAAACAATGGGGTGGCTCAGGCTCCTAAATGCATCAGAGCAATAGTTTATAATGTGTTACACTTTGAATCAGCCAAAAAAGAATATTTAGCACTTGTATCAAGATGGGGCAAGGCTTCAACCAGTCTTAAGATGAAGCTTGAAAGGTCAGAAAAAGATACTATGGAGGTGATTCTAGGTGTGGATAGCCCAGAATAACTAAGTTCTATGTGACTAGACAACATGGGCTGACTGCATTCATCATCCTGACCATCTACAATCTGCTTCAGCATTAGTCTTGTTGATATGGGAGTAAGATTGAGTTTGTTGG
Organism: Turnix velox; assembly: GCA_013400935.1. Taxonomy (NCBI): domain Eukaryota; kingdom Metazoa; phylum Chordata; class Aves; order Charadriiformes; family Turnicidae; genus Turnix; species Turnix velox. Next base: position 51,923 of record VZTY01002282.1, read on the forward strand.
TACACAGATGCACAGCAGAAAGCTATGATTCTATTATGACATCATGCAAACATGCCATTTGTTTCTGGCTAATTTGTTCTAGGAGCTGATGCAGTCTTAAGACTAGAAGACTTAGAAGTTGTTAGCAGATAGGTGCATTATATATAGGTTTATTACAGCCCAATGTACAATTCCAAAGAATGAAATAATGTAAAAATTTCTTTTTTTTCACTCTAGTGTATCTAGTGTAAAGTATTCATGTAAATTATTCTGGCTTTGTCTTCTGGCAAATAGGTACTAGCAAACTTTCTTGAGTACATTTATATTTCTTTACTCTCAGCATCCCAAAACACCATTAAAACAACTTCAGAAGTTTACAACTAATCTGTAAACATACATTTTCCCCCAAATTTCTACTATCTTTTTTACTTCACAGTAGCAGCTGAATTAACTTAGATTGTCTTAGAACTGATGAAAGCTTTTGTCAATTAATTGGATGATGAAGGCTTACATTTACATTTGCAAAAAGCATCAAAATTGAAGGAGTTATCAGCAACTAAGTAGACAGAACTAATGTTCAGGATAACTGACATAAATGGAAAAAGGAAAAAAAAAGATTCTATCTAATAAACATAAACTTATACATTTAGACAGCAATAACTGCCTGCACTGAAAGACTCAGAAATTGCTGGGTAGAGATTAACTGTGCAAAGAAGGCTGTGGGTATCATTTCCAATCACAAACCAACAAGAAGATGAATCAGCTGAGTGATGGCTTTCTGCTGTGACATGTATGATGGATAAATAAATACATAGCATGCAAAAAAGCCCTTTTCACTCTCCTGAGCACACATAAACAGATTATTTTTTTAATTATTCTTGGTTTTAACTTCTAGCTTTAAGCAACTTAATCCAAATTCATCTTCCCTTCACAGCTGCCACACCATCCCGTACAGGGATGGCTGTACATCTTGTATGAGTGGCTTCAGCATCTGATGCACTGTAATATCTAAATGATCACTGACCTGCAGGAAGACTATAACCATTAGTTTTAGCCCTTCTCTTACCTCAAAATATGGAGACAACCTTGAGAGATTCTCCTGATCTTTCTTTTACTCACACTGGATTTATCACAAACATGGTTTGGTTAACCTTATTAGGGAATAATAAAATGTCAGGGGTTAAACTCTTGGCCATTTTCCATTGACATAACTTGGGCTACGATTTTGCTCATGGATATGAAGTGATTAATCACATGTCATGCAGCAGCCCAAAGCTGCTGTGATTCTCTGACCTGTGATCTGCCTGATTGCATGCATGGCTGTGCTTGGTTATATCAGAGCAGTCTCCAGACTGAAGCAGTAGTGTGGAATAGGGAGATTTTACAACAGCTCCATAAATATATCATTAACAAACAGAGCTGTCTGTCTTAGTAAAGAGGATGCTTGAACACCCTAATTCGAAAGTTATGTCCAAGAATGAGTGTGAAAGGAAATGAGTCACATGTGCTGGTGAGCCTGATAAGACACTAAGACTTCAGACAAAAATCTGAAAATGAAGGAAGGTTCCCAGCGCCCAGCTTTAAGGGCATTCCAGGTTCAGAGAGGGCATGAGAAAAGACACAGAGATGCGAATAGAAAGAACATGAAGGAGCACCCATGCTGTATGAGTCAGTAGGTCTTGGGCATGCAATAGTTGGCACAAACAGGTTCTGAAATGTGGTCAGAAGCTCAGTGGTGAGCAAGGTTGGGAAGGTGAAATAAGGACAGATGCATGCAGCTGGGCCAGGTTAAAGTCTTGGTGCTTTACTCTGACAAGAAGCCAAGACAAACAAGAACCCTTTCATGGCATTTAGAACTGTGACATACATCCCTACTTTGTTGCTTCATTATGCAGCTGTGTAAAGATAATTGAGAGAACTATGCTAGATTTTTCATCAACAAGCAATAAAATGTGATAAATATGCTACATGGAATGGCAAATGTTAGAATTAATAAGCTGAAATGTTGACGAATTACTGTTTATATACTTGACATGTAATAATTGCTTCATTTATCACCTGAATCTGGAAAACTTAAATAGCAGGCATATATAATTAATTTCCTCCCCTTGCAAACTGCTATTCATTCCACACTCAAAGGATTCAGTGTTAATTTCTTTTCTATCAGCCACAGGCCATAAGTTAATGCATTAAAAAATCAGAACATTTAAAATAACAGTCTAATTAAATTATATCCTCTACTGTTGGAGAAAAGCACATGATTCTTCAGGAGATAATCAGTCACCACAGTAAACATCATTTAGTTCTTCTCACAAATCTGCATCTTCCCACTGGCAATTTTAGACTGTCAGGATAAAGAATTCACTTTACTGAACAGATGAAGGATATTGACTTCAGCCTCATTAGCAGCTTCAAATGAGAATGACAATGGGAGTTCATTAAATAATAATATTTTTCCATACACCTAGTTTCCTTCATTATGCAGAAGAATATGCTTTATGCATAGACTGACAAAACCCACATTTCTGATTCATGCTTCCCTGTTGATTGGCTCAATAATGACCTTTTCTTAGGGTCTTTCCTGTTTGAACATCAAGGGCTTGCACTGCTTCACAGAAACCAGTAAGGCAGATGGTGCCCACCTCAGTTCATAATGCTGGAAGTGCCCATCTCTAAGCTGAATCTAAGCCCCTGGGAAGATCTGGGGACATCCAGGGCGGCCATGTCAGTCCAAGTGGTAGGTATAACTAAAGCACTCTTCACAAACAGCAGTTGCTTTCTCATGGGATGGAAGAGTATCATTAAAGAATTGTGGACTTCACTCATACAGCTTTGCCAGTCAGAGAATGTCCACATAGGACTGATATAAAAATCCACTTAATATATACAACTGGGAATAGCAGTCAGAAAAAGGTTGTTACAGGACTAGCTGCTTGTCCACAGTAAAATGAATTCAGGTCTCCCACACATCACTACCCATTTGTCCATGCATAATCACTTAGGCTTTGTGTGTGATGCTTGTGAACAACACCCATGCTATGCCAAGGGCTATTTTATTGCAGAATTGTTACAACAGAAAAATAATTACAGGGTTTTTTACTCAGCTAGTAGATATTCTCACGTTATAAATATCATTAAATTCTGGGAAGAGATGGTGTATGTCATGTTAAAAAATTCACCTAAGTATAATCCCTTTAGTTTTAATAGTACTTTTCTATTCAAGTACTAGCAAGAATCTTGGAATACTAAAGATAAGAATATTTCACAAGATGAAAATAATGAACACTTCCTTGCGTACTGCCACTACCAATTAGTTCTCAGTTCTATGTTAAGAATGGCTTTTCAAGCATTTTTAATTTCAAGATCTTCAGGGCAAAAGAGCATGTGACTTCTCTTACTGCTCCCTATGCCAATTAGTAACTTAATTCCATGTACAGACTGCTAAGTAGAATTGACAGACTACAGCTTCTCCCAAATTCTTGTAATTCTCTTTTTCACAAGATACCACTGAGGTCAGGGGCTTTAGAAAAGGATGGAAACTCTTGTCTTTCAAGACGCATTCCAGCATCTTTCTCATGGAAACTAAGGAGGGTCATGCGTTTATGCAGGTTCTTCCATAGTCTACTCTTTGGTATTCAAACTTTCAAGAGAGCCCTCTGATACTTGCTGTCTCTAAGAAAAGGCAGACCACTCTCGAGCAAGGCTCATTGGAGGTGTATGTAATCCATGAATTTCTGGCCCCTGCTCCCACAGCTGTTGAGGGATCTTCCGCTAAAAGGTCATGGGAAATAATCTACAGAGTCTCTTAGAAAGTTTTGCTGCTTTCTCTTGCCAGCAGAGTGCTTTTACCAGCAGGCAGTTGAATTAGATTTTTTGGTGCTTCCTTTACCTGCCTGGCAGGGCAATAGAGAGAGGATGAGCATTCTCCTCTGGGGAGCACTGATGTTGCCCACCTGTGACACAAGTAACAAGTATTTGAGCCCATTCTGCCTCAGAACAAATCAAGACACTGTGTTTAAAAGTGAGTAACTCCTCTTACAGAACTGTAACAAAAAACGAGTAAGTAAATTGTCAGTACTGAAAGCAATATGTTCAACATCTAAATCCCAGAGATCATTTGAGGCATGAAATCTAATTTTAGGTAAGTAGCTTTCAAAGAGAGAGAAAACTAGCATCTCTTTGTAGCTAGCAGAGATCCCCTCTTCTCTCCGTTGTCAGAACTGCAGAACTCCATTGTCTGCAACTGCAACTTTGACTCCTGGAACTGAGCACCTAAAAAATATGGTGCATTGGCACATTCTTGTCCCTTTGCTGATGATGTCAGTAATCACCTAAGGTTGTGCTAAGGAGTGAACATAACCTATACTCACTAAATCTGAAGACAGTACGTGTGGCAGAAGGGAAGGGTATTCTGAATTCCTTTCTCATAACAGAACCATTGGTTTCATATGAATAGATATCCTGATCATGCTGTTGACTGGATATTCTTGTTGCAGCTGGAATACCAGGCATTTTTGCCCAGTGGCTGTTTATAAAGCTTTGGAGAAACAACAACAAAAATTTGTGACAGCTGAAGCAATGAACAAGCAATTTCTGTAGCGTTATACAGAAAATGAAACTATGAAGTCAAATTTCTAAATACACTTCATAATTCAAATAGATTAGCAATAATTATTTTTAACAAATTGCAACTGCATTATAACTACACTGCAATTACACTAATTGTTTTGAATTTAATGCACTTGTAGTATAATGTGCATTTGTTTTCTCTCCTTAAAATCAACTAAGCAGGTGACCTAACTACAAAGAAGCATGAGAACTACAAGACAACCACTCTTCATTGTCACAAGTCTAGCCATGTTCTTCATCTCTTTAATTACAGCCTGTCCCTTTCACTGCAGAAGTCTTTGACCTCGAATATGCATAACAAAATACTACAGGCAGAAATTTGCAAAACAGAGCAACTTTTTAAAAAATAAGAGTGCATATTTAGGGAGTGTTAGTCCAATGTGAGATAAAATTACTTACCTTCATTACTGAAGTTCCAGTTTTGAGGTTTTTTTTCATTTAGATATAGCAGCTGAACCTATACTTGCTTATTTATTAAAGTAAACTTAAATAAAAAATGTTTCTAATGGGATTTTTTGGGGTTTCTGATGTCACTCTGAGAAGGTCTTCCATACTGGACCAACGAAATTCTTGTGCAAATTGAGGCAATTATGTGTAGAAAATTTGTATCAAATCAATTTATTTTATCTTAATCAAAAGGTAGTTTTTGACAGATGAAATAAAAACCTGAAGTAGGAAAAGAGGGGAAAAACTAATTTCTTTAAAATAAAATAATCTGTAAACATAAAGACTGTCCACTCTCCAGAAAGAATAAATTGCCCCTAGCTAATCTCATCATGCTGAATTTTCCTTCCTTCGTGTATAAGCCTTTTCCAAAAAGAAGAAATTTGAATCAGTTCTTTTAACTAAGCATGACTGTTCTTTGCATTGATTGGTGTCTGGATCCCATTGTTCATGTTTTTACAGGAGATGTTCTGTGATGATATCTCCTTTCCTCCTCACTTTTCCTCAACAGATGTTTTCTTTTTTTTCCCCATGAATCATGTTTCAGGTTCTAAATCAATTTTCCTTCTACATGATTTATTCTTACTTCTCATCCCCTCCCATCCACAGATTATTGTCTCTTTACTTTTAAGTTCATGGTAATGTTGATGATTTGGGATTTTGTTTTTTTTGTTTTGGTTTGTTTGTTTGCTTTTAAATAATAAAATGAAGCTATGAATATTAGCCTAAAAAATTAAATAATTTTTGAGCTCCTAGCAGTTGCCAGGCAACAGTTTACAATATCACCATGACTAAATTACTGTCAAAATAAGGGTCTGTTAGTTTTGAATAGCTTCCTATAGCATGATTCTAAGATGAAGTCCACTAGACTAGAAGTTTCAGCAATGACAGCAGGTACTTGGATTGCTAATTGCCTGCCACAAACTCTCTTATATTATCTAATAAAATAGCATGTGCTATAAGTTTTGCAAATTCACATTGCAGCAATTGCTTTTCCAAAAGTACTTGGATCCTAAGCTGACAGAAGAATGAAGAAGCTCACATTCAGCACCCTTCATGAGTTTTGCTGCTGGTCTGCACAAATGCAATTGTGGCATATTGGTCACTTTAATCTGCTGAGATAGAGCAATGATCTTAACCTGCATACTTAAGATGATTACCACTTATGAGCAGACATGGTCTCTCAAATTAGAGGGGGATAGATTTAGACTAGACATAAGGAAGAAATTCTTTACAGTGAGGGTGGTGAAGCACTGGAACAGGTTGTCCAGGGAGGTTGTGGATGCCCCCTCTCTGGAGGTGTTCAAGAATAGGCTGGACAGGGCACTGGGCAGCCTGGTCTAGTGGGAGGTGTCCCTGCCTATGGCAGGGGGGTTGGAACTCGATGATCTTTGAGGTCCCTTCCAACCCAAGCTATTCTATGATTCTATGATTCTATCCCAGGGCTGGAGGTTTCAAAATACGCCTAGGGAAAAGCCTTTACCTGCACATGTAAACATTTTGACCTTTAGACCACTACCAAAAATGTGAGGAACTCTGAGCTTTTGGTGCAACAAGTGTCAAATCTTCACTTCTTGGTTGGGGATGTTCCAGGTTACTCGCTAGTTAGATTATTAGGGTTAATGTAATGGGTACTGAAGCTACTTAGATAGAGAAGCAGGATTCCTGTGACCAGAAACAGGGAGACCAGATGATGCTGTGACCTCCACGAAAACAGAAAAGACATGAGGAAATACAAAAGACAGATGCTTTTCAGCAAGCTGAGTGTAAGAGCCACATCTCAATATGAAAACTATTTCATAGTGTGATATTATCAGTGTGTTCACAAATACTTAAATTATTCTCATTATTTCTGAGTACTCATTTTATCACAAGAAACAGATCCAGTAAGACCTGCAGAAAATAAAAGTACAATTCAATTGTACAGTACAGTTAAATTATTAGTATTTCTCAGGATTGATGGGAATGTTGCAGATGCTTTTAACCAGGCAATCCCCCCTGGATTACTGGTGAGGATGTACTGTATAAATTAATGAAAATAAAATCATTATATTATCTCATTATATTATCAAGGGTGAGAAGTTTACAGTAATAATGCTATCCTACGCATTCTTTTTCCTTTAGTAATACTATTTTATATTTAACTATTGGAACAAATACATAATATGTGAAAGACATTCTGCCTAGTAATGATAGGAATCAAAGTTATGAAAAGATTAAATACCCAAATTTCTTCTCTGAACTTATGGAAGTTAAAACTAACATATTCTTTACCTTTTAAAAAAATTAACTAAAGGATTGAATTCTGACATTCGTTTGCTCTGATACAGTTTCCCCCACTTTTAGATGAATATTTATTTACTTTGAATTCAATAATCAAGTTTGTACTACAAGGCAACTTTTAAAGGCTTTTGAATTTATGCTGCTTTGTAAATAACTACCTATGCACAATTTAACATGACATTTGGCAATAATTTTTCCTTCCATTTGGGATATTTCACTATCATTACTAGGCATATAACTGTTTAAGTAAGCACTCTGAAGTAGAAAGCTGAATTATAAATTCTGGATCAGAAAAACAGTTCAGTATTTTTCCATTTAACATTTTGCATTCCAGAACTTTTTTTTGGTGAAAATATGCTTGTATCCATAGACTAAATGTGCAATTATAAAAATTAAGATGTAGCTTTAATAAGTACATTTTAAAAGCCATATCTAACACAATTGAAAGTAAACTGGAGGAAATAAAATCATATTCAGATGCTTAACATAATTTAAGCTGTTAATGAATGTCAATTTTCTTCTTGGCCTATGTCCATTAACATGCATGTCTGGTGCAGTAAAGGGCTTAATTTATTTCACACTTGAAGATAATATTTGAAGATCTAATAAGAGCTAGTTGAAGATGTAATAAATCCAATGTGAGAAAAGTGAGTGCATGCTGTTAAATCAGAGAGCTAAATGTAGCTATGTCAACTTGATAAATATCCTTTGACAGACTTGGACTCATGAACAATAAACCCACTAAAGTCTTTAAATTTTTCCATCTGATTTTTTTTCTAATTAATCATTTTACTGATGTTATTAAGACATCTTTGACTTACAAAAAATTATTTTAGCTGAGTGCATCAATTAGTTCACAGACATTATAGTACATTATAAGGCCAGTAGTCCATGCAAAAACATTAGAACATAATTTCATAGAATCATAGAATAGTTCAGGTTGGAAGGGGCCTTAAAGATCACTAAGTTCCAACCCCGCTGCCATAGGCAGGGACACCTCCCACTAGATCAGGCTGCTCAGTGCCTTGTCCAGCCTGGCCTTAAACACCTCCAGAGAGGGGGCATCCCCAACCTCTCTGGGCAACCTATTCCAGTGTTTCACTACCCTCACTGTGAAGAATACCTTTGTTATATCTAGCCTGAATCTACCCTGAGTTTGTCTCAGGGCAGTATTTTGAGAAGTGACTCTTGTGCTGCAGCAGGATTCTTAATGTCTACTCTACTTTAGAGAATGTAAAAACACAATTTTACAACCAGAGTTAATGATGACATTAAAGTATGCGACTGGTTGCTCAGGAACTCTTAAGGAACACATGCTGAACATGGGAAGGGAAGCAATGAAACATTGGCAAGGTGAACTTGAAGAGACTTTTATCCATTTAACTCTTAGCTAACAGAAATCTCATGCTCTTACATTATGGAATGAAAAGGAGACATGTAAGAGCTGCGGGATGTATTAAGTAGTTTACATTAAATGTGAGGCTAGAAGATGAAGAGGCTGATAAGAAGATAAGTAAGCATTCAACTTATTTAGCAGGTTGGCAATCCTCAACACACATATAGAAGAGGCTTCTTAGAACAGTAACAAAATGTGTCTGAGAGTAACAAATCCAAATCCAAATTACAGAACCATAAGAGCTTGTAAGAGTTCTTTAGTAGCACCTTTGCTCAAGGCAGGTCAATTAGAGCAGGATGCTTCAATTCTTTAAGATAAGAAATCAAGATCTCACCATGAGTAGCCTAGTAATATAAATGGCATTCTGAAACTCAAAAAATTAATATTTATCAGTGCAGGAGTAGCTCCTTCATCTTTTACATGAGAAATTTGCAGAAATTCAAGTCTGGTGCTGGTCACTATTTCAGAAATGGCTTCAATCAATATATTATGTAGATCAAATAAATTTTAATTGAAAAGATGATAAGATAATTTTTGTTTCCTTCTTATTATTTTAATTTTTTATTGGATGGTAGAAATGCCCACTTGATGTTTCAAAAAACTTAAAGCTGTTTTGTAATCTAATTAACTGGGAAAGTAATATAAGTTAAGATTATATGTAGCACATAATGTTTCATTTAATACTTAGAAGAACATTTTGTGAGACAGTCTTGTCTTGTCCATTTGAGGGTCAAATTTGATCCTTGCATTTATAAATAGCAACAGTTTTAAGAGAAAATTATTTAGGTCTTACTTGTATTGTACCTGTTTCATTCTTAATGTCAAATCAATCCAAATTTAAAATTGTAACTGAAATTGGCTGTTTCATTTGATCTCTGAAAGGTTCAATCTAAAGTGTTGAATGAGATCCAAAATGAAGGTTCTGGGGGTTTTGAGTTCCTACAGGTCAGAAAGTCAATTTTGTCCACATATATTAAGAAATAATTGAGAAAAGAGAACACAAATTAGTCTGTTACTATTTTATACAACTCTTTTTACCAGTGGTTTTACTACCACCAGCAGATTTATGCAGTCATAAGTTTGTTTGCACATAATTTATGATTTAAATAATTGATTGAGATTCAGGCTCAGATATTGAAAAAGAACAAGGTGAGAACAAAAAGAATGTTCTCAAAGTCCAAGATGGATAAGTAGCTTGTCTTGTCTTAGTATTAATCTGTGCATAGCTCCACTTAAAACCATCATCTTCTTTAAATATTCTTTCCTTATTTAAGGGGATTACTTCATATAAAACATGAAGTTTATTGATTGAACTAAAACCATTGGTTTCATTTTTTGCGTAGCATTTTCTTATCTGTCATGTTTAAGGTTGGGAATGGTATGGTGCTCTTCTATATTTCAAACTTCATGTTTCTCTGAGAGAAAATTAACAATTAGAAATCACTCCAATTTAAGGAAAGCACTATACCTATTATTACAATGGGAATTTTTGTTCAGTGAAGGAACAATAGATTTAAGCATGATGTAATGGAGGAGAATTCACTGGTAATACTTACTCCATAATGAATATTGCAGATTATTGCTTCACATGTTGTATGACTGAACTGAAATTCCAACTCATTGAAAAGCTTGGCTACATTTTAAATAGAAACAGAACACAGTTTTAGCATTTACCAATTCAGTGAGTTAGTCGTTTCCAGAGGAATGTTGTTTTTCTATCTCTTTGCCACAGGATACATAGTCATAATATTGAAATGATTTTTTTTATATTGTTATGCAGTTCTATCATCCAGACAAAACTCATCCTGTACTTTCCGCAGGAATTGAGACACTAACAATAATTTTAAATTCACTAACTGAATAAAAACATACAGAAAAATCAAAGGACAAGTGAACTAATTTCTTTTGCTAGACTGAACCTGCTTGTCTCTTCCCTCCATTTTGTAAAAAGCTCCTCTGGAAAAGTTGCTACCTTCCAGCTGTACCGTAAAACCTTCCCCTACCATTGCCCAATTACTTTAATACAAATAAAATTATTCTTCATCACTTGTTTGTCCCTTGGTCCTTTAGATCAGTAATCTGCATTCTTGCTCTCTTTCTGCCACCTCTCTGCCATTTGAACAGAAATTAATTTTCCTTTTCTGAAAAACATCAGGCCTTCTGGACACCCATAACTCTTATTCCCTATGCTCTTCTATTTGCCTTTTCAAATTATTCTTTCTGTATGTTTTTTGAAGGTCCCTCCAAAGCAGACAGCCAGGATCTGGATGATGGAACAGAGTGCACTGCAGAAACTTTGAGGACATTGTCAGAATAGAGATGGTGGTTGATGACCCCAGCAGGGTCAGGGGAAACTCAGCAGCCTGGAGGAATGAGCACATGAAGTTCAGCACATGAAAATACAAGTCCTACCCCTGGCTGGCATGCAGCAAGCCACTGAGCCAGCACAGGGTATTAGGGAAGCAACCTAACACCTTCTCAAAAGAGAAGACCTGGTACACCAAAGTGAATATGAGTCAGCCCTATGCCCTTGTAGTAAATAAGGATACAAGACTGGGCAAATACCAGAATGACTTTCCTGGGGAATGTGTAAATTTAATTTCTTGCAGGCAGTCAAATGCAAACTGCACGGGAATGTGAGCAAGCTGATTTAAGATGATCCTGCTTTGAGTAGGGAGTTGTAGCAGACTATCAGAAGTTCCTTACAAAGCATTTTATTCCATTATTCTATAGCTGCTGCTGAGGTAAAACTTACATAGGCACTTAGTGGTTTACAAATTTAAATTTTAGCTATGTTTTCCACAACATATACTATTTCAGACTGAAACATTATACTATAGCTAACTTTATAGAGAATATTTTAAATATTTTGAAAAATTGCAAGATAGCATTATTGCACCTTTTTTTTTCTCTTTCCTTTTTATTATCATCCCCTCATATTCTTATCTGTGTTACTGCCCTGAAGCAATGTGCTGCCTATCAGCTGGAAGGTAAGGAACTCAGAAGATTCTGAATTTGTGCTAATGTTCTTCTAACACAGCGAATAAATAAAATGACATATCCATGTATGGATGTAATGACTCAAATAAGATATTGAACCCTGTCTGTTGAACAAAGAGCAAACTGAAGAGAAGGAGAGGGCTGGGACACTTTACTCCTTCATGGCATTCCTCCACTCACACAAGCCATCTCTTCCTTCATTCAGATAATGATCTCCATGGAGGATTAGGGCTGCTTTAACAGGAAAATGGCTGCAAAAAGACAAAAAAGAATAACCTGCTATGTCATCTATATCTTTTGGTCTTCCATGTTTATAGACTTTCAAATACTCACATACTTAGGGACACTTAATCTTTCTGGAAGTTACAGAGGCATTACATGAAATATGGTCAGAATTTAATCACATCGATGCTAAAGCCAGAACACACAAGTCAGAGATAAGTTTGCTGTGATACAGGAGTTTATATCCACAATATAAAGAATAATATGAAATCACATTTAAATCAGTGATGCTGAGGAATAAAAAAGAGAGGATTTTGTGATTTAAAAGAATAATGGCAGATTACTAGATAAAACACCTTTGTAGCATTGACCGTATACTTATTTTACAGCTCTGCACAATGCAAATACATGGATAGAATTTAACGAAGAAATTGAAGTACTAATTTCTTTCATTTGCCAGGCTGGACATGCTTTTGTGCAAAGGCAACAGTGCCACCTTCTGTCCCAGCAGCCACAGCTTCTCACAGCCGCCGGGAGAAACGTTCAGGGATTTAGAATATGCAGAAAACAATGTAGATAATCATAGTATTGGCTATATGTACACGAAGATTTAATACCTCCTTTTAGCACTCTAGATCTCACTCACATTTGTACATATTACTACATACGGCACTTTGTCTGCTGCCCCCAGATAAAGTCAACTATGGCTTTGAATTTGTTGTTTAAAAAAGGTTCTTTTACTCAAAAGAGAGACTTACCTAAACACACTTAACTTACTTCAACAGGAATTTCATTGTGTTAACAATTTGAGATAATGCTGAAAAATTTAGCTGAGCTGTGCAAACAGTTCCACAGATGTCAATATATAATTTATCAATTTTAAAACATGTTAAGCAAACTATTGCAGAGAATGTATAAAATCAGCAGTCATGATTAAATGACTGCATTTTCCAAGTAAAGACAGCATGACCCATGTTTATTTTGCCATGTAAACAAAAGTGTTCCTTTATGACTGTGGTTCAGCGAGCAGTGTACCTCAGAGAAGGTAAACAGGAAAGATTAAATCACCTCTTTTCAGTGACTCAGCTTTATTCAGCCTAGCAGTTACCATCACAGTAGCCTCCAAAGTGTTTTACTGCTATAAGCATGCACTAAGCGAGCTTCTAGTTTTCCAGTTAACTGCACTAGGGCCATTAATGCATATCTAATTTGGACATGAATTATTCATCTCCCATTACTTTGGGCATTATTAAAAACCTTTAGCAAACCAGGTAAGTGGATAAGAGAAGATAAACGCATTTGCCACTCTGTAAATGCACCACGTCTGCAACAGTGTAATTACATTGCTAGGGGAGATGGAGTATTTACTGATGACTTACATTACTAAAACATTATAAAACTATGTGAGAATATATCATGACTCCAGTCTCATTTAAGGTTAACCCTGATAATCACCTGTGCTTGTCACTCTGTCAATGCTTGACTGTACTGTAAAGATTGTTCTTCAATTGTTCCTTCAAGAAATCTACTTCTTTGCTTCTTGAAAATCTGATTCCAAGCAAAGGTGGCATGAAATGAATGAAAGAGAGTGGCAAGGAGAATTAATGATCTGTGGATGGCTTTCAATTTGATGGATCTGCTGAATGCAGAGAGGCTCTAAACCCACTTTAGGAGGGTCAGGGCCTTGGGCACTGACCTTCAGAGAGAGTTTTTTTGCACTTGAAGGCAACCTCAGGAGTCATCAGGATAGATATTAAGGCACCTATGCGAGGCTGGCTTTTGATATGAGTTCAGAGACTGCATAAGTAGATCCAAAGGGCATGACCTTCAGCCACAGTAGTGGCATACCATTAAAGTGCCAGAAGATCCTGCTGGGCTCACAGGAGCTCGTTTCTGAGAAGAAAATGTTCACCTAAAGGGTTATGAAGTAATTTCTGAGGGAATGGGGAAGTTGGGTTCTTTTGCATTATAGCTGCTGCAATCCAATAAAACATTTAGCCACTTAGTTAAGTAAGCTGTAACTTCAATGTTTTAGTTAAACACTTTTTAGTAATTTCTGTTGACATGTTCTTAAATGCTTTGCAAAGTTCTCCTTCTTTGGAACTCTGCCACCAGCATGGCATATGACTGCCTTTAGCAAAAATGCATTTTAGTAGGAAAACCTGAACAGTGCTGGCAACTGGTAAATCTTGTGTGCTGCGTTAGAGAGACTATGAACAACACAGATATGGCTATGGGTAAGCTGCAAAAGCTTAGAAGGATCATCCCATTTACTTCACTCTGGTAATCAGTTGGAAGAGGTCAGCTTGAGAACTGAAGTTCTTTATAGCATAATTCAAAAAAATTAGAGATTATTCTGGCAATAAAGTTTGGAAAAGTGTATTTTCATTTGACTTCATACCATCATGGAATCACAGAATACAGGTTGGAAGTTACATCAAGGGTCATCTAAGCCAACCTTTCCTGGCAAAAGCAGAGTCTAGATAACATGATCTAGAGCCCTGAATCTTAAGAAGGGTCCAATTACAGGAATGTGGTTCTTACCTACGAATATTATTCCAATGGCAGATTATTCTCATTGGGAAAATTTTCCAATTGTATCCAATCACAATCTCTCCAGGAGTAGCTTTCACTTGATATCCCTCATCTTTTCCATGTGAATTCTTGTAAAATGGAAATCTCCATCTTCTTTGTAGACACCATTTCTATACTGAAACATGGTGGTAAGGTCTCCCCTGAGCCCTCTTTTCTCAAGGACAAACAAGACCAATTCTCTCATGTGGCAAGCTTCTTAGCTCTTTGATCATCTTGGCAGACCTTCTCTCAGCCCTCTCCAGCCTGCTCATATCTTTTCTGTGTAGTGGGGACCAAAACTGAACACAGCATTCCAGATGTGGCCTGCCAAATGCAGAGTGGAATAGCATAATGATTTAATCTCTGCTGGTGATATCCTTGTTGATGCAAACCAGCTTTCTTTGCCACAGTAGCACATTGCTCACTCATATTGAGCTTGCTGTCCACCTGGACCCTCAGGTCCCTTTCCACAGAGTTGCTCCCTGGTGGAGCCTACTCTGGACTGCATGCCTGGATTGTGTTTTCCCAGAGGTAAAACTTTACACTCATCCTTGTTGAGCTTTATAAGGTTCTTGTTAGCCCACTCGTCCAGCCTATTCTGCTGGGTGACTCTCCCTTCTGAAGCGTCCACTTCTTCACTCAGTTTGGTGTCAAATGCAAAGTTCATCAGGATATACTTGATTCCATCATTCAAATCCCTTATATTAAACAGTGGTGGTCCCAATATTGAACCTTGGGGGACCCCACTTACAACAGCTTGCCAGTTTTTAAAACTGAGCTGTTTACCTTACCAACACAAAAACAGCCTGTCAGCCAGTTACCCACCTCAGCACAGAACTCTTGTCTAGACTGTTATGCATCAGTTTCTCTAGGAGTAGCCTTGAGGAACAATGTTAAAAATTTTGGAGAAATACAGATAGATAATGTCCATTGCTCACCCCACATCATCTGGGCAGGTTACGTTGTTGTTGGAGGTCAGGTTTGTCAAGCATAGTTTCCACTTGGTGACTCTGTGTTGGCTTTTCCAGTCCCATGCTTCATTTGACTTGTGGTAACTCTGAGGAAGATTTGTTCAATAACTTCACCAGGGACTGAAGCGAGGACGATGGGCCTTTAATTTCCCTTATTTATTCATATCACATATTAAGGGATGGCAAAATATATTCAAACACTTACCAACACAAAAACCTTTCTCATTAAAAAACTCATGTTTTTTTAGCTAGATGGTTCCTACTACAACAGCATCATGGTCCATCTATTAGATTAGCAGTTAGCAGAAATATTGCCCATTATTGTAAACAGAGATATTTATTCTCCCTGGTGTATAAATGACATTCATTTATTTATCATAGGTGTAGGAATCACATTCTAATGCTCTAGTCCAGTAATAGTCACAAGAGAAAAGCTAGTAGAGAATACTTATTTAGGACCCGTTCTACTTGGGAACCTGTTTGCCTTGACATTCCTGATAATTGCTTTTCAATTCAGCTTTTTCTGGGCATTTATTTCTTTCTTTCCCTATTGATGAAAGCTGATATATCCCACATCTTTCATTAAACAGAAATTAGGAAATTTTGGTCTTTCTTACAGATACTTCCAGGCTTTTTATCTTTCATAACTGGCATGAAATATGCCAAATCAGAGCTGCTTCTATCATGACTTACACAAATCATGTCTAATTCATTTAGCTCTTACATTACTCTCTTTTGTTAAAAAAACTTAAAATGTGAAGCACTGTATTTCTCAGTAATAAGTACATGTCTGGCAGCATTAAGGTAATATAAAATGAAGCTGCTATTTTCATTATGACTTCCTTCTGACAATGTAATAGGAACTAATTATTATGGACTAAATAGGCCAAGATGTCTGTGAAAAATATGAAGGGTCACTAACAATTCTTTCTAGGACCCATTTACTATAGGAACCTCTCTCAAGAGCATGTATCTGCTGTAATGTGTTGGCTCATCGGCTATGTCTACCAACAGCAAGAATATCAAGACATTATATCCCATATGGAGAGAAAATATACAGGCTATGCCAACAGAGTTTTCCAGAGGAACATATCTTGTGTAAGTGCCCTTCTGGAAATAGGGCTGAGGAGCCTTGATCTCTCAGGAGGTTTGGAAGTGCCATGTTAGAATTTGTTTACGAGGTCCTCATGACGTGTTGTACATTTTATACTGAGAAAGCGTGGAGAGAAATAGAGAACTTCACACACTGTCTACACAGACATATGACTCTGCGTAGAAAATTTTGATGGCTTGTAGGAGATTTATTACAGGTCTCCCTTGCCACACTGAAGCAGACAATCTCCATCTGCCCACTTCAAGAGTTCCTGAAACTGCAATAAGTGAAGTAAAGAACTCCTGGAGGTCTGAAAAGTTAGAAAAATTTTGCACTTTTATAAGAGAACTGCAGCTCATTTGTCAATTCGTTGGGATGTAACACAGAACACAGTGTGTGTGCAGTTAAATTGCTTCAAATTGTTTTTCTTGACATTTTGTTGGCTGATAAGAAGATACACCTAAGAATAAAATGCACATATGGGACACTTATTTGTCATCCCATCCCTGACAAGTGAAATTTCCCATTAGACTATAAATACAGAACAGCTGTGAAAACCCAGACAACTTATTATAAGCAAGAATAGGCTGAGCTAGAAAATGAAAAGCTATTTTGGAAACTGAATATAGATAACTCACAGAAAATTTAATTAACTTCTCCTTACTAATGTTTTTCTAAAATGAGAAAATACGGATTTAATTTGTTTTATTTTGCTATTTTCAAACTTAATTTTTAAAATTTATTCACTAGATAGAAAAGACAATCAGTGCAATACTTGTTATTATGGATGCAAGTTCAAATCTGAGATCAGATAATTCCTAAACATTTATAGTAAGTATTAAGGACCCTGTCATGATTTTCATGGTTTAGGTTGTGTCAAAAAAGAGAGTTTTAAAAAGGTATGGACAAAATTTGTTATCTGTAAAACAGTATTAACCAAGATTCTTATTCTAAAGTTTACTAGACTGTGTGACTGCTTATCATATGCAAAGCCATTGGAAGGCATATATAAAACATTTTATAGCTTTGTAACAGTGCAGCACACTTTATTAAACAAGTTCATCGAAAGTAGGATTTTAGAAGTTTTTCATTTCAAGATACAGCTTCTGTATAAAAAAATAGATGGAAGCTTTATGCCAAGAGAGAGGGATATATATTTCAGTCACAGAAATCAACCTAATTCCTCAGGCATGTACTACAGAATAATTTAACACAACTGGTGGTCTGTGCTTAAGAAAAGCCAAACACTGGCGCAGCAGGGATTCTACAGGTCAGGAAACAGCGTGGGAAAACCTGCTGCTACTGTGGATGGTGTCCTCATTACATTGAGCACCAATTTTAAGCAGTCTCTTTAAGTCAGCAATAAAACCTTTCAGATGAATTTTCACTTTAGCCAGTTTGTAAGAAAGATGAGAGATAATGGTTTACTTTATCACACACCTTGAGTCATTTATTCCAGGATATACTGCAGCACCTAGATACTTAAGAAACAAAATGTGTTGAAATATTTTTTATTAATAAAGAGCTGCAGTAATAAGTAATAGTCTTAGCAGTGCTAGAATTAACTTTTTATCACCATGAAAATGATCAAAAATGGACTTTGAAGCTGTATTATATTTTTATATTCTTTGCAGTCAAATTACATAGAAAAGTTACAATTTTATGAACTTCAGTGTGAAAAATAGTTTTAATTAAACACATTTTAAATCAGCAATTATGGCAGCCGGGTCTTATTAACACAAATTAAAGCAAGCCAGAGATGATGTTAATCACATTAAATACCTGAGGTATAATTTTGGTTACAAGTAGAAATACTACAGAAACTGATAGAAAAGCATTGAATAGCCTGCCTTAAGAAGTTCTATGGAAATGGGCTAACTTTCATAGATATTTTCATCTTTCCCTTCAATATCCAGGCAGAAGAAGCTTTTCTCTTCTCTGCTTATATAAAAAGCACGTCATCAAAACAGAAACAAAAGCTGGTAGTCAAATAAAGCAGAGAAATAAAGACATTCTGCTCCTCTTTCATTACAATAGCAATCTCTTACCTTACATCCTTACTAAGTAAATATCTACAAATTCTCTTCAGATCTGGTGCTTGAACCCAGGTAGGGAGAAGGCCTTTATCCTTTTCCCTAAGTCCGAGAGTGGGTCTGATAAGTCAGACTAACAATGAAACATAGCACCACATTATCTTCATCCAGAAATATGATTAATAGACAACCTCCTTCTTTTTGTCTGTACTTCTTTTCAGATGGCAGGTTTAGTCTGAATGTCTAAAATAACAGATATAGTTGACTTAAACTGTCCTACAGAGCTGTCTCCACTCTTTCCAGAATCTGACATTTATAAGTTCCTGTAAGGTGACCTTTCTCCACAGGCTAAAAACTACAGCAATGTCAATTTACCTGCTTAACAAAGTCAGTTCCCAAAAGAGCAAACGACTGCAGGATCCAATTGCTTGGATCATTTAAAAAAACTATTTTGGAAATTATTTCCAAAAGCCTGAGAGAGAGCAGAGAGATGGTATTTAATAATACCTCACATTTATCCTGGAATTTAAAATTCCTAAATTATTTTCCCTGTTAAGAATGAACATATGTATCATTGCTTTTAGTAAGTATAACGTGGTCAAACAACTCACCTAATATTGAAGTCAATGGAAAAAACCCATACATGAGCTAAGGGACTTACTCAAGGTCACAACCAAGTCAGCCACAGTGACAGCAGTCAAGTGTATGTTGATGGAGGGCAGTACTCTGTGCCTAGAAAAGAAAGGTATCTTCCCTATTTCAGGGTTCTGCAATTTGTTACTCACAAAGGACTATACGAAGCTGTGATGCAACTACCTCTTCATTCTGACAACTGTGGAGATGAATTTTCTTGGGCACTTGTTTTTACTACACAACACCCTCCCTCCTACCTCCTCCTCCAGCCCCAGCCCTTAGTTTAGTAGCCATATACAGCATTTTAATTTTCCACTGTAGTTAGATAGAATATTTAAGAGTGCAAATGGAATTTGGTGTTACATGAAAAAAATAGAATACCTTTTGTTTCTTTCAGTTGGATTTATGCCATTAGTAATGTTTCTCCTCCCTCTTTGGTTTTCCCCTTCTTCTGGTTTGAGGTAATTAAAAAAAGAAAGAACAACAAACAACAGGCACAAAGAACTCTGTACAACATTAACTCTTTATTTCTTTGTACAACAATAATTCTTTATTTCTTTACACTTTTTTTTCTTTCATTAAACTCACTTTTTAATTGCAAAAGTATGTTGGTGTGTTTTTTTTTTTTTTTACTTGGCATTACAACATGGTAGCTTTCCAGTTTTATTACAGTTTTATTTTATCTAAGACTACTGTCGTTTCTCATGCTGGAAATAATATTTATGTCAAATATTTGACTTGATCTACAGTTCCAGTTCCTCCTGACATACCTGTCTTAAGGACTGCCATTTCCTAGGACACAACTGTACTGTTCTCTGCTACAATCTTATTTTAAAACTATCTTTCTTACTACTAAAAACAAAGGAAAAGATCCAGCAAACAAAATAAAAGAAAACCCAAACCAACAAAAACAACAACAAAACCCACAGTAAATTACTATGTGACAAAACCCCTCATGGGTAGGCATATAGAGAGTTTTTGTGTCTTGTTCTTGGAAGCCCTTGGGATTCTCAACTTCTCTGGATTCTCTTCAAACCAACTCCTATATAGTCTACTTGTTTGAAAAACAAGTTTAAAAATCTACCTCAGCTAACACAGCATAAAAAATACTAATTTAATCAAATTTCCCACAAAAATTCTCTTTGTAATCTCCAGCTCTCTCTGTCTGAATTGATACCTGATGGCTTTACAGAATCATAGAATCGTTGAATGATCATGAGGGACTTCAAAGATTACCTAGGTCCAACTCCTCTGTTGTAGAGAGGAACACCTCCCAGCAGACCTGGTTGCTCAAAGCTCCATTCCCCCTGGCCTTGAACATTTCAAGGGGTAGGCCATTCATATCTTCTCTGGAGAACCTCTTCCAGTGTCTCAGCACTCTCACAGTAAATAATTTTGTCCTAATACTTAATCTAAATTTCCTCTATTTCAGTTTAAAACTGTTTCCTCTTGTCCTATTGCAACACACTCCTGGAGTCTTTCTCCATCTTTCCTCTAGGTTCACTTTGAGTACTGGAAGACTGCTTTAAGTTCTCTCCACAGCCTTCTTTTCTTAAGGCTGAACAACCCCAACTCTCTCAATCTGTGTTTGGCTATCTTTGTGGCCCTATTCTGGACCCACTCCTTGCTGCACTGGGAGGTCCAAAGTTAGACACTGTACTCTAGGTGGGGTGCAGGGGAAGAATCACTTTCTTTGACCTGCTGGTTATGCTTCTTTTAGTGCAACAAGGATGTGTTTGGCCTTCTCAACTGCAAGTGCACATTGCTGTGTCATATTCAGTTTTTCATCCACTAATTCAATTTTTTAAGAGACACGATGTCTTGGAGACAGAACAAACTTTATCAACATAAAAGTTCATAACATCATAAAAGTTGATAAAACTTTATTTCACTTTTGGGATTTTGTCCTCATTAAGGTTGCTCCTTCATTCATCATGTTATAATGAGCTACCTCTGAGGAGCAACATGAATGTCTCTTCTCTTAATCTGCACTGTGACAGAAAAAAACTATAAGGAAAATAACACTGCATAATGCAACCCATTTTCAGTATTTTCTTTGATTACCATCCTTCTCCTATATTTAAATTTCATGAGAGAAAAGAAACACAAGAGCTGCCATCCTCTATCTTGATCTCCTAGTCTCAGATTAGTGGAAAATTCTGCAAACTACTCATTTTTACATTAGCTCCATGGGATGTGATGACTCCAAAGGAATTTTGTTGCTGGGTAGTCAACATCTATAAGAAACCAGAATCCAGAATAAGTAGTGGAGACTAAGCATAATTTCTTTTAAAATATTAAGTTGACAAATTCCAGTGTGATGGTAGAGTGATACTGAATTAATCATCCCCATTCTGCAGCTTATCTAGACTATCAGAGGGCAAAGTTCAGTGCCATAGGACACTGCAGCAAAACCCCAAGAAAAGAGAGAAAGAAGAGCAATGAATGAAGACAGAAGACATTAGTTATCATTATTATTGCTCTTCAATTAACTATGGACAAAAAATGCTTAAACTTGCATTGAGAAGTATAAGAACTTTATATAACATGGAGCTGTTCCCACCTCAAGTTCAAATATGCCCCACCAACTTTTTGTGCATTTCAGAGCATGCTTTCAGAGAAAGCACTAACTAGAATCTAATGTCTACATCCTGCAGGTATTTCATCAGATTTTTTTTCTTATATTAGATTTTCTTAGAACATCACAAAACCATGAAATATGTACTTGGATTTTCACTACATATGGAGTGAAACAGCTCAGAAAGCCAAAGACATGTCAGCTATGGACTCTTCTGAAATTTAATTAACAAGCATACTTACATTCTGCAAGCTGTAGGCTTGTATCTGCTGCAGGCAGTTCCATTCCAACAATGGAATTGATGAGTTTGCATCACTGATTCAAGTAGCTTGTAGACTGTCTGAATAAGGTGCCATTACTCGCAGCAGACTTTATAACCAGACCTTGCTGCAAGCCAACACTCTTCATAGGGAGTGAGATGTATTTCCTTTTGCCTTCAATTTCTACATAATTTTGAATTTGCTTTTTTTCCCTATTAGTACTAAGCTAGGCTTTAACACCTTTGTACATTATTCATCTGCTATCAAGAATTGTGCTTGGACAGGTTATATCACCCATTGCAAACTTTTTTTTTTGTAAGCACTACTTCAATTTCTTGTTCCCTTTGCAGAGGTATTTATGTGCTGTTAATGTAGTTAACGCTATTTCTTCCTCATTTTGACTACAGAATATTAATGCACTTCAAGGGGAAATTGATTTAATAGCATTAGGCATTTTGGGAATGTAGGAATAATTGAAGAATAAAATAACATAAAAATGGATCTGAAGTACATGGATAATTAATGCAAGACTATTTTTTCTCATCTGGGAGAAGGATTGGTGCTGAGAATGTCATTGCAATTTAGGTATTAGTAAATTCCATTTTTTCTCTGGCTGAAGGATGTCCTTTCTTTTCATAAAAATTATGAGCAGTTACATAAATTAAGAAGATAATAGTTATGAAGACATTTTAACACTTGGTTCATATCTCCCCGTTATCCTTGGCAATAACTGCTTCTACAATTAGAGGCACTTGCAAGGTGATATATGAAGGAGTATAGGAAAATGTTCTTATTTTACTTTCTGTGACCCATAGATTCCACCAGAAGCTTGTTAATTGGTGGAAGTTTAAGACAGACTGTAATCCTCTGAAAATGCCAACCCACAGGCCTGATTTTCCCCCTGATTACTATAGGAGATTTTGTTCAATATTTTGAAATCCCAAAGCCTTTGTAAGGTCCATACTTATGAACAAGTTGACAACATTCATTATTCTAAATATGTAAATCAGAAATCTGTCACAATGGATTCCTCATACTTGAAATCCATGTGTCAGGATCCATTCAATAGATAAAATCCATGCTTGAGTTCATGTCAGAATCTACTTTTCCATATTTCTTCTATTAAAGCAGAGTGTGGATGGCTTCATTCTGTAATTACCTCGAAAGTCTATTTTTTCACAGCTACCTTGATTATAATTTGCTTCACAGTATTCATTAATGTTTTTCATTTAAGCAGATTCAATGTCCCTTAATTTTGTGTTATCATTTGCATTTCATCCTCGGGTGTTTCTAATCTAGTTTTTTCAGAAGATGGAACCTTCTTGAAAGCAAATATGATTTTTCCCTGCTTAACTGGCAGGAGCCGTGGTTGTGGAGAGAGAACTAGCTGCTGTATTGCTGAATTTATCAGGAGACTCCTTTAGGTCAGTTTGCTTTCAAATTTAATTGTCTTCTAATTTTTTTCAGCAATCAGTTTAATTCAATCACAAATTAGGAATTACTACTTTAGCCAGACTAGATGATATCACGAAAATCTAAGATGTGTTGGAGTGAGGATAAATTTTTACTTACATTTCAGTGAATGCAGATAATTACAGTACATAAATAAAATAAAGTAACAAAAATAAAGAAAAAATGGTTAAAATCTTGCCTGTGAAAGAGAGTGATTCAATATATGTGGATTATTTTCACTCACCTGCAGATACAATGAGACTCATAAAAATGTTATTAAACATAGTTTAAGTTTTGTCTATTTATTTTATCAGTTGCAGCCTTAAGGTAATAGAACAATAATAACAAAAAATAACAACAGTAAAAATTCATGTTCTAAATCTTTCAGATATTATAATTTAAGGAATATTCCTTTGTCTAAAAAGTATACTATAATCTAAAAAAGGCTGTCCCAACAAGTGAAACTGTGGTCTCAAGCATCACTTTCACAACATAGAGATGAAGATGGCAAGGGCATCCAGATTAAGGTCTTTAAGGTCCCTTCCAATCCAAACTATTCTGTGATTCTGTGATTAGAATACTGCAGAGGTAGATCATGATACTGTCTCTGATATGGACTATATGGTACACTGTATATGCGGTGTGTATATATAATAAGCATATTTCCATCTAAATATTCTTGCAGAATGCACAGTGTCACATCTTATTATCTTAGAGCTTAAAAAAAACCACAGAAAATGTAACAGCTTACATGTATGTCTCTAAAATCCAATCTTAATTTGAAATGGTCAAAGATTACAACACCCTGTTCTTTTGAGGGACTGTTTTTTTCATAAGAATTAATAAGATAGACATTTTTGACTAACCAGGTTTGTGGGAGGGGGTGGATGAATTACTGATAGACTGTTAAATGCACCTAGTGCACCTAAAGGTTTTGTGTGCTACCATTAAAATAAGAAGCTGTGCTTTTTCTCTTTTCTGACATTTATTTCAAGCATATGTGATCCTAGCTTTCTCAATCACATCTATTGGTTACAAACTGCAGGCCTGTCTGCTCTAAACATATGGATTAGATTACATATTGGGACCCTGGTCAAATTTTAACTGTGATGTGATGACCATCAGATGGGTTTTACCCCTCCAGAGCATAAGGAACTGAAATATACATTAAAACACAAAAATCCTGTTAGTGTAGTGTTAAAGGTCTGACATATTCCTAACAGTATTTAAGAGGGTGAAAGCTGAAGCTGTTGATGATCAGAAATTTTTGTGAAAGTGGGCTCCTTCCAATGCAAAAGCAGGATCTTAGAAGAAAATATGACAGAGTGGCTGCTAAGAATGGACCTCACAAAATTGATGAACTTCATGCATAAGCAGTTCTATGGATGCCAGGTACTCAAGTGCAATTTTTTTTTGCTGTGCAGTGAAACAATACTTCTAATGTAACTACTTATGAGTTGGTTTTATATTTTATTGAAAGAGATTGTTTCCTGTCACAATTTTGACGAATATTTTATTTTTAACAAAGTATGTTTACACTGATAGATTTGTTGGCTCTGTTTGTTCTTACAGATTATGCACAAACTCACTGACATCAAACTTTGTACAAAAAGGAAATATTTTTTATTAGGCCCATGGTATAGCAAGGAAAAAAGAAATTAAAAAAAAAAGGCTCTTACACATTGAAGCCTTTATTCAAAATTTAAAAATCTGTTTCATTAATATTTGCCATTTCAGTCTTTTAAATAAATCTTGAGCTTTGTTTGCTTTTGGGTAAAATTCAGTAGGCTGGGGGCCTTTCATATTGGAAAGAGGTAAAAATTCACATTGTGAAAGATATTTTAGTCTATGCACTANCACAAAATTAATGAACTTCATGCATAAGCAGTTCTATGGATGCCAGGTACTCAAGTGCAATTTTTTTTTGCTGTGCAGTGAAACAATACTTCTAATGTAACTTCTTATGAGTTGGTTTTATATTTTATTGAAAGAGATTGTTTCCTGTCACAATTTTGACGAATATTTTATTTTTAACAAAGTATGTTTACCCTGATAGATTTGTTTGTTCTTACAGAAAGATAACAAACTCACTGACATCAAACTTTGTACAAAAAGGAAATATTTTTTATTAGGCCCATGGTATAGCAAGGAAAAAAGAAATTAAAAAAAAAAGGCTCTTACACATTGAAGCCTTTATTCAAAATTTAAAAATCTGTTTCATTAATATTTGCCATTTCAGTCTTTTAAATAAATCTTGAGCTTTGTTTGCTTTTGGGTAAAATTCAGTAGGCTGGGGGCCTTTCATATTGGAAAGAGGTAAAAATTCTCATTGTGAGAATATAAAAAGATAAGAAAGGGAAACACAAGAAACCCATTTGTTTTCCTCAAGGGATATTTTGATACTTTTTGAGCCTCTGTGTGCTCACTCAACTTTAGTAATGCCAGAAATTTATGTCTTCACTAACTTAGAATTTTAAACTTAGGCTATCCAAGTAAGAAATAAGTGTATGTAAAGTGGTGGGGATTTTTTTTTTCTCCAGAGAAGGAAATACTGGGTAAAACACCCAAAAAGTAAACCCACTCATTTCAACACACATCTAGGGAATGAGTGATCAAAGATTGTCTACACATTATTTTATTTAGTAATTTTTTCTTACTACTTATTTTTTACACAATCTGTTCTATGTAAGGTATTAGAAAGAGAAACATTTGCAATATTTTATACAGTCTGTTTTCTCTTGGACTACATATCACAAGATGTAATTTACATCTTTTCCAACATACTTAAGATAAATTTTAGTCTATGCACTATTACTTTATGCATCATTAATACAAAAAATCTCCAACATTTTATATCATTCTTACTTACAAGAAACGTACGTGAGCTGCGAAGTATATTATTTTTGTGAGCCTTCAATTTTTTACATAACAGAGCTTTGTTAAAGAAAATTAATAATTCATAGAATCACAGGCTCACCCAGGCTGGAAGGAATCTTTCAAATCACTGAGTCCAACCATCAACCAAATTCTGGCAAGAGTCACTATGAAACCCTATCTCTAAGAACTTTGTCTATTTCTTTATTAAAAGCTTTGTGTATAAATGAGGTTTATGAAATAGGTGAAATGAGAGTGAAGTTCTTTGTTGGCTAGAAACACATCTTGGCTGAGAAGCCCTTGGCATGAATTTAGAGATAACACAGACAAACAGGAAAAATCTGTCCAAATGAAAAAAAAAAAAAGCAACTTATAGACTAGTATGGTTTATCAAATGAAGAAGTTACTAGCAATGTAGACAGTCTTCTACTCTCACTTTCATGTGCAGGAAAAACTATGAGGAAGTAAATCTCAAGTCTGAAAAGTTACACTTATGGCATGTCTTGGTTTTGGATCCCATAAATTCCGTTCTCATGAATAAAATGAAGCCTTTCGATTGGTTTCAGTAAAGCAGTGCATAAAAGTTTAGCACAAATATTCACAAAACATCCCCAAACCACCCGTAAACACTTCAGAATGTATGAGATATTATTGAAGAACCTGTAGATATATTTTGAAAACTTGAGTAAAACTTACTTTGCTATTAATGTCCACTTAGGTACGGCTTTGTTGGCCATTTTAATAGTTATCTTAGAAATGCCTGCTTCTTTGTTACATAAAGAAAAGGCAAATCCCTTATTGGGAATGAGGACCACCCAATTAGCAATCATGTCTTCTAAGATTGTAGCTCACTTAAGCTGTGAATAGCCTAGCAGTGAAAACTGCTAAGTTAATCCAGGCCAAATATGGTCTGATATGATCTATGTTAATATACAGAAGTCATAAAACATCTTCAAGTTGCCTACAGCTGCATCGTGCTTTTTAAGTAAATAATCTTCAGGCTACTGTAATGAGGAATGTATTTGTAGTTGTTCAGTTTGTCCAACTCATAAAGGTCATGACTCAAGATGTTTGGCAGAATGACATTTGGAGGGAAAAGCAAGTTTGTTATGGTAAGCAAAAACAGATAAACAGGAATATAGGAGAAAGCACTAAATGTCAAGCACTTCAACATCATGACACTTTTCATGTTTTTTTATGTTAAAGTATTTACATGTAAGTTCATAATGTAGTTTGAAGAAGTGGCTCAATAGAATCTAAAGAGATAAGGTGTAATTCAAAAATAAATCTTGGAGAAGTATCTGCATTGGCTTTCATTTTGTAAGAAGACCTAAAACACAGAACAGATGTTCGACACAGTAAGAAGAGGAGAGAAAAGTACCCTTGCCTGGGTACTAGGACCTTGATGATGCAACCTGAAGTGCCATAACCAAGTTGTGGTTTTTTTCTACTTTCTCAACTCTTTATCAGAGCTGGGGATCGAGATGAGATGCTGCAGACACCAGAAGATGTGCAGCCCCATGCTGTAAAGTCACACTTTCCCACCATTAACTGTTACGGAGGAAAAAAGGGCTCAAGATATTTATAAAAAGCTTTTATACTAGGTTTGAGTCTATTCCATGGACAGCATATGCTGTATGGGAGAATGCAAAGTCCACTGCTCAAAAGCCCTGATACAGCAGAGACTAGCCAATCTAAAAGGCATGTTACCAAGCAACTAAAAATTAATTTGTTATAATGTAAGTTGGACTTTGTACTAGTTCAATCTGAAGTGTAAAAACCTGGTTCCACTGGCAGAAATGTGAATTACATCCTTGACTTTACCAAGGCTAAATTTCAGACATTGCATAGTGACTTGCAGAACCCATGAAGATTTGCATCAGTTAAGGATTTGACCCAGATTTACTGAGCACTGCTAGGCTTCACAGTATGGACAGTATGGACATCTGTCCACTGGGGATAAGTTTAACTATCATCTTGCTTTACAGGCAAAACAACATCCATCAAAAGGTCAGAACTCCCTGTCAGGACCTGACATTGGTGGATTTTAGAGACTGCTGTAAAAGTACTATAATGAAATGCAGAAGACAATACAGAAAGCCATATGTCTTTCATACTGAAGATCATATAATGTATTATTCTTTGCTCCATTATCTCCGTGTTTTTTTCTTTAATAGTAACAGACATAACTTTGAATATGACTTCATTTAGTTTTGCGGCCACTTTTAAATTGCAAACATCACAGACAATTGTACAGTCAAAGCCTCTTGGTATAGGTGATATGACATCAAATAGTTTCAGCCTTTATTTTAATTATTTAGCCTGACCATTGGATAAAACTTGATCACATTTGCATCATTCAGAACAACCAGGTGGAGTAGATTGACAATAATTTTCTTCAGGTACCATGGGTTCGCTCTTTAACTATTTATCTTAGTTTCCTCATCCAGAATATCTACAGTCCATGAAATCAGACTTGCAGCTCTTGCCATGTCATTGTCCTTCACTTGAACCATAAAGTGTTGTGTGCAGATGTTCAAGAATAGCACTTCATTTCTGGTAGCTGGTATTGCCTACAGTGCTGGAGAATTCACCCTATTTATCCTATGAAGGACATGAAAATCACTCCTTACCTATTTTAAACAATTACAAAAATAATTTAAAAGTGATGGCTCTCGTTCTTTATTGTTCATGGTCTTCCAATGCTGAATAATGAGTTGAGACCAGATGTCATTGCTGGAAGCAGTTAAGTGTGAAACAGTAAAAGAGAAAACAATCTTTTTAGGGGACATTACCTCAGCAATCTCTCACGTGTCTCGTCCACCCTACCAGGGAGCATTATGTCTTATCATAGAACTCCCAACTGTCATGGAAAGACATTTTCCAGGCCTTCCTGCAGGCTTCAGGAGCCTTGAAGGTCAGCTGCATTCACAGCCACAGAGACTGAGGGCAGTTGTTAACATTTGTTGTACGTACACAGTGTCAGAAAGTGCCTCTGGGCACCACAGCTCCTGTTCTGGCATCTTCCCAAAGCTCACTGACTGTGAGAAGACAGCATTTGTTGCACAGCATCTGCATTAGAAGCGCTCTTTCTGTCTACACACAAGATGAACTCCATACAATTACGCAGAGGATCGGAATGTACTTTCTTATTTAGAACAAAAAAGCAAGAGGTACCAAATAATGCCAACCATTTCCTTTCATGAAACTGTTGAGTACACATCGCAGCCCTAAAATATCAAAACTAATGAAGGAAAAAGATACACTAGGTAGCTTACATGCATATTCATAAGTTAACTTTGGGCTCCAGTGTCCTGCTGTAGGTAACGCAGTCGTCTGAACCATAAAATAAAATGCCAGTGATCATCATTCAAAAGTTTGGCTTTGCTCCAAAGAATTGCAGAAGACTAGATAATGTTATTCTGTATTTGCAGGGCAGGGAAACTGTAGAATCTTAAATGTCATTGCAAAGGCAGACTTTTAATGGGTATTTTAGTAACAGAACAGACAGTTACATATGCAACAGGGAAAATGGAAGGGACAGTAGTGCTAGAGAAAGGAAGTGAAGGACATGAAAATACGTGAAGGTGGATCAGAAAGAGTGCTTGAGTATTGCATGATTATAAGCAGCTTTTCTGCACAATGAAAGGCTGACAAAAGGAAAAATATTAATTCAGTATCTAGGCACGATGCATAGATTTAAAGGCTTATTATGAGGAGATCTATCAACCCAGATGGAAAGAAATATAAAATATGGCTGGAAATAGATGGAAATAGCATATGATGGAGTGCTCTGATAGAAACATGAAGAGATCGATTATCACCATGCCTGCAAAAAATTTGACAGAACAAGAGCATCTCTATATTAGGCAATTCTTACATCATTATTTTATATTGTAGTATATAAAGTGAAAAAGAGAGATGCTGGCTATAATAAAAGAATAAAAGACTGTGCCACATCAAAAACTTTTCCATTTGACAGGAAATAGCACAATCCCACCATAAAGCTCTAATGTATATGAATAACTAGACCTTGTAGTACAAAAAGCAAAATTTTAATTCCAGTGCTTTGCATTGGTCTGAATCTCATGATGTGGCTGCAGTAGCCTTAACACATACTGTTAGAAGATTCTTATTCCTTCTGAAAGAAAAATCCATGGGTATTCCTGAATATTGCAGAAGCCCATTTCAAAGTCATGGAGTCCTAATGTAATTGATGGTTTTATTAGCTATGCTGTCTTTGAAACTCTGGATAAAAAGTAACATAAGTAATCAACAGATTAATAGTTTGTACACATATTCATCAAAAGGGCTTTCCAGGGTAAAGAAATATTATTGTCCTTGTGCAACAACAACCCAAAACACCGAGAGAACATCAGTTCTGATTACAGTTGCACAGTAAATCTGAAGCATAGCCAGGAACAGAGCATGATGTTACTAAGTCCCAGTCTGGGACTCTATAACTACATAAAAACATAGCCATTGGCTGAGATCATATTACTAAGTTACACTGTACTGAGAGCTTTGGAATAATAGCCATCAGACAAATATTATATTTGTACAACACTTGAATTTATAGGATCTGGTCTAAATCTTTTTTATGGACTTGATATATAGTGAAGTTAGTGGAGTCTCAGTGGAGCTTGTGAAAGTACTGTTAGATCAGAACACAGCAGAAAACCATGACACGTGAGCTTGAGTTAAAACATGACTTTCTGAAATAGTATAGGATGAAGGCATAACTTGTTCCAGAACAGATACTCTGAAAGAACGTTCTGATTGCTTGGAGTGATTCCAAAAAAGCAGAGCTTTTTCTTCTGTGATAAATCCCACCATAAAGCTTTCATTAAGAATTTCACTATTGTTTGTATACAATTCAACCTTCAGCACACTTCAATATCAAGTTCTTTGATGCTCTTCTCCTGTGACAAGCAGGCAAAAGTAACGCAGTATTGCAGAGAACCAAAAAGCAATTGAAATCAACACCAAATCCTTACACACACATTTCAAGCTCAAACTTCCACTTCAGTATGCAGAATCTCTCAGACTATACCTAGAGTCTAATGGAATAAAACCCCAGGCTATACCATGACCAGTCAACTCTTTACCAAGTATGCTTTCATCAATTGTTTGGTGACACCAAGTTGAGTGGTGTAGCCAGCATGCTTGAGGGAACCAATGCAATCTGAAGGAACTCTGGCTTGGGAAGTGGACAAATGTGAACCTCATGAATTTCAACAAGGAAAAGTGCAAGGATCTACACTTGGGTCAGAGCAATCACTAGCATCAATGTAGAGGGTGATGAATAGATTGAGAGAATGGGTGAAAAATTGGTGGATGAAAAATTGGACAAAGTTTGTGTGGCAGGGTTTTGGTAGCGGGGGAGGATCCAGGGGTAGTTTCTGTGAGAGGAAGGCAGAAGTTTCCCCCATGTCCAACAAAGCCAGTGCCAGCCAGCTCCTAAGTGTTCCCACCAACTTCCCAAACATCAGTGACATCAATACTGCCTCTGTGATAACATATTTAAGAAGGGGAAAAACCTGTCCATCACTAGAAGCAGTCAACAGAGAGTTGTAAGAATAAGTGAAACAACTCTGCAGACACTGAGGTAAGTAAAGAAGGAGGGAGAGATGTGTCAGGCACCAGAGCAAAGATTCCCCTGCAGACCATGATGAAGAACATGGTGTGGCAGACTGTCTTCCTACAGCCCATGGAAGTCTGAGGTAGAGGAGATATCCCGCCTGTGGAGAAGCCCATGTTGGAGCAGTTGGATGCCCCAAAGGAGGCTGTGACTCCAAGAAGAGCCACTGGAGCAGGCCCCTGGCAAGATCTGGGATCCTGTGGAGAGAGAAGCCAGAGCTGGAGCAAGTTTGCTGGGAGGACTTGTTACTTGGTAGAAGATCCATCTTGGAGCAATCTGTTTCTGAAGGACCGTGTCCCATAGAAAGGTCATACAGTGGAACAGTTTGTGAAGAACTGCATAAAAAGGAGCATGACCAACAGTAGTTTGAGAGAGGTGATTCCATCCCTCTGCTGTGCTCTTATGAGATCCTACCTGCTGTCCAGCTCTGGGGTTCCCTTTAAATATATAAAGGGGGCTTACAAGAAAGAAAGAAAGAGACTGGTAATTACCAGTGTCTGCAGTGACAGGATAAGGGGTAGTAGTTCCTATATGAGAGTAGATTTAGTTGGACAAAAGGAAGAAGTATTTTATGATAAGGGTGGTGAAACACTGGAACAAGTTTCTCAGAGCATCCATGGGAAGCATTCACTGACAATGTTCAAGATCAGGCTGGAGCTTTGAGCAATCTGGTCTAACAAGAAAGTGCCTCTGAAGAATGTAGGCTGTTTTTTTCTTTTCTTTTATTTTTGTAAAAAAGGTAGCATCATCATAATAAACAAATTTCCTTATGTGTTTAAAATTTTGTAATTACTTGCTACAATAATTTTTTTGCTAAAAAAGCCCATCAGAATGAAGGAAAAAAGTGTACTATTACAAATGCTTTAGGAAAAATAGAAAAAACAAGATGGCATTGTTATAATCTGAAGGTATGTAAAATTCCTCTGGAATAAAGAAAGAAATAATTCTCTGTGCCTAGAGAGGATGAAAAAAAGAATTATTTGCAAATGGGGAGGTTTAAGACAGATATTAAAGAAAACTTTCTAATGACATGAATCATGACACACTAGAACAGATTGCCTGAAGAGGTTTTGGAGTTTCAGTCACTTGAAATCTCTAAGGATAGGTTAGGTAAACATCTATCAGAGTTGACAGGTAGAGTTGATTTTGCCAGTGGGCAAAAGCATGGCGTAGATGACTTCCTGAGGCCTCTTTCAGCCTATTTGTCTCTGATTCTGTGACAGGCAATGGTTTAGTCTACAAGTACCCTCATGACTTCAATAGTGGAATTTGCAGAATGTCTTAAGAAAGACATTTCCACAGTTGTCAATATTTTATGGAAAGTAATTATGCATAAAAAGGAGTAGAGCTCCTGTCTGAAAATGTCATCTACATAATTTTTCTGATTAAAAAATTTCCCATATTGAAAAGATTTTCTCAAGACTAGAGGTAACAGTTGGATCTGAATTTTTAAGGTGTGCCTGGGAAGCCTCATTTCCTCCCTCAGCATTATAAGTAAGCGGGATCCTGAAATATGTATAAATGTTTATCTTCTATGTGCTTTACAGGGTATGATTTTTGTAAAGATTTCTTTAGTATTGCACACTTTACTGACACTGAGGTGATGGTATGTCTTTCCCTGATTCATCCATACGATTAGCATTAGGAACTTAGGGCATTTTAAGTGGAAGTAATCTGATCAAATATCTGCAGTCATGGAAATTTTCGCCTAAGACTTCCTTTGTAGTCAAAGGAAAAGAACAGGTATTCAGCATACTATTCAGCTGAATTATTTTTGTTGTCTCGTTTAGGATGAGATTATTTGTACCCAGGAACTAGCTATTTCCAGTGACTATAAAGAAAACAAGAAATGAGCAGCTGAAGAGTCGGCAGATGTATTAAACAGAGAAGTAAATGAGTATCACTGTTCCTTGGATAGATTTTCACATTGCATACAATCACTTCATAGTCTTTCATATATTTTTGCCTTGCAGAGCTTCTGTGGAATAGGAAGAACTGTTGGCTTCTTTTTGCCATTTTTGAAATGCAGTACAGGGCAGTTATGAGACTTGCCCAAGCTCACACCAGAAAATTCAACTTAAGAGAAACCTGAATCTTAGTTTGTGATGTCTCTGTGTTCCACTGGATTATCCTTTTTTAAAAAATAGGCTCCATAGTCTGCATATTCTATGATACAGAGATTTTAAACAAACAGACTTGAAGACAATAACATTTTTTCATTTTTAAATGTAAGTTTTCTGCATAAGAATTCTCAGCTCTATTCTGTTTTGTACTTGTCAGGTTATGTGGCAAGAGGAAGTTCTGCAGCACATAACAGGCCACAAATGGCTGGACTACAGTAAGACTGTGATCCTGTAGCTGGTGTTCTGCATCATCAGCTATATTGAAAATTGAAGCATAACATGTAAGTTGTTTCAAAGCTACACTAGCAAAATCTTGTATTTCATTACTACTCCCACCTTCATATCATGACATTTACTTTGACACTATTTTCTTTTATGATTCTTATTAAATGTACTGTTTAATGTGCATCAGTAATCTTTTGCAAGCTTTATCTTCACCTTATTATTCTAACCCTACTCGATTACTAAAATCAACCATTCTTTTTTTATTGTTATGAATTTCTCTTTATATCCAATACCATTTTCTAGGTAGTTTTACTCTAACAGCCCAGGGATGTTTTTTGCAACCTTTTCTTTGTTTAGCCTGCACATTTCAGATAGACTTTGCTCTTCTGAATTACTGTGCAAGGCTCTGCTATATTAAAGTCCTTAAACTCTCAATCCAGTCATTGTCTCTAATTGGTTCTCATAATTTCTCAAATAAATTGCCCTTTCAGAACCAAAATCCTTACTTAGAGACACACTTCTATTTATTCTGCTGTTTCATTTAAAGTGGATCAGGTGGGGATCATTAGATTCAAGGTTGTTTTCGGCAGAAGGGCTGGTTTATAATGTGACTCTTATGTCGCCATGTACTTCATATTACATCCATATCTTATAATGTCTATTAAAAAGTAGTTACTGAAGATATAGGACTACTAAGAAAAGGAATTTTAGATATTAGTATATTATATACAATAAAGCTACAGCTAAAACCAATGGTATTAAAATCACAAGTTCAAGCATTCCAAGATAGAAGTTACAATGCAAAATCTAAATTAACCAGAAAATGAATTGCATCCATTTCACAGGTACAAAGTGAAATATTTTACTATCCTCCAACTCAATACTAGCTGATTTGGGCATATTTGGAACACTGTATCAAAAGGCTTAAATGCAAACACAAACAGGAGATACTTTAATAGGAATATCAAACTGCTTCACTTTTTCTTTTCAAATTTTTCTTTACCTCAAAGAATTTTAATTACAATTTAAGCTTTTAAAAGGCTTTCCATTCTATATTAAAAACACGTTTTCAGTGACAAACATGTCACATTTCAGTTTATATGGAAGAATTCTGCTAATTAATTGTTCAGTTCAGTTGACTGTAACTAACTAATTGGACTCCCTGTTTAACTTGTGTACAGAGTGGTATTAATTGTGCACTAAAAGTTAAGTATATTGAAATTTATATTGTGGGAAAGTCACACACTGCATCACTATTTTGCTACTAAGGCCCACCTACTTAAAAACTAAACTGAATATTTAGTGCTTTCGTGAGAAAAAGCAAGTTTTTTCACTTAGCCAAGAGAAAGTGGGCAGTTACTGGTCCTAACTACTAGTAAATATAACAATAACTATTACTAACTATAACTATAGCTATTAGTTCTTGATAGTGATGGGTACACAATTACATTAACACACGAACAGGGCAAACTGACAGACTTTATCTGCTCAGTGATGTTTGCATGTTACAGACAATCAGATAAATCAAATATGTTGCTTAAGATACACAGGTCAACATTAGCACTGGTGGTAATCAGAAGGTATTCCCTTACTAGTGTAGGGGTCTGATTAGCCCATATTTTGACAGAGTCGTTACACATGTCTCTCTAATAATTAATTACTTCTTTTAGCTAGATTTGACCATCATGATCTGAATGACTGGACAACTAGAAGGCAAAAAGCTAGTTGGATGGACAGGGTCAGAGTGGTGGGTAGAGAGTAGTACTCCGTGGATTCCCTATGATATCACAGCGGACCTACTGGGTTTAACATCTTTATCACTGATATGGAAGTGGTAATAGAGTGCATTCTTGTCAAGTCTGAGGATGACTTCTAACAGGAGAGAAGAGTAACTACACTGAAAGTTATGGGTGCCATCCAAAGGGACCCAGGCATGCTGGAGAAGGGACCAACATTAACCTCATAAAATACAAGAGGTTGTCTGTGCTCTTTTGAGCAGTACAAGGAACAACACTATTCTGAAATTTATTGCCAAGTAAGCAGAGACAAACAAAACTACTTATCTGGGGTCATTCACAACTCTCATGAGTGTCCACATTTCTATGCAACAGCGTAGGTGCATGATTTACTATTTTTAGTACATTTAATAAATAATTAGGATAGAGGTGAATACAGATTTTCATTCTATTAATTTCAAAATTAATTAACCTTGAAGTGAGAATTGTGAGAACAATAGCAGTCTGAATTATTCTGTATTTTAAATCTTAACATTTGCAAGACAGAGCAGGAAAATCCATAAAAACAAATTTTCAGGTTCAGCTTCTTCTTAATTGTTGTCATTTTTCATTCTATCACTTTCAGTGTTATTTTAGGTTGAAGAACACAGTGCACAAACAACAATCTCTCCATGCACATCAAAAAGTTTCAGCTTAATTCAAGGTAACACAGAATTTTTTTTTTATACACCGTGCCTTACCTTTGGCTATTTTTTGTACAAAAAAATGTTATTGCAACCATCAAACAGGAATATTAATACTAGCTGGATTTGTTTACTAAGGATCAATGAATTATGTTGTAGTGCTATCATCCTGAATGTTGTTTTTTAAAATGTTTTGCAAACAAAGTATAGATGACACTAAAATTATGCAGTGATCTGAATTGTGGAGAACTGCTAAGTGTTGTGTAACAAGCTGGATAATTGCTTAGGATTGAGGCTAATCAAAAATAATTATTAAAATACATACTCCTATCAGGCTGCACGTGTTGGTTGGCTCTTTGTACAGTCCAAACCAAGGTCTCCTTCTCCTTGGCAAAAGCAACAATGGCAAGTATGGCAGAAAATTCAATTAATAAATGCATGAAAACGCTTTTCATATACATATACAAAGCAAATCTGACAGTCTTTTGAAGCATTTAGAAATCTGATTGACAACGTCAAAAGTGTGTCACTTGCCTCATTGTTATGTGGCTTTCTAACTAAAATTCAACATTCATCAATAATCAATGTAAAACATTTGTGCTATTCAAATTGAAAATAAATCTTGATAACCATCTCCAAACTAAAGTTTAAATGTGAAATTGTGACACAAATTAGCAAGTTCAATGCTGTTTGTTTTCTGTTTGTTTATGTATTTGTAAGCTAGGAACAAACAGTAAAATCACTTCCTATGAGGTTTCCCTATGACATGATCATTAACTTAAGTGGTTAATAATATATAAAGAAATCTCCATCATTCCATAATCTGAATTCATTTTTAAACATCATCCATTTTAATGTTGCCCTATGCAAGACAGTACACGTAGGAACACAGAAAGTAGGTCATGCTCACAAGTCTTAGAAGTGTTTCTTGGAAAGCCTGGATGTATGAAAGCCTTTGGGGCCTGGTGCGTAACCAACTGAACATGAGGTCCCAAAGTAATACAGTGAGTAAGACTAATGTAGCTCCTAACTATATAAGGTGAAGACAAAAAGACAGTCTGCTCAATCAAAAGCTAAGTGTGGGATATACAAAACACGAGGCAGAGAATTATAGTCTGTTTGAAACAAGAAATCAGACCAAATGACTGGAGCGACAAGAGGCAGCTGGGAACATGCCAGTAAGATATATTTTTATTGGAAAACTTATTTTTGGAAAGTAGTCAAAGACAGATTTGGGGCAAGTGAGGCCTTGGCTTTGCCCTACTCTCTGTGACCATGAAGAAGATGAGAGTCCGTAGAAGGAAATAAGCACGTTCATTCAGCTAAAAGTATTGTTTGCCTTTAAACTTTCTTGATGGGTATCTCAAATTCAACCTCAAATTCTTGCTCTGTCTCCTTTCTTTAGTATTGTGGACTAAACCTCATATAGAAGTATCATTTGGGAACCATCTTTGATTTTAAGGCTTTGATCTTTGCATCTTGAAAATGAAAATTTATTTAAATCTGCATTCTTTGGTATGATGTCTCTAACATTCAGTCCTTTCTATCCATTCATGCAGTTAAACTATTATCAGTTTCCATCCTTAGCACCGATCACTTCTTTCTCTGCTCTTGATATAATAGCAAAATTTCATGGGTGCTTTCCCAGCCTTCTGTTTTCTCTTTTTATATTTATGAATTTACTTCTCTTCCAAACTACATTAAGACACAGAACATTAAGCTCTACTTCAATGCTGAAAAATCCAATCCTGCTTAAAGTCAACTGATAATGTCAGTGTTTATCTTTTACATTTTAAAATAAGTACTGTCACACTTCCAGTTGTCTCTTTGTATGTTTGGTAACAGAGCCCAGTGGATCTCTCTAAAGCTACACCATCATTTTGCTTCAAACCCCTCCTCTCTCACCTTTCTTGTGTTTCTTACAAAAGCAATGAGGGCTATTCCATATTTCAAA
Organism: Turnix velox; assembly: GCA_013400935.1. Taxonomy (NCBI): domain Eukaryota; kingdom Metazoa; phylum Chordata; class Aves; order Charadriiformes; family Turnicidae; genus Turnix; species Turnix velox. Next base: position 90,706 of record VZTY01002282.1, read on the forward strand.
ATTACCTTATTGTCTTCCTGCATTTCCAACAACAATATTTGCATAAGTAGCTGTTCTCTTCTGCATTACACACAGGTAATATTTTGGAGCAGTAAATTACTCTTTCACCCTATCTTCCACTTTGACTAACTTTCCTACTACCTGCAACCAATTATTGTTGTACAAGAGAAAGCAGTGACTACAAAATTACTATTGATTTGATCCTGGGATAAAGTATTACTATAAGGAGTGCAATTCTACATCTAGAAATGAAGAATATTGGCTACGGAGATAGATTTCTGGATTTTACTCACAGGTACACTTTAGGATTTTGCAAATTCCTATTTCTCAAAATAAGTTTGGGATGGTCATTAATTTCAGGGTTTGGATGCAGAAGGAAGAGCCCAGGGAAAACATTATAATATGTTTGAATACCAAAATACTGTGTTTTTGTATTCTTTGAGGGAATGTTCAAAGTCATAAGAAAGTCTATTTCATTCTTCCATTCAGAGGTATTAGAGTGTGTCCACAGATGGCATAATTTCTTGCACAAATTAATTTTTCAGTTTTGGCTTCCATTGTTTTACTTGCAGAAAGAAATTATTTTATGGAAGTATCTTTCACAATCACTTAATTTTCCATGGTAAATGCTTTCAGCTTCCCTTGAGCAGCAACAAACTACAGCAGACACTGACTGGACTCAAATGGAAAATAAAAAGACCAGTATCTTCCAGAGCTTCAGCAGTTTCTTTGGTGAGCTGCTACTAGGAAGAAATCACAGGTAAGAAAACCATCTCCCAAACCACCAAAAATCTGTAAGTACAATTAAGACAGATTACAAAGATATTTAATATTACATTTAAATTATGATTTATGTCATAATATTTTACCTTCTTCATGTATGTCCTATATAGCAAACTAAAAGTGTAGCATAGGTGGAACAGGTAATAATCTCTTTAGTCCCTGGCCATGAATTCACTAATAAAACTGACTACTGCTCTTCAAAAAGCTTGTGGAATTGCACTGCTGCATTAAGTAAGCCCTTTTGAAAAAACACCTGTAGACCTCAATGAAGACTGAGGCAAATATTTACTTTTCAAAACAAATATCTAAGGCAATTATATTCTATTTACTTTGTTTTTATTATTTGAGAAATGCACTTGAGAACACATTTCTTTGTTCATATTATTGTATTGTTCAAATCACAAAAGGGAAGAGGATGGAAGAGACCTCTCCTTTCCAGCTGGGTTGCCTTGAGCACACTGGCATATAGAGTTGGAGGTGCAGCAATTTCCACTTCCTCTGGCTGAGCGTTGTAAAGTTCCACAAGCTTGTTTCTACAGCTTCTTAAGATCCTTCTGGATGTCAGTATGACCTGGCTTATCACCTACCCTTCCATGCTTTGAGTCATTGGCAAACTTGCTGAGGGTACACTTTGCCCCATCAACCAGGTCATTAATGAAGTTGTTAAACAGGACTGGAACCAGTATACACCCCTGGGGCACACTACTGGTCACTGGGCTTCAACTAGATTTAATGCCACTGATTGCCACTCTCTGGACCTGGACATTCTGCCAGTTTCCAGTCCACCTCACTGTCTGCTCTCCCAATCCATACATCATCAGCTTTTATATGAGAATCATGTAGGAGACTCTGACGAGGGCCCTATCCATGTCCAGGCTCTCTCAGCTAGTGTGATAGCCACAAGCTCTCCCGTGGCGTACCAGGTCAGTAACTTTGAAGAAGCTGGTCAAGAAAGTCTTCCTCGTTCTACAGCCATGCTGATTTTCATGTCCTTAAGGTGCCTGAAAATGGATTTCTGGAATATCTGCTCCATTATCTTCCCAATAATGGAGGTGAGGCTGAGCAACCTGTAGCTCCCTGGGTCCTCCTTCTTTCCCTTCCTGAAACTATCAGTGACATTATCTTTCCTTCAGTCTTTGGGCACTTCTCCCACTCGCCATCAAGAGTAGTCTCATAATGACAGGAACACCCTAGATTGCTTTTGTCCTCCTGTGCTGTTGCTCTAACTGATGCTGGGGTGGTCGAAGTAAACATGAGGCTGCTCCCATGTTTCTGTAGAGGGTCACATTTACATGTTCTTCCTGATCAGGTGAACTATAACATACACCAACTGCAGTGTCACCTTTACCCATCCTCTCTTAAATCCTAATCCTTAAGTGCTCAGTTAGGTCCCCACACATCCCCAGGCTGAGCTCCATGCACTGCAGCTGCTCTCTCACATAAAAGGCAACTCCCTCTCCTCATTTTCCCATCTTGACCTTCCTAAAGGGGATGTATCCTTCCATTGCAATGCTCCCATAATGGAACCATCCAGCCACATCTCTGTGATCCCAACAAGACTGCAGCCCTGCTGTTACATACATATCTCTGTCTCATCATGCTTCCTTCTCACTTCAGAGAGGCAACCTCTCCTGGAGAGGGTCTAAGGGACTATGTTGTACTCAGAATTATAATAATTTTTGACATAACACATTTAAAGCTGAAGAGAATTGAGTAAAGAACAGCATATTAAATCACATGCTGTGATTTAATGTAATAAACTACAGCAGTGAGTTAGAACACAGTAGCTATTATGAAAACAACAAATACTTTTAACATTTAAAACATCTTCTATTTGCTTACCTGGAAATAGAACCTGGTAATTCCTTTGGAATAAAATGTGGTTACTTAAGATGCAGTCAGCCTCATTTACAATCGATTAAAACCAACTCATTAAACAGAAATAAATCGATATAAACCCAGTAGCTCACAAAGCCAGCATGTGGCGCTGTCTCCTATAGAAAAAAAAAGCAAGACTTCTGCAAAGCTGGTCTTCAAAAAAGCTTGTCAGGCTTCTCTGAGGCGCAGGCAGGATAATATAAGCTGCATTTTTAACATAACATCAATACTCTGCATTTTCCCAAGAATTTATTGACACTAATTCTACTACCTCTAATGCTAAAAGATAATTTAATATACAAATGTGCCTGTTATGTCTATTCATGTTGATACAGATTATGACTACCTTTTAAAATGTTTTTTTTTGTGTGTATCAATTATTTTCAAACTTCTGCATTCTGCAATCAATGTATTAACTTCTTTAAAACTAGTGCATTTACAGACTTGTCTATCTTGTCTTTTTGGTCTACTGGGTATTGTGCTCATAGTGGGTTTTAATTACCTACTGAATTTTGAGCTACCAAGCCTGTTTCTTAATCTCCATGTAAGGGAACAGGACCTGTGTGAGTACAGTTTTACTGGAACTGAACAGCCAGCCTTTTGTGTGCTAACCAAGTCAGCCCTCACTAAAAAGGAATTCACAGACTGCACTGATGATCTCTGTAACCATGACCTTTCAAACAAAAGCAACTGAGTAAACTGTGTACTTGCGAACTTTTGCATTATTAAGGGCTCTATGCCCTTTGCTACTAGACTTTATAAAACAAAAGGAAACAGGATTCTTACCCTTTTACTTAAAGCCAGGACCCATAATATACAGCATAAATTATAGTAGTAGTAACAAGGAAGGGATATATCTACAGAACCATCTGCCCTCTCTAGGTTTGCGTCTGATTTACAGATAGCTAAATATTTTTTCAGGCAGTTTTTATTATCTGCTAAAATATGGCAAAAGTTGAAAGCATTTGGTGTACCTGTAAACACTATGAATCAGTGAAGCAATTTTCTTTTCCTGACTCAAGGCAAAATAAATTGTGAAATATTCAGTCAAGGCTTAAGAAACCCCATTTGTAAGTCAGTCAGAAACCAGGAAGTCCTGAACTTAGTACCGAGGCCTGACTTGGCTCACCACTATTTGTCACAATATTGCTAGTACTGTGCACTTCTGTGCTGTTCTAGAATATAATTAGCTTTTTCTTTTTAAGTACAGGGAAGCTGAATTAAGCAAAGTAACTGATTCTCTAGTGGCAAGATGTCAGCTAGCATTGGGAGCAGCACTTCTCAGCCTCTTAAAACCTCAGCTCAATGCAAGATGCTGGTAGTCACACCAGCTCTAAAGATGAGGAAGACTTCTGGAAGTGTAGCTGAAATGGTCCTCCTTGCCTAACTGGGGGCACTTCTGAGAGAATCTCTAAAGAACATTTACTCAGTGCAAGCAGTAAAGTAACTTCTGTGGCCAGGAGTGGCAGGTGACATTCTCTTCTGGCAGCTGCACTCCCTCAAGCATCCCATGGTGCAAACTGTCTCTTCTATGCATAAACGCTTGCAGGAGTGAATCCAGCCCGCTGGTATCTTTCAAGTGAAGATTTCTGGTCAGCTGATAAAACACACTGTGAAGTGTGAAGTGATATCTAAACTAAAACTTATCTTGCTTCCCATTACATTTGTATGTTACCAATACAAGAACTCTCTTTTTCAACTGTGCATTTTGTGGTAAACTAGTAAAATAATAGTTAGAATCTAAAGATAGAATTTAACTTTTATTAGACTGAATTTAACATACCTTTTTAACCAGAATTACTGATATAGATGAGTGTATGGAAGGTGTGTGCATACAGTCTGGTAAGAGCAATGACTCTGGGGAATGTGCTTTGTTTCACATTTATGGGTGTAAGAATATCCATAATCCATAAGGAGAGGACTTAGAGCCATGTAAAATGATTACAAGCCAGACTGAAGACCTTGCTGCCTTTCAATGAGAGTTTAGGTGGCTTTCCTAATGAGGACTTATCTAACTTGTCCTAGTAAAGAAGACTCCTGCAGCTCATTTGATAACCACATTAAAACTACTGTTGATGGTAGTAATTAATCTGCTATTAGCATATGAAATGGCCTAAGGACTACATGTTTCAGCTCACACAACCTCAGGATTTGCAAGTTCAAGAAGCTCAACACATAGGCTCTGGTGAGAAAAGATAGAACACACTTGCACCAGGAGGCACACACTCTCCCGTGGCACACACTTGCACCAGGAGGAGTCCATCCAGCCTGCTGGGAAGAATGTCACTTATAACCTCTTTGCTCTGAACCGTGGCCAATGCTCCCAGCCTTGAAACCCAAGGCATAAAGACAGGGATGTGAACTTGCCAAGAGCTTCATGGGAGCCATTTTAAAGCTCACAGCACCGTTTTTAATTTTGCAGCTATTACCCGGAGGTATTCAGACTAATGACTTGTACATTTTCATTCTTAAATAACTCTTCAGAGGAGCCTTTATGGGTTACACCTTGGGACAAACCCTCACGGCAGAGTTTTGCTGTGAGAAACATTAAGTCTCTCATAATAATAATAAAAAAAAAAATAGAAGAAGATAGAGCTTAATGCAGAGGAGACTTTAAGGTCCGGTGGCTTCAGAAGGCTGCGGGCACACAACGCCGTGCTGGGACGCGCCGCTCCTACCCCCGGCTGAACCAGCCCGCCGCCGCCGCCGGGTTCCNCGGGGGGTGAGGAGAGTTGAATGATTGAACTTTCTTGTGTAGTTTCTGCGGCGCGGAGGTGTCTGCCCCCAGCTCAGCCCGACACTAGCCAGCCCAGCGACAGGCTCAGCCCGGAGCTTGCTGCTCCCCTCCCGCAGCTCCTGGCCGCCCCTCTGCCCTCCTCTCCCCGGCAGAGCGATGGAGCGGAGGGCGCCCGGCGCGGCC